>VXBX01007914.1:435761-622620 GCA_013400415.1 Scytalopus superciliaris | reverse complement strand
GCGCCGGCGGGAGGGGCGGTCCGGCCCCGCCCCGCGCAGGCGCGGGGCGGCGGCGGCCCCGGGGCGGGCTGTGCGGCGGGGCTGATGCCGAGCCGCGGGCACCGGGAAGGGACGCGGGCCGTGCCCAGGCCGGTTACCTGGCCGAGGGTCCCGCGGTGCAGGGCCCGGATCAGGCCGCTCGGTGTCGCCATGGCAAAGGCGGGGAGGAAGGGGCGGTGGGAAGGGAAGCGGGGCAGCAGGGCGCAGGCGCCGTCAGCGGGAAGGGGCGGCGCTGGCACCGGCCTTGCCTTGCCCGGCCCTGCCCGGCCCGTGGGGCCAGCCCGGGGCTTCGCTTCCCGCTTCTCACGGGAGCCCGTTCCAGTAGCCCGCTTCAGACCCCGTCACTGCTGACATTATCATGGAATGTTCCCAGCTCTAAAGTCTGGAAGTAGTTTTATTAGCTAAACCCACTGTGAATTTGCGTGGCTGTTTATTTTCGCTTTGATGCATTGGCTAGTAACGATTTTTGTATTTTGACACCATGTATGTGCAGCGCTTAGTGCACAGGAGCCTAATCNGCCCAGCGGTACCACAGCCCCAGGACGACCACCAGGACACCGGCCCCTGCCGGCTCAGACCTCCCTCTCTCCCGCACCCCGAGGAGGAAGAGTCCCTAGGGCTGAGAGGAGCCGGGGAGAGGTGCGGGGGAGAGGAGCCAGGGAAGGAAACGGGAAGGACGCGCCGGGAGCGGCGGCGGCGTGAGGGGCGGCTCGGCCCCGNGGCACCGGCCTTGCCTTGCCCGGCCCTGCCCGGCCCGTGGTGCCAGCCCGGGGCTTCGCTTCCCGCTTCTCACGGGAGCCCGTTCCAGTAGCCCGCTTCAGACCCCGTCACTGCTGACATTATCATGGAATGTTCCCAGCTCTAAAGTCTGGAAGTAGTTTTATTAGCTAAACCCACTGTGAATTTGCGTGGCTGTTTATTTTCGCTTTGATGCATTGGCTAGTAACGATTTTTGTATTTTGACACCATGTATGTGCAGCGCTTAGTGCACAGGAGCCTAATCTTCATTAGATTCTACTGTAATATGAACTATAAAAAATCCACTTTGCACAGACCATAAGAGCTTTAACTCGAACCCAGAAATCTTACATAATAATTTTTTCACCGCTTACATCATCAGTATAAATATAATTTGAGCTAAAGATTTCTCTGTGTCTTTGACATTTTAATTCAATGTTTCACCAAAAATGTGTCAGCCACTTTTGAGAATGTAACTAGGCAAAACCGGCATGAAGCTGCTTGAATTGTAGAAAACATCAGGGGGAAAGCCCTGTTGATATTTTTCAAGATTTTCCAGTCCTAAGACCAAAAAATTTTGGGACAAGACCCTATGGCTGCTCCACTAATGTGAGACTGAAGATGCAATCTGAGTGGAGCATCAAGCAACAACCCTGATGGTGGGAGGGATGGACAGGGCTCATAACTAGAACTGTTCTCCTTTAGATTCTAATTGGAGCAGGTAGAGCTGTCTAAAACTACTACTGTGAAGAGGGAAATGCTGGAGACAAATGGAATATAAACTTACCTTCCAAAAGGTGCAAAGAAAATTTGAGATGTGGTAAGGACATGTTAAGACAATTTTTCAGTTGTGAATAATTTAAACCAAAACCCTTTTCCAGTTGTGTTTACCAAGGAGAAAGCTTTCAGCGTCTAATAAATACAAATATTATAATGCTGTTGTAATTCAGTAAGTTAGACATTGTTTTGAGGCAAAATGATGAAGAAAAAAAGCTATGTGGAATTCAGTGAAGATACAGTTAGTACTATTAAAAAGTATTAGCGCTCATTTTCAAAGCTATTTGAATTTGACTTAGAACACTAAAAGGTGATACTTTTTAGGCTTTTGGAATACCTTGATTTAGTACCACAGAACATATAGGAGAAACACACATTGAACACACACTTAGGGCTGATTAGCTGACAGATCTTCAAAAGTACGTGTTATAGTAGAGTTTTATGGTGACTTATGCTTTCCCCTACTCAGTACTGTTGCTAATTATCTGGAAATAGGTACTGAATAATTCATGTTGAAATGGGCCCTTGACACAAATATTGACAGGCTTTTAAATAACACTAAAAACATGATGATCGCACAGATAATAGGAGTGTATTAAAGTTAAGCATGTTTCAAAATCAAATTGAAACTGAAGTAAAAACTTGGAATAAAATTGGGTTTTTTTCTTTAACCAGAACTGAGCCTGAGTTATTACTTTTAAGTCTTTGTTAAACCCAAATTGATGCTGAACAACAACAAAAATTAATCAATAATTACAATGGCTCTGTAACACAGGAAGAGCCCACTGCTATGACAGAAATATAGCAGGGGCAGAAGAATAAGCATGGGGTATTCTTGGTGTAGGCAGAGAAGGAGAGTGGTGTGAATGAACAAGGTGGGTGAGAAGAGATTGACTTGAGAATCCCAGAGAAGATGAGACACCTGGAGACATCCTGAGACATCCTGAGAGATGGCCAAGTTAGGGGAGGAGAAAGATTAATTGCTAGTATTTATTGTCCTCTGAAATCTCCCACTACTGCCAAAACACCTCTGGCCTTTCTGATGTATGATTCCTAGAAACTTTGCCCCGACACATATTACCCCAATGCACACTGTGAGTCCATTCAAGACTATTTAGATGTGAGTAATTTGCTACACAGCCCAAATTAGGAATATATCAGTTAACAGGTGAACATGAACCAGGACTCAGTCAAAATATCACTGGTGCAATTCTCTGTTACTAGTACTGCCAAACTGATTGTTGACTTAGGAGGAGGAGTTCTAGATCATATCTTTCAGATCAGTGAGTGTCCCCTGGGATGTGGTGATTCTGCAAAAGATCTAGAGTTTGTGTTGGACAAGCAACTCTACTTACCAGTGCAGTCTCGTAGCTGAAATGGTCAATTAAGCAATTTTTTAGTACTGAGATACCCATCAGAAAATACTAAGTCCACTTTGGGTTTCTATACTTAGATATTGGAAAATCAAGGAAAAAAACTACAGACAGTAGTTGTAAAATGATTTTTAAAAAGACTTAGGCATATGCTCAGTTAAGTGATTAGTGAAGGTGCAGGAAGTGCTAGAAGTGGAACAGGAAGACTGAGATCTTTTTTTTTCCATGTGGGAAGACCTCTGTACCTGGGCTACAGCCCACAAAACTTTTATTTTCATGAAGCTTTGAAGAGGTAGGGCTTTACAAACGACCCGGCCTTGGCTGATCTCCAATGTCAGTGGGGTCCTGGGAATTAGTTAGGGATGTGTAGAGAGTTTTCATGCACAGCCACTTTGTCTTACTTAACACAGAAATTAGAAGTTGTTAGGGTTTTGGCAACAGATTATAAAACAGAAGAATTATTAAAGAAGCGGCATAAATTTTGAAAACCTGACTTTCTTCCTTGCTACTGTGAAAAATCATATGTACTACAATGTTTTTTGTTCCTCACCTGAAAAATTAGCAGAAATTCTATGCACTCCGAACTAGAAGCTATTTTTTTTGTTAGTTTGCTTCCAATACACCATATCCTAAAAACATGAAACAGCCTAAAATATTAGAACCTATGTCTGTAATCATGTAAGATTTATGTTTTATAATCTATTTGTGCTTTATCTCCCATCTTCAAAATAGAGTAACCAGTAAACAATTTCAGTAATACTCTTGAATCACTCACATTCTCTGATAAAAATGAAAAAGAAAAATGTAGAAGGAAGCTGGTAATTTTCTACTCAATGGAGAGATTATGATAGAAAATCCTATGGTAAGAAAGATCTGAACACCATTTTGCGTAAAAAATGTGTTTAAAAAATCAGCAATATTCAAAGAAGCAAGACCTCCTTTGCAGAAAAGTAAGTATGCTATGATATAGCTAGAGACAGTATCATAATATTGATACAGAAGAAGAGAGGGAAATTAATTAAATCACATCACAGACTTGATACTGTCATTTCTCAGTTTCTGAGTGTTTGATAATATTTTCTAATGCAGCTTGTGGGAGGGATAATTATAATTACAATTTTTTTGTTGTTTGCTGCAACTTTGTTCAGATACTGTCTGTGCCTTTGTGCTGTGCATTGCTCAAGCGTGCACCAGGTGACAGTCCCTGCTCCAAATAGCTCATAGTCTAAAAGACAAAGTACACACAGATCAAAGAGTGTAGGACACACAGCATGATAAATGAATTTGCAAACATGTAAATATTGCGACTCCTGGGGGTTTTTTTAAGTGAAGGATGTAATTATCAAGGTACTACCTGAATGGAAGAGCAAGGAAAGGGGATTTAGGCAAACTGGAGGAGGCAGAGAAGGGAGATCAGGTAGGTTGTGATCTGAAGGACAGAGTAAGAAGAGAAATTTGAACAGGCAACCAAAAAGCACAGGACAGTCCAATCAAACCCATCACACTGTCATACATAAAGAACTTGAGATGTGTAGGTTGGCATAGTTTAAAAAACACATCTTTGAAATTCTTGAGAGCCTAGAAGTTAGCAGCAAGACTGGCTGAAGAGGGTGAATCAATTGCTCTTACCTGTTTCATTTTACATTTTACACATGCTATGGAAGAATCTTTGGCCATTTTTATACATCTGTTTGTTCAATGAAGCTTTAGCAGGGTAGTCACTTGGAAGCACTGAAGATCTGGCAGAGAACTTGAAGTAGTGTTGTATTGTCTTTTGTATGCTGTAACTGGTGATAGTATCACAGCATTGCAGAGAGCTATATCCTGTGAGGTTCTGGAAAAACACTGTCTTGGTAGCCACTGAGAAATAAAAACACCTCGAATCTTCGGAAATCTGTAAACCTTTTCTCCCTATAATATGTTGGGAAAAAGAAATCTTTTCTACATGTTCTTTTGTATTATCATCAGTTATGGTGACTGTGTTCTTTACATTCATTTTGAATCTATGTTTCCTGTCATGAGCAGATTAAAAACAGAAGAGAGCGGAGTGAAAGTTTTCTATTGCAAACATCTGTGTCTGAAAAAGGATTGTATTTCCATGTCCTGGAACATCAAGGGGAAAAGCTTGCCCTCCCCAGACACACACCTTTAGTTTGCAGCAATAAGGAGTTTATAGACAAGGTTGCTTTACTACAATAAATATAAAACCCAATTCTGCTATTATTTCTGGTGGATAATCCAGCCTGGATGTCTGAGTAGACCTTCTGTCATTGTTCCCAGTAGAGAGTTGTCTTATTCTATATCTCTAAAACGCTTAACATATTTTTGGGTGTAACATAAGCAATGCTTTTAAGAACTTCCGTCTTTTGTTTCTGAAACTGCATTTTATATGCAAATATTACTGTCCAGAGAAGTGGTGTTAGGGCCTGTCCTTGGAAATGGTAAATGAACATACTTACCATAAGTCAAGTTAAATCCACAGACTGAAAAAAAGTATCATGTCAACAGACTTCATAAAGGAAAAAACTGATGCTCATGTATCATCCGTATCTATCTGCTTTTAAAGAACACAAGACTGGAAGAAGCACTGGAAGCGAGATATACAGTGCTTTCTCATACTTTTTTGTATTCTCACAGGAATTCAGCCATGCAAAGAAGGAAATGTATTGGTTTAGATGGTGTCCTGAGACCTTCTTATCTCCTACATAAATGCCCTGCTTTTGAAAGGATATGCATATATTAATATACATCAATGAAAATACCACCTGAAATATATTTTGCTAGATTCATATACTCTCTCACCCCATTGAACCCACAGGTCTGTTAAGTCGTTTACAAAAGTGGAACAAATTTGGGAAACAGTTTGATAGAATAATCATCTGGGCTGGTTCTTCAGTCAGAATCATCTTGGGCACCAAGGAGGCTTTTGTTGGTATGCAGCAGTGATTATTCCTCCCGAAGTGGAAGCAAATAACAGTTTTACTTTGGGCAGCACTATCACTGATGATGGTCTTCTCTCTCCTAATAATTTCCCCCATCTGCCAAAGCTCCTTCATGTATACCCAACTAATGGTGATATTTCCATACTTGTGAACATAGTAAAAACTCTTAAGGCTGAAAATATTATGACGAGAATTAATAGAAAAAATGAAGAAAACATAAAACTTTAGAATTTTAAAACAAGCCTGGCAAAGTTGAGAAATTGCTTGTTAGGAAAAATCTCCTAAGCAAAAAGATTTGGAAAGTTTAGGAATATGTAGGAATTCACACAGTCTGAGCCTGTCCTTTATAACTCTGGTTATTCAGTTTAGTAAGAGAACCTCACAGTTGCCTGTTAACAGTGGCAATTAGCATGACATCTCTCTCACTTTTCTCTGGAGGATGTATTACAGTATGAACATTTGTCTGTGACTTACATGTTTGTCCAAGGTATTCAGAAGAGACTCTACGAAGAATAAGTCAACAAATCTTTCATCCTGCTTATTGAAATAAGGATCCTTAGGATGTGAGAGAAGGGGAGTTGGGTACAGAGATCTGCTTGCCTAATTCACATTTAAATCAGGAGTCATTAGGCGTCAGACACTTATGAAAAGTCATTGATGTAAACCCTTTGATATATTTTTATAAATTGTTCTAGTTTCTATAAAGTATACCCTATTTCTGATCTAAATTGATCTGATTTTACTTTCCAGTTTTAGATTGTGTAACCTCATTGCTTTTTAAGCTAAAACACATTTTACTTTAAGAAATTTTGTCCCCTTATAATCAAAGAATGTTTTGGGTTTTTTTTAAGAAGTGGCATGGACTGATTCTCCCCCCGCCCTGAAACTGTCATAAAATTGGCTTTGCACGTTTTAAATTATAAATTTAACTCTTTAATCTCTTCAGTTTTTCAAGCTCTTCTGTTCAGGGTAATCACCAAAATGTGCTGCAGTGCTATTGTTATTCTCATTATCATTCATCTACTTCAACTCAACCATTTGCTAAAAATAAAATGGAAGTGTTACTGAGAAAATTTACACAGATTGATAGAACAATAAATAGCATTTATAAATTTGAGAATAGTGTTAACTGCTGCACTGCACTGAGAGCTCACATTCTTTCGCTCTGATCTCTATCAATTTCACTGTCAGTGGTTTCAACAGTCCCCTCACTTGTAAGGGTGACAGGGTTTTTTGTTTCCAGGTGTGTGACCTTCCCCATTTATGTGTGTTCAGAGTCATTGCTTGAATGAGTTCCCCTTCATACCAAACAATCCAGCTGTGTATAACTGGCTGTTTCTCAATACTGTTTATCATTCCACCAAACTGTGTATAATCTACAAACTTTACTAGCCGTGCTTTTCTATTTTCTTCCTTGTGGTTAATAAAAATTGTAATCATTAAAATGAGATCAGGGGCTTAACACCTGTTGGGCTGGTAATGATTTAACATCCTGTTAAATGTACACTTCAATATACACTTTGCTGATTATTCTATGTTCATTTAAGAAATAAGACTATCATGAAGTACCAAAATAAACTCTTTACAAAAATGTAGTTATGGCACAGTCAAGTGTATTTCTAGATACCAGAAAGAGTGAAGTACATAAAATGCAGAGTTTTTATAATTATCTCTCAAAAGATCACTTGCATATGTTAATATATTATTTAATAACACTCTGAGGTACAGCTTTTCAAAGTTAACTTTATTTTGTTTTACCTTTTATATGAACTTCCATGGCTACACTCTGACTATTGTGTTCCCATCTGGGGAACAGAGAACACCTATGGTTTATGGGATACTTTGACTGGGTTTGCAGCTGCTTTGTTTCACCAGAGCAGTGCTGAAATAGGTTCTAGCACCTTTTGCTTTCTGCATTCCAAATTCCTCCTGATTTGTCACCTCCCACCATTAATTATTCTTCATACATGACCCTTAGCTTGGCTTTATCCTGTGAATATGAGAAATTCCTCAGGCTCACACAATCCTTCTTCACTTGTATACCAAACTGGCACTTAATTCTAGCAGAGTGACCAGTTGCTCAGATCACCAGCTTGGTTGGGGGTGACAACAAAAGCTCCTTGCTCTGCCAGCTGCTTATCTTGTGCCCCAGAGTTAGAGAGCCAGGCTGACTGCTGCTGCTGCTGAGGGAGCGAGGGGGTTGCATGGGGCATCAGCTTTGGCTGGGCAGGAGGGTGGCATTGCCAGGTGGCATTGGTTGTGTCTCCAGTTCTTCTGGCCTCTTAATGATGGTGGCAGTGTCAGATAAGCATTTCACAGCCTTTCTCTGAGCCCTCTCTCAGCTCCACCTCATGGCAGAAGTGACCCTGCCCCTTCTCCTTTGGGCAGTAAAATATGATTTTGCCCTCAGTGCTGACAAACCCGGAGCCAGCCAGGTACACAAGTCCACTTTCCTCTCCATCACTCCTCCAGGGAGAGTGCTCCTAACTCCCCATTTGGTGCAGAAAACAAATATGCTGCCTCCCACCTTCCTCTCAGCTTGCCTGTAAAGAGGATCTGGCACAATAGGTGCTTTCCTCCCAGAGGCTTTGTATGAATGGCCATACTTGCTGTTGTTTTTTTTGTAACTCAAACTTGTTTTGTGGTCATTGTTGTTTTTCTCCCCATGCAGAACTGTTCCCTTTTGGACTGGCCACCATCATCCATTGTTCTCCATGAAACAGAATCTGCCATTGCCCCCAGGGGAGATAGTGGCTGCCTATACTGTGAGGCATCATAAAACACAGACCCCATTGGGAACAATGGGGAAAAGCCTTCTCAACGTTGCCACCAGCTGAGGCCCATCCAGCAGCCATGGGGAGCAGCAGCCATGGGGAGGGGAGATTGAGTTCCACCGAGGAGCCTCTTGGCCTTGCCTGAGGGGAAAAGAAGATTACATGCAACAGAAAGAATATCTGAATAAAATCAGTTTAATTACCAGAAGTGAAATGAAGTCTTCATGCAAAGTTACAATGAGCTCCACTTATGTGTGAGCTTGCAGAGCTCTTAGCTTTTGAAGGGGAAGTTGAAGTCCTTTTTGCTGCTCTCTCTCATTGATGCCTTGACTCCCCCTTAAATACTAAATGAACAAAATTCTTTTTTGGCAGTTTTAATAGGAAACCATTTTTGTCACAGAATAATAAGCATTTTGGCTATGAAAATGTGGTATTTTTCTACCCTTCCTCCCTTCTTACTGGGCAGACTCCTTCCTCATATTCTCTTGGCTTTCTGGAGTATGTATTATTTTTAATAAGATTGGAAACAAACAGAGGTCTAAGAATGGGTGGTTTATTTTTAATCTCTAAGTAAATCAATATATTCAAATACATCTTTGAAGTTACTTGAAAATTTGTAATCAAACCATATGCATTGTACTGTTAAGGAAAGTACACTGTCTTTTTTTCTTGGAGAGTAAAGAATCACTAACAGAACATGCCTGAGTTTGAAAATTCTACCCTGAATCTAGAGTATTTTATTGCCTTTGAAATACACATTTAGTGATAGAAAATATTTTAAAAGATGACAAAATTTGAGGGCAAATATCATCAATAATTTTGCACAAGCCATATTGTGGTAACGTTCTGATTATTTTTGAAAATGAGCACTGTAAGTAAAGGTAGCAAATGGGCAAAATGTCTCTTAACAAGAATTTAAACTACTCAGGTAATTAAAATCATGATTAACATACTCACATGAAGTCAAACTGTAATCTGTTAAAGTCCCACATATATAAACCTCTGGATCTCCATGTTTTTACATTTACAGTTCTACAGGACAAATAGTCAATGGTTGCCATTATTCTTCATATTAAAAATTTCCTCCTGAGCAGAAGCCTTAACTCTGCCACACTGCTAAACACTAATCCCCTTTATAATTATGTCTATGGGCATTTCAGTGGCTTTGTACTTAAACTGATGTTCATCTATAAAAATTTAATATATACTCTCTGCTCTTCAGAGTAGGGACAGTAATTATTTTGAAATGAGCAGTTGATCTAGAACGAAGAAGCCACATTCTCAACAGAGACACTCAGTTACTGGTATTATGCACTTAATAATGGGAGTCTGGGAGCTAAAAGGTAGTTTTTTAGTTTTGAATAGCAATAAATCCCACTCGGGGTGCTAGGTGTGCATATTGCCTTCCAGGCTGGCTAAAAGAGGGAACACTGTATTTAGAAATAATTTAAACAATGGAGGGCACTGCCCAAAGTAAATACTGACTGCAGGGTCAGAGGATCTGTTAGTGTGAATGACAGTGGAAAGTGTGAGGAAGCAGGCAGGGAGCAAACCCAAAAATCGTGGTACAAGAAATGAAGTGAATACGTAATGATCTTGAAAGAAAGCAAGGAAAGGGGTTTTTTGAGCAGACCCCTGACTGCCAGCAGATCTGGGATCATGAGTAAAGAAACAGATTCTTGTCCAGTCTTACTGTATTTCAAGAAGCGGGACTCTTTTTGTTGTAGTAAAACAGGATTACTTCAAAGAAATACCTGGCTCTTGTAATCAATTTCTCATTCTAATGGAAACAGCCTGCGATATCGTATGCATGCAGGCTAACTGCTCGGGCCATGGTGGGGTTAGACCCTGCAACCACAGAGGAAAAACAGTGAGGAAAACAGGGAAGGAGACAGGGAGATTTTAGAAAAAGACACGGCAAAGTGAAAGAAAAGTGAAAACTTGTGGGAAATTAATCTAAGACACAGAGATATAAAAGAGTGTAGTCAGGATGTAATCTTCACTGTGATAGTCAAATAGGAGATGCGAGTGTTTCTGGGAAAGAGTAATCCCTATAGTGTACCCATGTTTGAATTTCTGATAAAAAAGAAGAGCCTGTCCCTCCCATCCCATTGCTATTTCAGAAAAGCAGCCCTCTCTGACAGGCAGCCAGGCATCACGATGGAGGGTTAAAACACATGAAGCTGCTGCCCATTTGGAACACACTCTGTCTCCTTTCACATCTGCAGAGCATTTAGCTGCTTGCATCTGGTTGTGTTTGCGCAAATATAATTCCATATTCACTAATAATTCCCGAGGCTAAAGGCCCCTCTCCTGTAACCTTGTTAATATTCTCACAAGGCCTGGTGTGAACGCCTCACAGCATTTGGATTAGAATTCAGTCTGGTGGGTTTCCCCCCACCCCCCGTCTCTTAGTCTTTCTCTCTCTCGTACTTTTCTGGCCTCCAGTTTCCTGGCCACCCACACGACGAGACACTCTCCCTCCCGCTCTCTCCCCATTCTCAGTTTCAAGGAATTTCCTTTTGTCAAAGGCGAAGTGTGATTGACATATTTTCCCCCTCTTAAGTGCAGTCTTCTTAATACTTGATTTAACTATGTCCTTATGGGGCTCGTATAATCATTACCTAGGTGAGAAAGAGACCCCTGCTCCCTCACTACCATCCGATCTCGGGCTTCAAGCAGCAGGCGACTGGCTACTTAGCACTTTTTACATGTTTTTCACTCACTTTTTAAAGACATTTTTATTAATTTGGTGGTGATGAGGTGTTCCAGATTGACAGCACTGGAAACTGAAGTAATTTGTTTGTTCGCAAAACAGGTACCACTGAAACAGCAAAACCACCAGCTCCCCTATCAGTGTTCTTTGGGATCTCTTTTCAAAGCACCTCACCAAGGCCAGAAAAACTGCCTTCACCTCCAGCCTTTGTGGGAAGAATTTTCTGATCAGTCCTCAACCCTCATGCTGAGACTGATTAAAAACTGAGCTGGTGCTCTCCCTGACTGGTGTCACAGGAGTCTGGGACGTAAGCATTTTGCTGGTTAACTTCTGGTCTCTGCTTTCTTTAGCAGAAGAAATCATGGTTTCCTGTTGTTCTCAGCCTACTTTCCATGTGACCTGCATAGCATGGGCCCTGGCCAACTGCCCGCCCCAGGGAGAGCCCAAGGTGTGTCAGGGCAGTGGGGAGAAAGGGTTGAAGGAGAGAGACCATGGGATTTGGGAAGGTGGGTGGGCTCCTGGCAGGAGAAGAGGAAGGCAAGTCCCCAAGATGGTAGCTTGGAGTCTTTAATGGTTCGCTGGTTAATCTGTGTTGGGCACCCTGCTGTACTGCTCTGGTTTTATCCGTGTCTGGTATACTGGGACAGAAAAGTAAAATTCTGTATTATGATGGCTGTGCATTGACTGTGGGAATTGACTTGAAGAGATTGCTCAGACTGAGCGAAACATTTTCAGAACAACGTAGGAAGGATTATTAACAAGTTTTTTATCAGAGATTTTCAAGATTTTAGCACACATTTTTAATCCACATGAGAGCCAACCAGAGTTTTGTATTTAATTTAACAGAAATACTCTGGGAAACTGATTGTTATAGCCAATATATAAGGAAATGTTTAATATTATGTATGTTGAAAATTTATGCCACATCATTGTAATACCTTGTTTTCAGTTGTGTATGAACTTTGCTACATTTGAAATAACTAGGGTGAAATTTCTCATGTCAGGGATAAATCTCTTTATCTTGCATCCTTCTTTTCCCCTTTCTGTGAAAAATGGAGGAAAAATAATTGAGTTTCTCGAAAAAGTTTTGAGAGACTTTATTGTCACATATATGCTAAAAAACCTGAAAGGGCTACCAGTACAAAATTAATAATCCTTACCTAATTTAGATGAAAGACTTGTCTTTTGATCAGCAGATGGGGCGGAGAATTCCTCTGATGTCAGGAATGTATACTTGTCCATTTCCACAAAACTTTTCCCACATTTACTCAAGTTATGAGCCTCAGAAAGTCCTGCTTCACACAATGACATTAGAAATATGTGTTCTCTGAAGGATTTCTGCCCATTCTCAAACCTGGGGATGGATGGCACGTGGTGCTTGTCTGACAGACCATAGAAGAGGAGATGGAACTTTCCTGGCCAGACTGCAAAAGGTAGGGACCTGATACTGAAGTACTGGGAATGAAGACATTGGGACAAAAAGATACTGAGCTCAGTACCTTGATATTCTGAGAAAGGGTGGGTGTCTTACAGGTAGGACTGGAAACATGATGAGGGAGAGGCATGGACCTCAGATGCTTGTCTCCATAAGCAGAACAGGAATTTCCACATATGGGAAATTAAGAAATTCAATATAACAGGCAAAAAAAATTGAAACACCAAACTAGAAAAGTAATAATTCAGCTTCAGAGCAGAATTTGGATGATACGCAGTGCAAGACATGAAATACCTATTGAACAATGAGTGTAAAAGAAGATCTTGAATAACAGAATCTTCTAGAGATCCAATGGAAAATTGTTATGTGGTTATGTAATCAAACATGATAAGGTAGCTCATAGATAGAGCTGAATTAAAGTCAGGCTTAGTACTGAGGGTCCTTAACATCTGAGTGTTTGACTTTGCAACATTAATAGTTTCTCAACATGCTATTATTTATACAGTACATATATCTGGTACAGCCTATAGGCCAGGAACTACCCTGCTGCAAAGTGTTCTTTATCTCATTAATGGCTTATATTAAATTAATTAACAACTATTTACCTTTGCTCTGGCTCCAAGCCATAAGGATTTAAAAGAACACATCCTTCACAAAACCAGATTCTGTGTATTCTTCAATGAGACAGGACCAAATGGTAATGATATTAAAAAAAAAAAAAAAATTCTTTCATTCTTGTCTTCCTTTCTTCACACAAACATGTGCAGCTGTGGCCCATATCTGCTGAAAATAGTCATCACCACAATATGGCAATGAATATTTTCAACCATTCTTTTAAGAAAGCTTTTATCTTTTCTTGGCCTCCCAACATCTCCAGGCAATCTATCTCCATTGTCAGGACCTTGTTTTGTGAAGTATTGTTTCAAGAAGCATAGTCCAGGACTTTTTTTCTTCTTGTATGTGCCTGGGAAGGAGTTAACTTGTAGATGGCTTCAGTGTATCAGCTCACTGTCCTCAGCCTCACTGCTGCCATGTGCCAACTGCTTCCCTTGCCACAAAGAGCCTATGCCCTGTTTTGGCCTGGCTTTGCATGCATTTGGTTTGCAAAGCTGCCCAGAAACTGATGTTGGGTACCTGACTACAGATATTGGTAAAATACTGTGTTTTATGCATTATGAGAATGTGCCAAATTCCATTGCTGTGGAATAAATGAGTTAATCCTTCAAGAAGTTGATGCGAGAACCGTTGTTTCTAGCTCCAAGGCAGCTCTACATTGCTACAATGGTTTACCCCAGTTCGTGTTCTCACAGTTTTTTCTGTAACTGCAATAGTCAGAAGCTCTTTAAAGTACAAGCTGCAATTTCTAGGGCATGATTTAGAGTAGGTGAGCTATCCGTGGGCTGCAGAGCTGTGGGAAGCAGGGGCCATGCCCCCTAGACTAGCTCACACCACTCATGATTTCTGCTCTGCCTTTTCCTCTGGGAAGTTTCTGTTGAACACCTTATGCCCAATACTGTTGTGCATGTCCCCTGTGGTGAGATCAATTCTCTACCCTTGTGTCCCGTTGGGCCACTCTTTTGTCTGATGTTCGGTGAAGCATGGCTTTCCTTCATACTCGCTGAGCCCGTGGGATGATGTTTGGATGAATTCTCAGGCTTAGAGAATTGCATTGTTAATAACTGCTCTGTGTGAAAAAGCAGAAAGTAACCTCTGCAAACTGTGAACCAGCCTTGGCTTTCAGGATGATTCCAATAGCTCAGGAGACAAGTGACTTGAAATCTGCTAGAGTATTTATATACACTATTTTTGCTGAAGAAAATGTCCTCTGTTCTCCATTGTCAAAAATTAGCAACAATAATGCATATTTTTTTTTATTCAAAGAAGCAAATAGTCCTACATCTTCCCTGCAAGACTGAAATATCTTTAAATCTTTTTATCTTTTAACTGTTTGGAGTTAACTGCTGGTGGAGCATCTCAGTGTATCAGATGTTTTCCAGGCACTGTGTAAAACAGTCCTTGTCTTAGTGTGCTTACAATGTCAAAGAACAGGGTACAGAAAATCTGGAACTGGAAATCTGGAATGGGATGAGGCTGGTAGCAAGCAGCATCATGGTCCTGGACAATAGGGCTGGAGGGACCTATCACCACCAGGATCTGTTTTGGAGAATGGGGAACACAATCCAGAAAGCATTTGAATCACTCCACTGTCATCAAGTACCTGTGAAGCTGACAAGCACAGTATGCCTCACCCCCTTTAATGACCAGTCCAAATATGAAATAACAGTCTGCTGCTGCTGCTGGCAAACTGAGAAGCAAAGACATTTCTGTCCCTTCATTTCCCCTCAAACAAATAGTAAGCATAAGAGATACTGGGCCCTTTGTTTTTAAATCAGTAGTTTGACAACTACACTGTGAACACTAATAGCAAGGACAAACGGCTCTATTAAGATGTGGGATAGCAAGAGAATCCCAAACCAAAACAATTTCTCCTGGGAACACTGAACACTGAAATATGACCTGTGTTTCTGTTCAGACAAGAGTGATCAAAAGCTCCGTTCTGCATCTGATTTTGGTATGTAAGGTGCTGTTGTGGGCTGAGGTGTGAGACAGGGAGTCTCCTTTAGGCTTTCCAGAGGCAGCTTCTGTTCCTGCAGATGCTTTGGACAGTGAATGGCATTGTTCTGGGGGCTGCAACTTGCACCAAGAGGATTTATACACAAGGTCAAATCCCTCCTGTCCTGACCCCTCCTGACTCCTGGACATCTGTAAGGGAACACCCCTGAGAAGGTATCTGTAAAGAACCGTTTATTTTGCAGCGAAGGGTAATCTCATAATAACCAGGGAGTTCCTCCAAGTTCCTGGGAGTACTGAGTGAACCATGCCCAGTGTTACTGGCTGAAACGTTGCAAACACAAATACAATGGAGGCTCTGAAGAAGACAGAGGAGCTCAGCACCCACAGTCCATGTTTATTTTCTCCAGAGATGAAGGGGGGATTGCAGGTCAGCAGGAATTGTGCGTTCTGACTGGTATTTATTGACTCAGAAGTCCTTGCTGACAGACAGACAGACAGACAGGCAGGGAAGGGTTCCATTACAGTGACGTCATTTCTTTCCCTCTTCTCCCCCGAGGTCTTCACTGCTGACACTCTTTACACATTGCTGTGGCTTCTCCAGCTGGTGCTGGGGCGAATGGCAGCTGCCTTTCACCTCGCTGGTGCTGGAAGCCTGGGTGCCCCTAGGGAACATGACTGTCAGGCTTTCAGCGACACACTGCAGCACATCCATCAGAGATGTAGCAACAAAACAGAGCTTCGTGTTCAGGCTTCCCTCTGAGACCTGGGTTAAGACTAGAGGTCTGGGTCAGATGCTGAAGGTGAACCCTGGGTGGCTATGGGGGTTAGTGTCTGAAAGAGAAATATATCCCTGAGCTGTGCTCAGCCTCGTTTCCACCTTCCATTTCCTGATGCACTCACTGCTATTTAGGTCTTCAATTGCTCTACTCTAATATTGTGCTTTAGGAGAGATTTGAGTCCTTTCTGTAAGTGATAGTAAGGCAGATCTACTGTCAGCTGTATGCAGGAATGCTATGACACTCCAAGCAGCCTCTGTTCATGCCACAAGTAAGGCTTTAATAGTTTTGTTTCCTAGTATGGGTCCTCCAGGTGGTCTTTGGATTTAAGGCCATACTGGAAACTTATATCAGTTACAAGCAGTACAGTCACCTATGCCTTAGCCACAAAAAGCTACTGCTTTTAATGAGCCCTCCCCAGCAGTGCAAGATACTAGATTCTTCATCCTTTATCAGAATGGAGAAGCAAATGGTACATGTTTAAATATAATACATTGTTTTTCTCGTCCCTACTCTCCACTGGGTTTGGTGGTTTTTTTTTTATTTTTATTTTTAAGATAAATTATCTCATTTTGAGTCCAGTAAACCAAATGTGGATGTTCCTAAAGGATGGAGCAGGCTGGGGTACAGGATATAATAGAATAATAGAATGGTTTGGGTTGGAAGGGACCTTAAAGATCATCTAATTCCAACACCCCTTCCACTAGACCAGATTGCTCAGAGCCCCATCCAACCTGGCCTTGAACACTTCCAGGGATGAGGAGTCTACAACTCCTCTGGGCAACCTGTTCCAGTGTCTCACCACCCTCACAGTACAGAATTTCTTTCCAATATCTAATCTAAACCAACTGTCTTGCAGTTTGGAGCCATTCCCCCTTGTCCTATCACTCCATGCACTTGTAAAAAGTCCCTCTCCAGGTCTCTTGTGGCCCCTTCAGATACTGGAAGGTGCTATAAGGTCTCCCTGAATCCTTCTTTTCTCCAGGTTGAACAACCCTAACTCTCTCTATTTGGAGTGTTTGCAGCAAAGCAGTGCCAGATAGATCTGATCATAGGCTCTTTACTCCCTTTGAAAGCATCTTACTAGCAGCCCAGACAAGTGAATCACATTGATCTTTCACTTGGTGAAGTTTACATTATGGATGCTAAGAGGCTGCAATATGAATGTGCCCTTTCAGATTCAATGTCTATGAATATGCTGTCTCTGCAAATACAAATGCACATAAATGAGAACCCAAGCATCAGATAATTTAGTCCACTTCTTAATTGTCAATGTGAGAGTATATCCAACAGTACATGTTTTGTTTTAACAGTCTTAAATGGTGAGGTATCTTCCGCATTTGGATTCTGGCTGTTTTTCTAGTAATTTGATTCATGCAGTGAGGCATGGTTGCAACACTTTTTGTTCTGTGACAGAATGCTTCTTACATAACCTAACATATATGGAATTCTTTTCAGGCTCTACCTCATTAAAAAGTGATGCTTAGATCTCTTGCCTCTGTAATGTACAGGGGCAGATCTAGGCATATTTTCACTTTGAAAAGATTTCCTCTCCTTTTCATTAATGACAGCTGTACAGCTGTCTAAAGACTGTTGAGATCTCTCTCTACCCTGTTGGATGTTTGCTGTCTTTGTAATCTGTTTTGGAGAGGCACATGCTTTTGTTCCCCTAGTAAAGCTCCTTTAAGCAGAACCTATTTTTGCTAATGTGGCCTTCCCAGTAAATAGGAATGAAGAGAGCAAGGGGTTCAGTATGTGTGTGGTGGAAGCCAATGACAGGATGGTCCTGCAAGGAAAATGCTTTCCTGGCTTTGTTAGCTGCTGAGAATATCTCATGTCAATGGGCTGCAAGAGTGCATCTTTGTGTGATTGTGCATACAGAGCACCTTCAAGGTGCTTTTAGGTACACATCAGTTTATAGTGCTAAGTATAAGAAGGCTAAGCAAGTCCTAAACATTTTATCATCCACTCTTGCTGAGCTTTAGGTGTATTAGGCAAATACTTAGCACAGTTATCTGTGTGCTAAGGGATTTCCGTGCCTGAAGAGGGAGTAGCTTGACCACTGAGTTTCACCTGAAGGCTGGGACATAACTGGACATAAGCTAATTCCTGTTTGAATAAGAGCACATACATAGGAACAAAGCAAGCCTTGATTTAAAAGCAAACTGGATGATTACTAGTCTGTTACATGACTGTCCCACTGCAGCTTTTCTTTATCTTTAATTCACTGCTTTTCTCATCTTTCCCCATGAGGCGCAGTGTCCTTGTATCAGTGGCTTTCAACCTGTGACCACAGATTTCAGGAAGTCTGGGGACTGCTTCTAAAGAGTCTGTGAAATAAAATCAATTTACTTGTGCTGTGCTGTAATCTGTGTGTGTGAAATTTCTATATTTGATGGCTGTCTGTGCACCCATTGGGATGGCCAGAAAAGTAAGATGCAAGGTTTTACTTATGGGGAGTAGCAGAGTATTTAAATCTTAAATGTATGGCAGTTTTGTAATCTTTAGATTCCTTTAGTTCCTGTTTTTCAAAAGAGGCATGCAGGCATGGTACTTTGTGGATTGATGGAAACTCTCAGGAGTGTATGTGCCTGCAGAAAGAAAGGATACACAGTACAAGGGATGTTCACATTTGATCGGAATGGGTCCCATGCTGCAGAAGTATATGGTACCTGGCTCAAATTCCTGTGTGAGGAAGTCTTGGACATGACATCTATGCACAAGAAGGATGCTGACATCAAAGAGAGAAAGTTACATCTTTAATAAGTGCAGGCACAGATGCAAACCTGTCCTGGATTTGGAGGTGCAAATTTTTTGATCTGTGCAAATGACTGTAAATCAGTTATGTTTGATCCCTAATTCTAATCACTCTCAAGGACACTCCATTGTGCTTTCTTTCTTCTACCTTATCTCTTGTGGAAAGTGTTGCCATGGCCTCTTTGGCCACAATGTTAAGTTTTGGTCCTGGTTTTGCTCAGAACCTCTAAGCCCCTTTCCTTAAGAGCCTGTGGTTGCATCTGTTTCTGGCAGCTGTATTCTAGAAACAGCTTCTTTTGCTGTTTATGCATTCACTCCAAAACAATGTCAGGCACAATGGATGTAACAAAAGCTTACATGCATTGTTACTTGTAGCTAGATCCCAACTTTTCCTTGCAAACCTCAGTAAACTCATCTTAGTTATCATTGTCACTTCAGAAGGGGAAACAGACTTGGCTGTTTTGCCTTCTATACAATGAAGGATACTTACCACATAAGTAACTTACCCATGTAGTGCAGGACTATGGTCTTACTGATCCATAGCTTAGGCCTAGAAAAAAATAATTTTGGCAATATCATTAAAGGCAGGTTAAAGCTTTTTTTTTTTTTTTATAGCAGATCTCTGGATTCTTTGACAAATCTCCTTTTGGTTTTGTTTCTTTCCCAAAATATCTTATGAGTTTCTGCAGACAAACAGAATAATATGATGTATTATGTATATATAATTTATACACAACATCTATACAATGCAATGCAAATAACTGATTCTCCACAGAAATACATACAGTTTTGTAGGTGTACAAGTTTAGATACCTTAATGAATGCTGGATATCCAGAGATACTGGATATTGTGTATGTACAGAGTGAAACTACTGTTATATACTGGAAGCTAATGAAAAATATCCCTGATGGAATCAAGTTTGTCTTTTGGTGATGCTAGAGCACACTAGCTATGCATTAGTTATGCACATCAGTTGAGTTCGGGTCAACAAATTGAATGAAACCAGGCAATAGCAGATTTCTTTCTTCTTGCATGTACTTGTTATATACTTTGGTCCAACTTTGGACAAGAAAAGCTCAGTGCAGTAACATTTTGTTTTGCTAGCTCTGCAGTTCCCCGGATGGATTCTGGAGAACCATTGGCTTCCCTTCTTTAACGTGGTTCAAGGAGGGCCAAACTATCCCTTGCAAGATACACATTACCTGTCACATGATTAATCCAGCATGTAAGCCACCTCTTGCCATGCTCTTCTGAAGGCCCTTGAGGCGTGTCTGTGGACAGCAGGTTATAGACTTTGTGGATTGTTCTCATGGCTGGTAACACCAGCTAATGCCTGTAGTCCTCGTTTCCAAAGATTCCAGGGCATAATGCATTCCATATCTTGTGCCTTCTCCAGCACATTGTCTATGCTCTTGTGTCAAATTCTTCAAGCAGGATGGCCTAGATGGGCAGCGCCATGGAAACTCCTCTGGGTACTGGGGATTTTCAAATCATTAGCTTTGCTGCTCTTCCAGTCCTGGTACAGAGGCCACAGTGAAACACACCCTTTTTTTTTTTTTCCCCCATACGTGGACCCCCCTCACTTTAACTTAGGCTAGTTCAGCTCAATCAGAAAGAAATCAGGAGGACGGAAAAGATACTTTTCTGATCAAAGGGAAAAAATACTCAAGAGGTGAAGAGGTTGAAGATTGAGATATGAATATGAAGAATGAAGACGTAACATTGCAACCTCATCATTTTTTTGAACATTAGTGCATTTTGGCATGTGTGAAAATACGGGGAAAATAGTTAAATAAAGTATATTGTCTAAAATAAGCAAGGGTGCACTTACGTAATCCTGGGTAGAAATTAAATTTTTGTCACTGGCTTTTGAGCATACATATTTAAATTGGAAAATGTTAGCTGTTGAGTTTGCAACATAGATCACTTGCATTATGAATCGGGTGTTATGAAGTCTGAAGTGACATATGGTGTTGTTGATGCTTTTCTTTAAAGGCTTGACTGCTTCCTCTTTTGTTGAGTTTTCCTTCTGTGTGTATCCTGTGTCCCTTACTTTATTTCCTTGTCTCAACTACACCTAGCATGCCTGTGATGAAATGTACTTTTAATAGCACAGACAATTTTCAGAAGGGCAGCGCAAAAGCAAAAGCAGCTGCCTTTGGCTTCAACTGGAATTCAGCACCTCTGAAAAACAGGCATTCATGTTTTTCAGTTGGAAGAACAGATTCCCTTCTATAAAATAGTGCTTTGCATTTACAATTTAAAGAACTTCCAATCTATGTAGGTTTTAAAACACTGCATACGTGCTATGTTCCTACAGGAATCTGGCAGCCATTTCTAGGGAGCATTAGGCAACAAGATCTTGTAGTGAACAGCAGAATTATTTTTTATTTAGAGATTACATAACTCTGACGAAATGGAAACCAGCCCCTGTGCTTCACTGTAGACCAGAACTTTCTCTTCCCAGATGGAGGGTGACCTTTAATTGTGTCAGTTCCACCCCACATCCTCAGAAAACGAGGGCAGCTGCTTCACACATGAAGGGAAGCAGGGACTGAAGCAACAGTGTTGATCAAGGATAGATCAAGACTGAGATAACCCTGCAATAGCTACACGAATGTGACCCCATCCATCAGTCAGGTCTACAAGAGCATCCAGGTAAAAATAATTGGTCTTAAATATCACACATTTAATTAGCCCTCCCTATCTCTGTCCCTTTAGCAGCCACTGCTCCAGCAGTGCTGATGCATCTAGCAAAGCTGCCTGTCACGGTTAATCCATGGGGGTTGGATCAAGCACTGTTTGATGCTAGCAGTACAAAGAGTGACACTGCACTGGAGCTGCTCACTCAGCAGCGGCTGTGTGGGAGGACTGTGCAGAAGGGGAGCTGGTGTTGCCCTCAGGCTCAGTCTGCTGACAGAGGAGTTGCCACGTGGACTGCATGCAACTGGGACTTGTAGCAGAGAGAGAGAAACTAGAAACACACCAAGTGTTCTGTCCTGAATTAATTAATCAGTACTCACATACATGCCTTATCAATAATTGTCCTAAAAAATCCACCACCACCTATGGTCCCCTATCTTTCACTCCTTTTGTTCCAGACACTCTCCTAAACTTTCAGGGTTTTGATTCTCTTTCCCTGTTCCTTTAATGTCTTCATAGTGCAAAGGGGGTGGGTAGGCAGGACGTTCTGGAACCCCTTCTGTGGAGCAGCTGTGATTGCTTCCCAAGGATGTGTGATAGTTGGGAAAGTCTGTGAGGCATGATTTTTTACTGTACGCTGAAAGGCTTTCTCCATCACCCTGAAGAAGGACCTGAGGAGTGGTGAAAAGGTATAGAGTTGTCAGTCCTGAAACAAAAGCATTTGCACAGTTGGGAAGTAACTGGACAGTGTCTGTGTCCTCTGATGAGCTGAGACAATTCCATTACCCACAACTTGCCATAAATCAGCAAGCCCTCTGCTCCGAAACAGGCATTCAGTGTTTGCTCTGCTATTCCTTAAAAATCAGGGGTCTTGGTCAGACAAATGGCTTTAGTGCAGTGGTGGCATAGAGTCACAGCAGTAAAGACTTTATCATTTCTTTTGACAAAGTTGTCACTGAAGGTAGTCACGTGCTAAAACACAATTTTAAAATAGGAATTCACTTTGACTCTGTTTATGTTAACTTTCTGTGAACAGTCAAGCAATTTACTTTTATTGACAAGAAAATCTGTAAAAAGTCAACGTCAAAGATACATATGTGTGCATTTAAGTAAACTAGTTTTAAGTTCTCATGCATAAGCATTCAGTTTTGAAGTGCTTACACATTCCCTGAGCCAAAGGAATGGAAACAATACAATGTGATTTATCTAACCAATCAAACCTAACCCAGACAGCTGTGGTGCAGGCTCTCCTGCTGGCTGCTATTTTCATGCCGGCAAAAGAGAGGGTAGATGCCTCAGATGATTGTATTTTTGTTGTGAGCTGGGCACTCGGCTCTTCTTGCCAATGACTCAGAAGCTAGAAAAAGCACAACCTGCCTCAGAGTCAAATGGGAAAAGTATAGGAGCCCAGTAAACCTGGCACTCACTGAACAACTGCCTATCCATGGTATTCACCATGCTAGGTCTCATTTCTGTATTTAAATATGAGTATGTTGATAGGGAACTGTTTGTATGCCATTCTGGATATGAAATCTGACTCCTCCTTACTGATCCAAAATTGTTAAAGGAACTGTGGACAAAATCTATGCACTAAGTAGCATGTGTGGACGAAATAGTGAAAAATACCCTGACATTTGGTGTCACAGTGTTGTTCTCATGTAACATGGGAGATACATGATATCATCACTGAAGTAATAGATTCAGGCTATATCTTGTATCACTCCTGTGTATATATCCCTATGAATAAATCAGAAATAAAATGCAAAGGCTTTATTGGAAACCAAGAACCAACATCTAGATTGCTCAAGAACATGCCAAAACACTGGCAAAACTGCTGCCAAACCTGAAGATGTCTAACTTCCTTACAGGGCTATTCCTTTGCCAGCAAACCCCCCCTTGTGATCTTGAAGGTCTGCTGCTGAGCAGTTAAATCTACTGCATTGGGTAGCACAGCATGATCTCAAGAAGAAAACCAGCAAAGTGTGAGCAGGATTCCCCTATGCACATGCCCCTCAAGTTTCTGTGAGACCATAGAAATCCATGCCTGGCATCCAGGCAGGCTATTTTCATGCTTGTGATGTACTGGTGATCTCACCTGGCAGCATGTATTGGTTTGTGGCTCCCTGTCTGTGCTATTGCTTGCCATCTCTTTTACTCATCTTTCCTCCATCTTCATCTGTTACAAGGAGTTGTAGCAAAAATCTTGTGAGAAAAGGTAATCTGAGGACAGGTCTGTATTTTCAAGGGGCACATTTTGCTTGGGGTGTGGACTTGGAAACAAAGCAACACTCAGAATGCAGTGCTCCTGCAATTAGCTCTGGCAGCCTGACCTGCTTGCTGTCTAAAGTGTATTTTCAAACAAAAAATTACCTATAAAAAACCAAATTATTTTGAAATCAGAAAAACTGAGTGTTTTTCCCTTTTAAATCGAAATTCAAAGACAGATGGATATATATATAAATGAATGCTGCCATTTTTGGTTTGTTGCTGACCACCTTCATGTTTTCAGGTGAAATCCCTTGTGCCTCCCAAAGTGCCTATGGCTGGGAAGGGACCATTTTCCGAGGTGTGGGAAGTCTCCTGGGGAGAGCTTCTCGTGGCCCCTGCAAGGGCAGGAGCAGCAGACATCTGTTGCACACATTTTATGTGGTTCTTGTTTGCAGCCATGTGAGCAGCGCGGTGCATCTCACACGTTTTCTCAATCTGTATCTCAACCAGGTAGGATTGACAGCTGGAGAAAACCATATATTCTGGGTGCTAAATAGGTTATCCACCATCCATAAGAAAGAAAAGCAGTGAGCTTTACAGCCGTGCCTCCCAGCCGTGCCCTTGGTTGTGACTTTGCCACTGGCAAGGCTGAGTGCCTGACCCCTGCTAACGTGCGGTGCCTTTAATAAGGAGAGGGAGGGAAGTAATTTTATACTCAGCATGTGAGTGATTCATGTTCTCAAAGGGGATAAAAATGTTATTAGAAAATTCTCCTGCCAAATGTGTGGCAAATGAAACCAATTTCTTAATGCTGTGAAGCCAACGTGTGAAATTGGGATAAAAGGTGAGGAACGGTCTCACCCCTGTGCTTACTGTGGCAGAATGTGCTGCAAGACAAAGAGCTCTTGTCCTCAGGAAGGAGATGCTTCTGTTGTGACCACACACACTAGCAGCAAACAAACACAGCAAGTTTTCTTCAGCACAGATGCACTTCAAAGTGTTGGGATCAGAGATGCCAAGTATGAAAGAGCAGACCTTGATCATGAGCCACTGAGCTGCTGCTTGAAACCTGTAAAACATTGTCAGGACACCTTTGAAAATACTTGTATTCATTTTGTAGTTCAGGGCTTCCCATTCATTTAGAGTTTTTATTTATTTGATTATGCGTTAAACAGTCTCAGTGTGCTCTGTGTCAAACAAGACATGAAACAAAAGCAGTCCCAGACCCCAGAATACTTCTGACCTGAAAGAAAGTCCACACAAGTAGGGCATAGGTTTGGACTCAAGAGGCCCAGGCATAGCCCGTGCTTTCATAATAATGTATTGTACATGGGACAATAATGAAGGTGACCATATGTTCATGAAGTAACTATAAAGCAGGTGCTGTACTATTGACAAAAGCAAGGTGAAAGAGGTTAATATTGAAGTGATTCCTGAGAGGTTAAGAGTCTTCTGCCTGGTGTCCTTAAGCTGAAAAAGTGTGTGATATTTCTTGCATTACCCTAATTTTTGATCGCCAACACCATGCTTGATGCAACTGAACAAGACTGAAACAGTATGGATGGAGCTATGAGCAGGATAAGCAAGTCTCAGTTCTTTTTACCTCCTATGCAAATATCAGCATCTCCCTATTTTGAGCACTTGGAAAACATCCATGTCTGGACAAAGAACAGTTAACCAGAGCCTGTCAGGACAGAGGAGGTCTGCGGAGGAATTTCTGCCTTGAAAAGCTCATCTTCTCCAGAACAGTATCTGACTTCAAATTATCATGTTAGTAGGCATACACAGTTCTTCTGAATTTATTTTTCTTCCTGAACAGTCCCCAAAACATAGATTCTAATAACTCATACTTCATATCATCAGCTAACAGCACTCAGCTTTCTTGCCATTACATGAGTCCTTCAAAGAGCAAGCTAACTGCAGCTGATTTTCAGGACACAGTATTTTGAAGGAGAGTCCAACACACATAAAACATAAATAAATAAAACCTACCACTGATTGGCAGAAAAAAATATTCAGACTCCATGTATACTTCAGAGTTCCCGCCTTCCTGAGAGGGGCCAGTGTCATGCTCCTAATCCAAGGCCCCACAGTGTTTTTACCTTCACAAGCTGTTCATTGTTGTTGCAAGTTCCTCATTCCTGTATCTCTTCACTTTTTGAGTGAGTTTCTACATACTCTATATTTTAAGAACAGCTTTGAGACTCAAAGCTTAATTCCAGCATTTGTGTCCACCCTCTTTATGGACATAACCTCAGAAATACATGGCTGTAGGCTCATTAAGTTGTTACAGCCAAGGAAAGTTGTAGGTGTTTATCACACTTTGAAATACGTTCAAATATATGCTTGCCTGGAGTATGGATGCACATAGTATTTTATGCCTGATCAGCTGTTTCCATGTATTCTTTGGGCCCTTCAACAACAGCAAGAACCAAGTACATTCAATCTGTGGATTTTCCTCCAAAAGCCTTCAGAGCAGGTAGACAACCTTGGCAAAGGGTATCTGTGCCTAAATTAAGGCAAGATGAACACCTGAAACTGCATCTCAGAAGATGAAGTCTGAGATAAATAGGCTGTCAAACCATTTTTCAACAATTCATTAACCATATTCTCACCACTTTTTTCTTGTCTCTCAGTAAACATGAAGCTATTACTATAATCCACTCAGCCATCAAGCAAGCCAGGAAATGGTCCCTGTTGGAAGAAGAAAGTCTTCTCCAAAGGGTCTCTGGAGAGCATTGTGCTGCATTTCATGAGATCTAAGAATTATTTTCTCAGTTCTAGTTTGCAGACCTGAATTGGCTAATCCCATGTTAAAGCCTTTCACGGATCAGAGTTTACAGAACAATATAGTTTGAATATCAGTAAACACAGTAGAAGACAAATAACTCTGTGAATTCTGGAACTAAGGGAACATGGATGGAATCTTGTATCTACCAAAACCTTGGTGTCTAATAATGACATCAGAGAACTGGAGCTGTTTTTCTAATTGGCTTCAAGAATGGCTTTCTGAATGGATTCTTTGGGGTTAGTGAAGAGCTAAACTTACGTTTCCATCTCCCCATCAATGGGGAGACATTGGTTAGGAGTTTCCTCAACAGCTGGTGACTGCCATGTTGACTCTCTGGGGCTAATATCTCTGAAATATTGTAAGCTGTGTCAGATATGATTGAAACTGGATAACCTGTCCAAGCAGCATTGTGAAAAGAAAGAGAATAGAAAGGAAAGTCTGAGCAAATTAACATCACAATCTTCCATCTTTCTCTTTGACAGTCTACATGTCCTTAAGAGCCTTTGCTGCCTCAGAGACCATTTAAATTTACCCTCTGAGCAGCAAAAGCACCCAACAGACTTTTCTGCCAGTTTAATAATTGTGTATGTTACATGGAGACTTAACAGTCAAAGTGATGGAAAGGACAATTAACCTGTTTTTGATGTCACCTGTGCTGGTGTGCCAATCCTTTGAAGCTCTGTTGAAGTCACTGGAATGACTGTATTTCCACTGGTGTAAGCAGGTCAAAACAGAGCTTCGTTTGTGCTGTAACTAACTTTTTTAGGGAAGAATAGGAATTTATTTTGTATTTTGTATTACAATTAATTGGGAATTGTTTGTTATTATACAACTATTGTCATACAGCCTAAGTGTGAGTGGGCAGAGTCATCTGTCAATGTAATTTTGTATTTCCTGATTTCCCAGACCCTTGAATGTCTCAAAAACAGTGCTTTAGCAAGTAGGAGCACAGATGTGACTGAGCGGTAAGAAACTCTTGGTATTGCTTTACCACATAAACAGTGATTTATAGCTGCGTATCATATAATTTGCATTTGTTGTTGTTTGCAGCTATAGGACAGCAGTGCTCTTCACAGTGTGCCAGAACTCTATTCCTTCTTGGATGGTAACATTTTCACAGCAGGGCTGTGAAATTTTGAGTAGTTAGCATTCATATGTATATACATATGTATATGCATTCATATACATACCCTCTTGTGTCTGCCCCACTGTTCTGGGAAGCCATTTTATGCTGGTCTTAGAATCATAGAATAGTTTGGGTTGGAAGGCACCTTTAAAAGTCATCTAGTTCGAACCTCCCTGCAAAGTGCAGGGACTCCTTCCACTAGATCAAGTTGCTCAGAGCCCTGTCTGACATGACCTTGAATGTTTCCAGGTGTGGGGCATCCACCACCACTCTGGGCAACCTGTTCCAGTGTTTAACCACCCTCATGGCAACCTGTTCCAATGTTTAGCCATCCTTACATGTAGTGTAAATTGACCCTCTTTTAGTTTAAAACCTTCTCCTAATCCAACAGCCTCTACTAAAAAGTTCATCCCCATCTTTCCTACAAACCCCTTTTAAGTGCTGGAAGGCTGCTATAAGGTTACCCAAAGCCTTCTCTTCTCCAGGCTGAAAAACCCCAAGTCTCTCAGTCTTTTTCCATAGGAGAGGTATTACAGCTTTTTGATCAGCATCATGGCCCTCCTTTGGACCTGCTACAAGAAGTCCAAGTCCTTCCTGTGCTGGACTCCAGAGCTGGATGAAGTACTCCTGGTGGGGTCTCACCAGAGCAGAGTAGAGAGGTAAAATCACCTCCCTTGACTTGCTGCTACCCTGGACTGGTTTTGATGTGGCCAAGGACACAATTTGCTTTCTGGGCTGCAAGCACACATTGTCAGCTGTTGTCAAGCTTTTCATCCATCATCCCCCAGTCCTTCAACACGGGGTTGTTCTTGATCTCTTCCTCTCCCAGCCAGTATTGGTACTAGGGATTATCCTGACTGAGGGTGCAGGATCTTGCACTTGGCCATGTTGAACCTCATGATATTCACATGGGCGCAGTTGTTGAGCTTGTGAAAAAAACAGAGCCCTGTGTGCTGTGGTACTGCCGGGGTGATACCATGACTTGGATTGTGGGCAGATAGAGCACAATTACTCTGCTTAGGGAGTTCCTCAGAGGGAAGTTGTGGGCCATAAGCTGGCACTTTCTGTTGAAACAAGCCTGCCACCTACACAGCATTCAGTGATTCAGCTATCAGGAGGATTCATTACAGGGGCCGCTTTCTGCATGGAGCAATAGCTCTCCATTCCTTTGCATGTAGTTGTCTGTAAACTCAAAGAAAGACTTTTTCATCACAGTTTACTCTGATCATAATGCTTATCTGTAGGAAACCTCATCTTTGTATCTCACCAGCTAGATGTTTCAAAGTATTGAGACCTTTTTGTATACTCTTTCAGCAAGAGTGGTTTGCCCCGCAAGGAAAGATGAGCTGGAAGCTGATGGTGACCACAGGGCAGGCAGGGGCTGGATCTCACTGGCAAATAGCACAGTCCTGCAGCACCCAAACAGGGTGAGGAGGTCAAGTCCAGTGAAGATAGCAGGGCTAAGCCAAGAATTCACTATTTGCCACACATGTCCATAGTGACAGGGCAGGTGCAAGGTCAAGCCAGGAGGTCAAGTCAGTGACTCAGGCTTAGCATTAATCTGGTAACAAAGCCAGGCACAGGCAAGGACCAAAGGTGAAGCCTTAAGTCTCAATGCAGTTCCTGAGCAAAGGTGGGAGGCCTACAACAAGGCATTTACATTTTTTTCCACAGCTTCTGATCCAAGTTACGCAGCTGTGCTATTCTAGAGCTGGTCTTGATCCAGATGGCCAAGCCCCTTGGATGAGGAGGGAGTGACTACAGAGCACATTAATGTGTTGGGGGCAGACTCTGGTATGTATTGGGACACTTCAATACATGCATTTATTCAGCAATCATGGAAACCTCATGGATTCCTATTCCTATTTAGTCTTCCTGAACCTGAGACACAATAGACCAAATTTCCTCCTCTTTCTCCTTCATTTACTTCAGGAAGCTTTTTCTGCATTATCCTATTTCAGAAAGCTTGAAAATAATGAGTGGCCTTTTTGCTATCTCATAGTCTCCTTGTGCACCTCTACTTGTATGATGTCCCAACTTAAAGGGGAAGATTCATTTTTATCACAGTCAGCATTATAAAAAATAATGCAATTCAGAAGTTAATGTAATGGGATTCTATCTGCAACAGTTTCTCTGTACCAAATAACTGTTCAGGTTGCTCATATCCACAAAATTTGCTTTTTACATTTGGCTTTTTATTGCATTTTTCTCTCTGGTCAGGGGCTTGCAGCAGTCACCACAGTTCTTGTGCTTTCAGTATTTGAAGAAATATTGCTTTGATCAGTACAATGTCTACACACAATAAGCATATTGTTGTGTATCCAGTATCATATGGGACATGGTGAATTTTAGCACATTCACTACTTATAGACCAGATCCTTCTGCCTTTGTAAGACTTCAGAACTACAAAATATATTTCCTTATGAACTCAAAATGTTATAGTGTTGTCTGCTCTGGGCTTCTCACGTGTATGGAAAACATTCACCAGAGTTTCTGCTAGTTCCAGGCTGCTGTAACCAATAAGACAATCTCAGGCAGTGAGGACTAGGCAACATTGAAAGTAGTTGTCTGGAACTGAAGACAGGAAAATAGGGTAGCTTTGATAAGTGTTCCTAGTCTTACCTTTCTTTCATTTAAATTCTAACTAACTCATTGACCAAAACATAAGGCAACTTTGGCTGAAAGACAATCAGTATTGTCTGTGTGTGTGACTTCTGGAAAGCGGCTGTTTAATTTTTCACACAAGGCAAAACATGTTATTTTCCTTATTCAGATTACAAACTAGGTCAGGACTGCCCAGTCTTCCAGCACAGCAAGCCTGCTACTTATAATTGCTTCTGCCTCTGTGAGGTGCTGGGAAGCGTGACTCCTTGGGAAGCTGGCTGTAAGCAGGGATCGTGCCTGCCCTCCACTGTCAGGGAGGGGAGTCTATAAGCATTCAGTACAGAACCATACACTGATGTGGAGTGGGAGTTTAGGATGTATTTTCCAAAATTCTTTCTTCTCCATCCCACAAAATACTTTATGTTTAAGTGAGTCTGGAAAGGTGGTTTTTTAATTACTGAAGTTTTATAGAAGACCTGCAAAGGTGCAAAGTGAATTTAAGGTGTATCTTCTTGATTTTGTAGATCATCTGTAATAATAATGTCATATGATACAGATGCACTGTTTGTACTGGGGTGAGGTACCAAGACTCAGGGTTAATATTTAAGTATTACAGGGTTTATCACTGCAAAGAATGTCCTGACAAAGAGCTGTGCTGGCATCTCCCATCACCTGAACTGCAAGACCCTGCTTGAGAGACAAAGGTCAATGTGGGACATGTAGTAAATATGCCATTACCATGAAGGATGTTTCAACAGTTTGTGCAGCAACAGTGGGATTAATATACTTAATAATGTGTAAAAAAATCTTAAAGAATGTGAACTCTTAGAGAGTTTTCCTCTTAGTAGGTAAGTATTGTCAGGGAGTGGGGCGGGTGTGCTGTTTTTGTCTGGGGCAGGGTTGATTTTCTTTTCAGTGGCTGGTAAGGGGCTATGCTTTGGATTTGTGCTGAACACTGGGTTAATAATATAGAGATATTTTTGTTATTGATGAGCAGTGCTTACATAGAGTCAAGGCCTTTTCTGCCTTTTGTACTGCCATAATGGCAAGGAAATTGGCAGTGCATGGGAGGTTGGGAGGAGACAGCCAGGACAGGTGACCCCAACTGACCAAAGGGATATTCCATCCCATATGACATCATGGTCAGTATATAAAGTGGGGAGAAGAAGGAGGAAGGACGGGACATTTTGAGTGATGGTGTTTGTCTTCCCAAGTAACCATTACATGTGATGGGGCCCTGGTCTCCTGGCAATGGCTGAACACCTGCCTGCCCATGGGAAGCAGTGAATTAACTCCTTGTTTTGCTTTGCTTTTGTGCACGGCTTTTACTTTCCTTATGAAATTTCATTTATCTCAATTTTATTGAGATGTATTGAGAATTTATCTCAACCCATGAATTTTCTGGCTTTTACCCTTCTGATTCTCTCCCTCAATTCTGCTGGTAGGGGAGTGAACAAGTGGCTGTGTGGGGATTGGTTGCTGGCTGGAGTTGAACCGCAGCAGAGGGGCAACTGCTCCTTAAGGGGTAGGAACCTGGAAGGCAACAAGAACCACATGCCTTTGGGACAACAGGTTTAGCAGCAAGGTTTAATTTCACCATCCCTGAAAGATGTGAGCAGAGCAGACCTGGGTCAGGTGTGACCAATAGTCCAGATCATCAGGCAAGTTTGTGATGATGAAGCAAGTGCAAGGTCAAAATAGGAAGTCAATCCAATGGACATAAACCAGTGATTGTGGAGAAGGTCTGTAGTGACAAGACAGGCCAATGTCTGAAACATGAGGTTCAAGATAAGGCACAGGTAAGGCTGTGGTTTTTTTGGAGAACTGTAGCCCTGCAACAAAGCTCAAGCAAAGGCTGCAGGTAGCTCAGGACTGCACTTGCAGGGAGGTTCTGGGCCCATGGACAGGGTGTACAGGAGAATTCCAGGTGAAAGGCTTGTCAGAGCTACTAAGGCCAGTTAGTGCAGTCAGGGCACTGACAGATTTAAACTGAAACTACTACAGGAGTAGTTAGAAATTTGACTCCTTCTTTAGATGAAATTTTCCTCTGTACAAAATGCTCTGTAAGTATCCTTCCCATGTGCTTGAATTCTGCTTGAACTAGCCCATGTGAAAAACCATTTTCTCTCAGGAAACAGATTTTTCTCTCTATATTGAGTACGGTCTAGAGCTAATGTGAGCTCTAGAGTTTGCAGGAGCTCACAGAGCAGCTTTGCCTGCAAGATTCTACCCATTTCCAGGGAACATGGCTAGGGTGTATTCATCAAGTTTTTTCTTAGTCTGTTGGTCTCATTTTGTGTGAAGGGGGGTGAAGGTCACGATCCCTTCTCTTAATGGTAAACAGATGCTATACTTTCAGTTTGGGGTAGTATTAGATTATGGTAACAGAAACGCTCAGCTGAGAACAGGTCTCCAAAAGAGACTTGTTCTGCAGATGAGAGAATTGTATCTTCAACTTCTCCAGAAGACCTGTAGGCTAAGTGATTTAGCTGCATTGTGGGAAACTCTGCCTAAAGTCGCCACAGTGCCTGATCCACACTCGCAATCCTTGTCTCATGTATTCCTACTAAGAACTCAGTCCAGATTTCTCTTGAATCTTTTCTGGAAATCCAGCAGTTCATGTGGCAAATGCCGGTTTCTATGATTATTAATTGGAGAAGGGTCATGAATCTTTTTTTCATCTGCACTGGACAAATGCTGTATCTGCTAAATCTGCAGAACCAGCCCCTTGGAGTCAATTGGAGTAATTTTTACTTCTATTCTGACCCACCAAATTGATTGTTTATTTGAAGTGGAATCCTGTCAACTGAAGAAATCAAAGAGGAGAAAACTCATTTCAAGCAGTTGGACTTTGAATAGGTAAAACTGAAATCCACAGTTCTGGTCAGGAAAATGTTTCTGTAGCAAAGAATTCTTTGCACCATTAAATTAGTCTAATTGCAACTCACAGTGGTTACCATCTCTCAGAACACTGGACTACAGGGTATTGAAATTGATACTCCACAACTGAGTGGAAATAAAGAATGCAAGATAATAGGAATAACATGTTTCTGTCTTGATAGGATGCTGAGCATTGTAAATCAGTGTGGACTTCAGCCAGAAAGTGGCTTCAGCCCCTGCTGAGGGTGTCAGCAGCAGAGTTCCCCAAGTTTATTTCCCTTTGCACAAAATTTATACAAATTCAAACCCCTCCTCTCTGGTCCAATGAATTCTGAAATAGATCTTGATTGTCCATTCCCGGAACTACTGATTTTAATCCCAAGGGATTTGGCTTTTCTATGTATTTTCTAAAATGTCTCTGGTTGAATGAAACAAGATTGTTTTTCTGCAACGTATTGGCAGAAATAATAGAACATCACTCATAGAATCCCAGTGTATTTTCAGCCTGTGCCTAAAAGGCTGTTCTCATGCTGAGAGGGGACAGTCAAACTCCATGCTGGCCTTAACATCATCTAGTAACACATTGTCTTCACATGAATTGCATCACCTTACACTAAGGTTAAATAGGTTGTTTGAAGGGCAGTTTTTTATACTTTTGCTCTTGTTTTGACAGAGCATGCCCTTTGTGGTGAGCTCTGAGTGAAATTCCACAGTCCCCAGCTGGAATGTAAATACAAGTGGAAATCCTTAGGTGGTGAAAAGTGTTGTATCTCAAGTTGGCCAAAAGTCAAGTGAATAAAGACAATATCCATGACAAACATATCCCATAGTAAATGAATAGCATGGCTGAGCAGTATGTGATCAATTTGGTTTTCTCTGCATTTAGCTGAACTCTCAGGCAAGATTCTGTATCTGGAAATGACTCATACTTGGGATCTCTCCTAGACTCCTCATACCTGTTAGGTTTCTTCTGTTTAGGTTCATGTCCAATTTCCCACCCTCTCAGGATGTAAATGGTGCATCCTGAAGAATTCTTGCTGAGCTGTCACTGAAAGGATATTCCTTACATAGCAGGAAGTGCAACTCAAATGTATAGTTTGAAAAGGATTTGTTGGATCTGTTAAATCCCACAGATACTTCTGTGCTGTAGGGGTGAGTTGTCTTATCGTGAAGTTCTGCATGAGGCTGACACAGAGTACTCCTAACCTGATGGAAGAAAGTAAGTTTTTTTCACCTCTTTGAAGGTAATGCAATGCTATACTCTAGTTGGTCAAAGGAACTAGGCAGTCTTGGTGTGATGAAGCCTATCAGTTGGGAAGCAGTAACCCTAAAAGCCCAGCTTGTGGAGAGTGACTAAATACGACCTTTTGGTGCAGTGCTATGGCTGAGTGAGCCCAGTGAGTGATGGCTGGGTAATCACTGGGTATATAAACAGACAACACTGAATAAAGGGATCATGTTTCCTCTGCAAACAACACTGGTGATATGTATCTGGCACTAGATGTGTGCCTGGTTCTGCTGTCTACACTTCAAAAAGGTGATGAAAAAATGATGAGAGTTTAGAAACAATTACAAATATGACTGCAAAGGGAGTCTTCATAATGAGAAGGCAACTCAAGTGGAAGGCTCAATGATGGTCTGTAGGTAACTATACAGACAGAAGATTTTGATTAAACAGCTCAGGCAAAGGCAGAAATTACCAAGAGTCTGCAAGTTTACACATTGTGAGATAGACAAAATCAAACTGAAAATCAAGTTTGGACACATGGTAAGGCCAAAGAGTTGATGGAAAAAATTGATCAGCAAAGGCAGTGTATTTCCTCTCTCCTTGAAGTGACTGAGTAATTTTATATCATGGCAGGCAATTTGGATGTGAGAAGTCCTCCAGCTCAAAGAAGTTTTTGGGATTTATATAGGATTTCTGTGCCTTGAATTGCAGTAGAAGTCAAGATAACCTCCCAGTTTTCTCTTTAGGCATAAAATCTATGTGCCTACCTTCTCATCTGCTTCTTTGGCTTGTGGGATTGCTTATTCTCCTTTGTGGTGGGCTCTGTGCATAATCCTGAAAGCTGAGACAGTTTATATTCCTAATCTACAGACGGGATGAATTAAATTAACTGGGATCGTTTTTCAGATTCTCCTCATAAACAAAGACGCTTGCCTATGCTTATTTCAGTTGTGTTATTGTATGAAAATGTCACGTTTGGCAAATAACTGGGATCTTGTTGCTGCTGCTGCTTTTGTCTTCACCTCACTCCTCAGCTTCTTTGGGCCAACTGCAGCTGTTGTGTCGGTGCTGAGTGGCTAGGAAAATAATGATCTGGAACTCAGCAGCATATTTTGTGAAAGCAATGGATTTATTGACAAGAATATGTATAAAATAAATTACTGCCACAATCCCTTTAGAAACCCTCACTTTCCTTAGCTCTATGGCATCTCCTTGGACAGTTGGACCATTGCTGGCAGTCTGGAGCTCTGGCAGGGACTGTGTGTGCCTGGGCAGGAGGCTGTGATTTGGCATGTCACAGCAGTAGGATGGGAGAGGGAATCAGAAGGGACTGGCTAAAAGGCTCAGGCTAGATTTTGCTTTTTGTGCTGTGGGGCCAAGGTAATTTTTCTGAGACAGGCAGGTGGATGAAGGAGAGCAGGACCAAGGTGAGAAAGAAGCAGGAGAAAGACACATAGTGCAATGGGTTAAAAGAGCCAAATTGGAAGGAAAAAGCAGAGTCATCGTTCCTTTCCAGGCTCTGGATCGAAAACTGAGAATCAATAGTTCCTTTTTTATTCACTTAGGAACAATACTATGAGAGATCTTCAACTCTGTATGTACAATTAAAGAGGTTGACAATCTAATATTTTTCTCAGGTGTTTGATAACACAACATAGATCTGTGTTGGTTAGAAAAATCCCTTATCTTGTTGTGTGCCATACATATACCCTTAGCGTGTCATATTTTTGTGGTTCTAATTTTTCAGGAAACTTTTAAAGAAAAGGTGTCATATGGTTGTGTAATTAAGGGTAGAACCATAGTGTGTGCCTCTATAGGAGAGCCTAATTAAGTTAGGTGGCATTAAAAAATAAGCACATTAGTTTATTTCTGATTTGAGATTATCTGTCATTACAGTGGCTACCAATGTTTTAATAGTTTAATTTTTCTGTTTGTTGAATAGTAAGGTTCAACTCAGTAGATAACCTTAGTCTCTAATCTAGTAGGTAGTGAACTGCTTTTTGCAAGACTTGTGCCTGTGCACACTGGTGTTACAACTCTGCCTTCATTTTCCTGTACTCTTATCATTCCACTTCTATGGATTCCCTGAGTCCCAGCTGTCCAAATCAGCACATGCCAGATTCTGCTGCCCATCTGTTCATCTACACAGAGAACCGTGACCACATCCCCACAGCCTCAACCAATTTCATTCACTTCCTGCTGTCTTTGTATTCCAGATAAAACCTTTTTTTTTAAAGAAACCTTCCCTTAATCTGTCCCCTTATAGATGTTTAAGTGTACGCTTTCTTTTAGAGGAGGCTTTATTGCAATGGCTGTATTGCTTTCCTAAAAATGTCTGCATAAACAAGTTTGTGAGTTGATACCACAGGAAGGGCTGGCATTTCTTTGTGTCTGCTCGCATTAGGCATTTAGTCCTAGGTGTCTCCAGAACTCAGCTGTCACCTGGTTTCACTGTGAAGTTTTTGTATTGAGACTTTGCATTTATCCATTGTTATGATAGCAGTAGTGTCAAAATCCCCTGTCACCAGTATGGCCCTCTATTACTTGGTGTTATATGAACACATGAAAATACAGCTTCTTCACCAAATGGTTTACAATGTGCTGGCACCACACCACTCATACTCCTGCAGCAAGCACTTCTCATTTTATTCCCTGGCATGGATGCCTGCAAAATGAACATCATCTGGAAGCAATGGATCATTTTACCTAGGCCACCAAACATATGTTTGTTGCTAATAACTTTGGTTCACTATTCAAGCATGTCCAAGCAAAATGAATGGTCTGGATTTGTAACAAGTCTTTGTAACCCACTTTTCCCCACACATTATTCTATAACATAAGTCCCTGATCTATGGACATTTGTTTTATAGCCCTATGTACCATGTGTTTTACAGAACAATAGTGACAGCCCCATTTTCAGTCAATGTGGTTCAGGATTTGGATGTCTTTCTCTCTCTCTCTCTCTCTCTCTCTCTCTCCCTCACCTCTTTAGCTCACTGTATTGTTTTCAGAACGGGCATATTTCAGCAATCAGCAAGCTATATATGACTGGGTTCTGCTTTATCTGGGAGCTTCTTGAGTCCTGTGCCATGAGTTTGTCACAAATTTAAGACATAAAATGTTTAAAATGGACAATCCCAGCAGAGTGGTAAAATTTAGCTTCTTTTCTGCAGTCATGACATCCAAGCAATGAGTAAGCCCACCAGAATACCTGTCTGGCAGTGTACACCACTGTTGTGCTGGTCTGTAAGCCAAAGCACTTCAAGCGATGACCAATGAAAGCAAGACACCATTGCCTGGGAAACCAAATAAATAGAAGCATACAGCCATCCATCACTGCCATCTGGAAAAGATTGGGCTGAACGTCTTCCTGTCAGGATCTGCTACAGTATTTATTTGTGTAGCTGAGCTTTGACTTTGGGGATTTCAGCAAAATATTCTTTTCAGTGATGATTCAAAGGGAAGATTTAGGTCTGATTGTCAGGCTAGTGTTAATTCCTCTGTTCAATTTTGCAAAATTGCAACTAACTAATAGTTCTGTTTCTTTCTTTTCACATGTAGGGACTTCATGTGTATAGAAACAACATGTAAGAGATGATCTCATTTTGACATTGTGTACATGTGTTACCAAAGCAGCATGAATGGTCATGAGTTGGTGACATGTACAGGTGTAAACGTTTCATGATGGATGACTTTGCTCTTCCAGTGTATATCTAAACCTGATAAGGAGAACAAGTTTTTGCTGGAAACAAATAACCTGGTCGGTTCTCCTAACATCAGAAGACAAACAGAAGCTGAAAGTTAGAGTTATTTTAAATATTAAAAATAGAAACATCTGAATTTACCTAGTGTACAAGGAGCTTGTGGGTCAGATAAGCAGTTCTGAGGATAGGGCTACATTAATAGGTATATATTGCAATGCAATAAAACAAACCTTGAAATGTACCAAAGCCATACTTAGTACTGGAAGGACTGCATGAGATGCACAAGCTATACAGAACAGGAGAGGGTAAAGAGGAAGTTGTACTGACTCCTTTTTTGTACTGACTCCTTTTTTTAAGCGAGGACACAAGAAAAGGAAAGAAACAAACGTAAATGCGCATTTCTTTCTAGCCACAAAGACAGAAGGAGAATACTAACAAAATCTTCTCAAACCAGCAAATCATAGAATCATAAAATCATTAAGTCCGGAAAAGACCTCCAAGAACATCAAGTCCAAACTTTGACCAATCACCACTTTGTCAACTAAACCATAGCACTGAGTGGCACGTCCAGTTGTTTCTTGGACACTTCCAGGGACGGTAACTCCACAATTTCCCTGGGCAGTCCATTCCAGTGCCTGACCAATCTTTCAATGAATAGCTTCTTCCTTATGTCCAACCTGAATCCCCCATGCACAGCTTGAGTCCATTTCCTCTTGTCCTGTCACTAGTTGACTGGGAGAAGAGGCTGACCCCCACCTGGTTACAAGCTCCTCTCAGGGAGTTGTGGTGAGTGATAGGGTCACCCCTGAGCCTCCTTTTCACCAGGCTAAACAACACCAGCTCCCTCAGCAACTCCTGAAATGACTTACTCTCCAGACTCTTCAACAGCTTTGTTCGCCTCCTCTGGACAACCTCCAGCACCTCAATACCTTTCTTGTAGCAAACACAGTAGTTGAGATGTGGCCTCACCAGTGCTGAGTACAGAGGGATGGTCACTGTTGGCCATGTTATTTTGATACACGCCAGGGTGCCATTGGCCTTCTTGTCCACCTGGACACACTGCTGGCTCGTGTTCAGCTGCTGTTGACCAACATCCACAGCCTTTCCTTCACCCACTGTGAGAGTCACCTTGTCATAGAAGATCAGGTTGGTCAAGCAGAATACCACATAATGTCAAGATTAGGGAGGAGCATAAGCTTTTTGTATGCTGATAGCTGTCAGAAATTCTCTTTAATCAAAGAAGGGCGAAATGGTTTCCTAGGTGGAATAGGAAAAGAAACATTTTTCAGAAGAGAGGAAGTCTAGTCAGTGAAGACACTGTCTGGTATCTGCTTTGCCATTTGAGAGGGCTGAAGACCATGAGAAAGGCACAGAGGAGTTTGGCACTAGGACCCGGGAAGTTCTGCTGACAGAGGACATGGACTGAACTACTGAATTCACAAAGGTACCGAAGAAATAAAAGAAAGAAGAGAAAAAAGTTAAGAAAAACACAGAGAGGATAAAAGAAGACTAGGAAATGTAGAACCAAACCCTCAGTCCAATACTCATTTTTTACTTTCTTTTCACCTGAGTTGGCTCCATTTGACTTCCATGGGAATTTGTAGGAATAAAACCACAGTAAAGTAGAATTGTGGCATTGCAATTTTGATTCTAGCAGATGAGAGAAGAAGCACTAAAAAACTGGGATACTTGGTGGGAGACAAAGGGCAGCCTTGTTGCATGCATATTCTTTTCTGAACAGAAAGAGTGAGGTTGATATAAAACTAGTTCTTTCCATCAGTGTCTTCCCTTTTACTCCCTCCCCTAGTGTTAAATGTGTGGGAGCAGGGAAAACCAGAGCTTTTTCACAGATAGCTTTGCCTTCAGAATATCCCTGAGGATTCATGTGCTCTGGGAGAGGAACAATTTTCCTTCCTGGAAGAGCTGTATTCTTCCCATTGCCTTACTCAGAATTTACCATGAAGACACCCTCACAGAGTTTGCCTTTCCCCAGAGCCTTCTCTTGCAGACCCATTGTAATTACAGCACAAAGAGCTAGTGTTCCTTTATGAAAAAAACCCAACATTTTCAGAGAACAAGAAAAGGCATCATATGTAACGAGGGGCTGTTCTGAAACAGGAGGGTTTAAATGCAATTGATCCAGAAATGGAAATGTTAGGATGGAGAGCATCAAAGCAAGATTTACCTGAGACTTGAAGAGAAAGAAGAACAGCAAAGAAAGAAGAAGGAGTTAATGTTTAACCTGGATTCTTTAAAATTTGTTTTTCAAAGGGAAAGGAAGGAAGAAGGGCAAACCATTCAGGGAGCATGTATTGCTGAACTAGATCTCAGAAAGTCTAGTCCTTGGAAGGATGACTGCTCAGGAATATAGAATGCTTTCAAATAATGGGTACATTTTTATGGTTTCGGTTTTGGTTTTATTTTGTTTGTTTGTTTGTTTTTATTTTTAAAATATATATCTTGCAGTAGTTTTTTAGACAGGAAGATTGAATCACAGTGTGCTTATTCTGTTGGAGGACAGGCAGAGGTTTAATTAACACGTTCAGGGAAAGATCCACCAATAGTCAAGAACAGACTTCACAGGAGTGACTCTTTATTCTGCAGAGCTGTAGTGAAAATATCTGAGTAAGAACTACTATTACGGAAAAGGTTATGCTGCAGAAGACTTTGGTCTGGCCAAAACCAAGTGCTGCTGATATGCAGAAAATTAATTTATAATAGCTTTGGTCCAGAGAGAACCAAGCCTCAGAGCAAGTGCAGACAAGGATCTTCCCTACCTTTCAGCTCTTTCCTAAAGCTGTTGTCCTTTCCAGTTGAGTGACAGTATGTGCTGCCAAATAGTTTGCAAGAGGAGTAATACAAAGATGAAGAAATAAGTGCTAAACAAAAGCGAAATTATATGCTTTCAGGGATTAAAGAATATAGTGTGTAGTTTCTGTACTACTTTGCAGGAAGTCTTATGAAACTATCAGACTTGAAAGCAAGGCAATGAGAGCAGAAGATGAAATTTCTCAGTGACTGGTTTGCTTTCAAGTGAAGATGGGACTTTGGCATTCTGTGAATAAAATGAATAAACTCCTGTCTTCAGTGAAGCTTGAAACAACAGCAACAACAAATGAAGGCAAATAGGAGAATGGAAAATGAGGAGAGGAAATAAAATCAAAAATTCCCCCTGCTCCTGGACTGTGTCTTTATGTTGTTTGGACAATAACTCTGGGTCTTTTATGTATCTTGGTGATGTATATAGTACCAATGCTTAGAGATTTAGATGGACAGATGTTGCAGAGATGGCTACAATAATCACACCTGCTTTCTATATCCAGTGCCTTGCTTACTGGGAAGACCCATTCTAGAGATGTCAAACAGCATTGCTTCTGTGTTCCTTGCCTCAGAGAAGGCAAGTTTTTCTTTCTGCTGAGCTCCCCAGAGAAATCGTGACGCACAGTTATCCCTCGGTGGTTGTATTGTTAGCTTATCCCTAATGACTTCAGCCCGCTCCTCTTCCTGCACAATGATGCCTTCTTTGGCTCTGTTACTGGCATGTAGTAGCTGGCTCACAGTGTCCTGCCAACATGGAATGCATGCTCAAGTATTCTCAAAGCAGATGTTGCTTTATTTTTGTTACCTTATTTTCTGTAACAGAACTTGGAAAAGGGAAGCACGTCTACTTTTCACCCCATTTCATGCTGTTATTCATACTATTTAGCTGTGTGTCTTGTGACAGGTAATATTTTTATTTCTTTAGTGGAGGGGACTATGTATCTCATCCTTTGTCCATAAAAGTGGATATTGGATATTAAGAGGGCCAAATGTGAAGGCTGAAAATATACAAAGACATTAAAAACATTACAGTTTAGTATTTTTAAGTGTATTTCATGACTTTTAAGTGAGCCTAACAATTTTCTTGCATTTGAGTCATGGTTTCTGAACTCTCTGATGGGCAATGCTTTAACCTGAAGTTAAAGAGGAGCTTTTTTTCAGTTGGCTTCCATAGGCACAAATCTACACCATTATGTAGGGTCCAGATCAGTTGACCTAATCTCTGCTAATACACTCTGCTTTATTTTGTCTGTGTAAGCTGCCTCCAAATATGCCATGTGCACTGGTCTGATGAGGGAGGGATTTATGTAATTTTAGAAAAGAAATCCAGGAAGTATCTGGTGAAAGAGAGAAAGAGAGAGAGAGAGAGAGAGAGAGAGAGAGAAAGAAAGAAAAAGAAAGAAAGAAAGAAAGAAAGAAAGAAAGTAGGAAAAAGAAAGCCTGCTTGAACAGAGGCTAGATTTTGCTTTGATGAAGCCACAAAGAATTTGAGCGCATATGAAGAACGTCTTATGAAAGTTTTTAGAATGCAGAGAAGATACACTTCACTCCTTAAAGCATTAACATAGAGAAAGCCCTCATGTCCTGTTTAGTACATTAGCCACAGCATATCAGCCTTGACCATTGTCTTTATTCTAGCAGATCTTTAAGTATAGGAAGATGAAGAGGACAGAAGGACAAAAAACACTGCAGCTTATATCATGCTACTGACAATTATTTTAAAGTGATAGAAAATGAAGAAGGAAGCAGGAGGCTGAGTGAAAGCAAATGTAGAGCCCGTCATCAAAAAAAGGAGCAAGATTGATGCTGGTGAATGCTGTGGCTGTTTCAGATGGCATGCAGGCTACCAGCTGGACTGTTAGCTGTGATATAAACACTTTGTTGGGGTTTTTTGAAAAATATTCATGGTAACTTTTTGAAAACATTTTTCTCATTTCTGGAGTCACACTCTATGAACTGTAAAGTCACAGTAATGTGCTCCTAGGCCAGGAATTGTTTAGAGTCAAGAGTAGAGCTGGTAGATATTTTTCACTTGAAAACAATTTTTTGATGAAAAATGGTCTCTTTTGTGAAACCCTCTGTATTTAATGAAAAACAGAAAGCAAATATGTTCTTTGACTCTATGTTAAGAGTAAATATCATCCCAAGGCAGTGTGAGCTCCACATGAAGGGGAAAATCAAAGAGTGGGAAAGCACACACGCTCCCCAGAGCTTCTTTCACTCAGAACCTGTCATTTCCTCCATAGGGGTGCTTAGTTTAAACTGGTGCAGGATACAAATCTTGAATACAGAGGAAAATTGCAGTTACAGGAGGAAGACTACAGCTGTTGTATGCCATATCAAAAAATATCAGCTAAGGGCTGAGCATAGCTGTCTTCAGATGCAGAGTACATGGTCTACCTGTTTCAAAGGCTTACCCATGCAATGATACCATCTAGGTACCTTTTATCTCAGTGTTATTAATTATCTTCCTGATTCTGGAATATTTATGGTCTGATGTGGGTTCCCAAACAGAGTGAGCTATGGCTGAGGCATTTTTTAGTCTAAACATAATTACCTTCAAGTTGTCATCATTCCTGATGTGCTTAGTCTCTATTCAGAGCTAGTAATAAGCTGGATTCATCTCTACCATTTAAGTATTTAAGTAGTGAATAGTTTTGGAGTCATGTCATTGAATATCTCTGTGCTTAAACATATGTGAACTCTCACAGACTATATTTAATCTGCAGCACCTTGCTTTGTAAGGAGTGAAAGCCTTGCATTGTACAAGGGAGCTTGTTTATTGACTAACTTGGTGCTTCATTCCTTAAGCACATAGCGTAAGAGAGACTGATGCTGTGACTGATTTTGTTTCACTGATGTACTTTCATAAGCTGAAGCCTTAATTACTTTTCTTGTCAAGATGAAGGGTTACAGACAGTCACCAGAGGCAGATATATTGAACAGGACCTCTGTGACTTGGAGTTTTCTTATGGGAAGTTTATTCCAGATAAAAGGACCTCTTCAAATGAGCAAGGAACAGAGGCCATGGATCACCTAAGAACTTAACTGGCAGCTCTGACAGCTGTGAAATTGTCCTATCAGCAGTATCATTGAAGGTAGCACCACACAGATCTCTAAAACAGTGCTAAATGACTAGGTATCACCTACTGGATTTAATTAGCTTATGGTGCACCTCATTGGAATAAACTTCATACCTTTCCCTTATATTTGATCCAGTCAGTCAATACTCAGAACCCTCATACAATGTGTTTGCTCCCTTACAGCCCATCCTGCATCCACCACAGGTGTAGAGGTCCTCACTGTCCTCCACTGACACAAACATGCTGTGTTTGGGAAGGGAAGTCTTCCTTGGCATGCAGTAGTCACAGCTCATGGGCAAGCAATAGCAATCCTAGAAAAGAGTTAGTGACTTGCCATTGTCTTAGCTTTTTTCTTGATTCCTTGCCTAATATAATTTTTGATGCCCCGAGTTGTTTTTTCTGCACCAAGGTGAGTGTTGGATGCCAGTGGAGGCACATGGCCTTGTCATGGATGTGCTAATACACCTCTCTGCTCATGCTCCCTAATCATTTTAGTTCAACATGGCTTGAGGATCATGTTATTTTTTTTTATTATTCCCTTTTATTTATGCTGACATTTTGAAAAACATGGATGTTGTTAATTTCTAAGAAGGAACAGTTGCAACTAAATGACAAAGTTTATCAGTAGTAGTTGAGTGGGGATGATTGCTAAAGCTGAACCTGCAGAATCTCCTCAGTTCAAAGACTTTCTTTGATTTGCCTATCACCATCTGAAATTTTCACCTATGGGACTCATATTTTCAAGTATGACCCTTGGTCGGATATTTTAAAAAGTGTGACCAAAACTGATTTAGCAATTCCTAAGTATGAGCAAAAATACAAATCACATGCTTTCTGACTCTATAGAGATGGATGGAAATGCTCTAGTGATAATATACCTGCAGACCAAAGGTTCAAAATAGCAGAAAAGCACCACAGACAAAAGCTTGTGAACATCATGGTGAAAACTGATTTGCTTTTGTCTGAATAACAAGCACTCAGGGATCACACTCAGTCTAAGCTCAGTTAATTTTAAAGTGCTCTGGTGGTACTCTTAACAACAAACACCCACTGGAGCCTTTACTGTGTTCATTGTGCTTCCTGTATATAAATTATTTTCATGAACTGTTTGGCACATGCGGTAGTGGAGGGCACTGTACCTGTGTATTTAAAGTAGGGAAAATGGTATGACAGAAGTAGGCAGATTTCATTGGTGCTGTAACATTATGATCACTGCTTTAATAATTGCCTTGGCATTCTGAGGGATCAAAATACTACGGAAATACAAGTTATAATGTAGTTATATAAAATTAGAGCAGCAGTAAAAGGGAGAGTGGGCTAGTGACAGGAGAGGATACATGAGAAAACTGTTCCTCAACTGAAACGTGGATTAAAGGTTCATTTAAGCAGGTTGCTATGTAACTCTGGACTGACCACAAGCATGTTAAGGCAGCATTCAGCTCCTCTGTAAAACATTTGCTGGTCCACAGGAAGAGTTTGTTGCATTAAGTAATTTATGGGGTGCTAAGAAGTTCCTTAAGCTATTATTAAAAACATACAAAATCTTCCCTGGTTAGGACTCTAGTAACTCAGACTTCTAACTAAGCAGAACTGATAGGGCAAGCCTTTTGATGTTTAATGAGTTCTGAAGCAGATGTGAGATGTGATAGACAGGGGAGCTGGGGTGATTTAGTGCTCATGGAACAAAATGATGAGATCTCCTCCTGAAAAAGAAAATGTAGCTAAAAAGGACTTGTTTTTTGTTGGGTTTTTTTTTTTTTTCCTCTTCTTCTTCTTCCCCCCCTTCTTCCTTCTTGGTGCATGTGTTTTTGATTTCCTCACCCCGTGCCTCTCAGTGCTGGCTCGTTTCCATTCAAACACACACAGAACACTGAAAACTAATTAGCCCTGGATGCAGCCACAGGAAGTTAGCCTGCCAAGTCCCCTTTCCCCCACAATTCCTCAACTTTCTCAGCTTGCCTCAGGCCAAGGGCCTTGCATTGGGCCTCTCTGTGTAGGTTGCCAGGTCTAATTTTACAATTTCCCTTCACCTTATCAAGTGTGCCCCAGGCCCAACAAGGGGGAAAGGATCAGAGCCAATGTTGTGTTGTGGGCCTTTCTCCCCCACACCCAGTCCCCACCCACCTCTTTTCTTTTCTGCATCATTTTTGGGAGTCTTGGTCGTATCTAGTTTCAGTGTTGACTTGTTAATCTGACCTTTGCTAATGCTTTTTAAAGGAACTAAAGAGAACTTCACCATCTTGTAAAACTTGAAAGTCCCTCCTCTCCAAGAACTTTTCTTGAAGGTTAACAAATTTTCTCAAGAGCCAGAGGAGTACAGGTGTCAACCATTTTCAGGCATCTCATTTCAAAGCAGAGCCCACCACAATCCCAACGCGAGAAACCGGAGTCTGATTAGAAGAAAGCAGCAGGCTGGATGCCAACCTACAGTGGGCAGAGTCATGACATGTGCAACTCAACTAGAAAATACCAGTGTGGCTGCAAAGTTATGACTGTCTGGACGCATGTTGGCGGTTTCTTCTTGATTCTTATGCTCAGTTGCCGTGTGACACTTAGCAAAAGTCACTTCAGCTCTTCTGACATCCCTTTCTAAGCTGGTGATAACAGGAAATAACCTCTACAGAGAGTACTTTGAGCTTTGTGAATGAAAGCCAATAAAGTACATGACACCTATTATTAAATCTCAGTGGAGAGGGGTGGAGAAGGAAAAACATCAAACAGCTGAAGTCCCCTCTTCCTTCTTCTGTGGTAGAGACAAGTGGGAACTGATGGTCTTGTTGGACTTGTTGCCCATCCAGTCCAGTGTCCAGAACTCACAGGATCTAGAAGAAAGACTTCAGAGGAAGACTTGAGGATCTCGTGGTACAATACATGAGAAAAGAGAAGAGACTAGTTTGGCCTTGTTTCCCCATGCCATTCAGATGTCCAGGAGAAAGTGGCAGAAGCCTTCAAGTACAAAATGTTTTATATTGTTGCCTGTGGCAACCATGGATGTTCTTGAGAGCTCCATAAATATATTTTTTATCGTTGTTAGGTCTTGAACTGTGCCAGTTTCCTGAAGCAACGAGTTCCACAGTGTAATTGCACGTTGTGTGAACATCCTTTTTCCATCTATGTGCTCTGTGAATATCTGGAGAAACTCATGCTACATCTGCTGGTGCTGCACCTGCCCTGTAGACAGAGAACTCCAGCAGGCATGGTTGAGAGCGAGGCGTCATCTGGGAACCAGCTCTAAATAAACTCAGAGTCTGAAAATAACCTGAAGGAAAACGTTAAGTACAGTGCTAGGAAGGGCTGCTGTAGGAAGGGAATAATATCCTATTCTTGTTTCATTCTTCCCTGATGCAAGACCTGAAAAGAGTTTTGTAATGAAGTTACATTTAAACACATTTACTATCTTGCCTTTGATTTCCATGAATGCTCTTCCTGTAGAGCAGGTGGTAGCACCTGATGTGGAACTACGTGTGGAATCACACCTGCTGCCAGGCTCTTTTCACAGCCTGCAATATGCTTGTTGTGCTGTTTCATTCAACATTTTGTACATTTTGTATATTTTGTATGTATTAGTCAGAGGCAACCCAGTTACAGAGAAGCGGCTTTGCTGCACAGGCAGACTGTTCTGGAATGGAGATCACATGGGAGCACAGAAGTGTGATGTTCTAGACTCCAGTTTTGAGAATTCTTAATGTGTGGTGTGTAGCATGTGAGTAGCCCACTAAAAATGAAAGGGACTACTCTAGTGGCTGCTGTAAGGTTATGTTCAAATAACTTACTGAGCTCAGGCACCCTAGGTAATTTTTAGGGAAAAACCCCTGTCTTTGGTGGGTACAGACAATCCTGTTCATCTGATGGCAGAGATGTCAGTGTAGCGTGAGATCCATTGGGCACAGTGTGTTTTTTCCTCTGCATCTGGACCTGGTACAAGTGACCCCCAGTCTGTTTGGCCTGTCCCTATTACAATGCTAACAAATGTAAATTTGGCAGGGTGGCAGAACTAGCAGCTCGCTAGTTGACCTGTATGCTCTGGCTCGGGCTTTGAGTTTTAACACTTCTCAGAGTACTTGCAAGAAAACAGCCTCTTAGTTTTTTGATCTTTGCCTGACTGTCAGGACTCTTGTCCAAGATTATCACATCGCTATTGAGTGCTCTTAAGAACTGTGTAAATCCCAGTGAGAACTAAACAGCAGGACAGTGTGTTTTGAAAGAACAAAGCAAAGACCAAAGCAGTTTTTCTGCAAACATACATTTTTCTTTTAGAAGGAACAGAGCAGTGCAGAAAATGGAGCATTTGATAAAAATTATTTCTGATTCTTGTTTTGAAGTTTTCTGAGAGGTATTGCCAGGTATAATGACTTACAATTCTGGAACCACAGCACACCTGTGTTGTGTCTGTTTTCCAAAACTGTGTGCTTTTAGTTCAGCTCATTTTTCAGAATTCTTCACTTGTCCTGAAGAGCAAAAGGAAGAAAACAAAAATATAACATTAAAAGTTTTTTTCCTTTCATATCTGTGAAGTCAAAGAAGAGCTTAGATTTTAGTAGAGTCCTAGCAAAATGATCCCATGTGGCTTGTCCTAGAGCTTTGACATGTACCTCATTGCAAGTAGAGAACGCTAAAATGTTCCATCCAAACTTAGTTTTGTTAAAAAAGAAAAGAAACAAAGAAAGAAAGAGTTTTTCACTGGAAGTGGAAGATTCCTCAACATAATCTTCTTTACGTTGTTCATTTATTCTTCTTAAAACCTAAACCAAAACTTTTAGAGTGCCATTTTGTGGTTCTTTGTGGCCAGGATTTATAAGCTTTTGTCACTTGTTTAAAAATGTGTCACTTCCCTTCTTTCATAATTTTTCACATTTCTATGGTTATTCTTGCATAAGTTGCAGCCTGTCCACTTTTGATACTTAAGTAGGAGAAACATAAGTGTAGCCATTGGTGATGCCAGAGCATGGTGAACAGCTTCAACTGAGTGTACACGGTTAGGTTTGAGAAGAAAGGATTGCCAGATTTGAATGTGTTAGCACAAGAATTCAATTTTTAAATGTGTGTGAAGCTGAACTTTCACCTCTGAATTTGTGATCAACAGTAGTCTCCCTCCAGTTAAATATGCCTGAATGTACAAGATCTTAATTATCTTTCTGTGAAATATTGCAAATTAGTCCAGGTTCCTTCAGGATCCTCCTTATCTAGTGCAGAAGATGATGATCTCTGGAGCCCTTTCTCTGGAAAGTGCACTTGTGCCCTTTCACATTTGTTCACGGAGACTCACCATAAGAAAATTTTGGCTATGTTTTGCCATGTAAAAACAGTGCATGGGTATGGTCTAGATCAGGACTGCAAGCCTGATGGACACCCTCACAGGCTGCTATTGTGTCTTGGAATATAAGAGGAGGAAAGACAACCAAGTTCAGCTGGGATCCTCAGTGCCCTCTGCATCACCTTTGGTGATGTCTTTAGACTGTGATGCTCAGAGTGTAGTTTCTGAGTATTGTTTCGGCATTAATAACTAGCAGCCTTCTCAACTTCTCTTTCACATGCCTTATCCTGTTCCTTTCGTCTGCTCCATTTCTGTGCCATCTTTCCTTCATGTGTCCTCAGACTTTGTTCTTCATGTGCCTTCATATACACCGTGCTCTGCAACACAGGGAAAGGCAAAATGCATATTCCCCAAACAGATCAAGCCCCCAAAAGAAAACAAGCAAATGAGATAATAATGAACATATAATAATAACAACTTCCAAAATGCTGTAGTGGCACGTATTTTCTTTTTTCTCACCCTATCATTTTATTTATATGCTAGAGGAGGTGGAGTGTTGAATTTTGTTTGATTTGAACATTGTCCCAGGGAACTTGGATTCTTTCAGTAAAAGTCAACATGTCCGCAGAAAATAAGATTTACAGTGTAAAGGTTTTCATTTATATAGTTTACTTGATGCCTAACTTCTTCCTAGTTTCCAGATTTTCATCTCTCAGAGCATCTCTCCCCATCAGTCCTTTCCTGGTGCACAATTGTGCCAGAGCATTAAATTATCTTGGACACCACACTAGAGAGGCATAGTGGCATGAGTTACCCAAACAACTCTTCACAGATGAAATTCAGCATTGCTCAATAGAACTGTCATTAATGCTTGCTGGTGCTGCTGGTTATGTGGTTGTGCAGTGTCAGCTCTTCTGATCAGTGTTCTCTCTTTGGAGCACCAGAGGCAAAATATCCTATGAGTGGCTTTATGGAAAGGAACATTTGGGACATGATACTGAAATTATATTGGATATGTTTTGAAAAGGGCTAATTCTGGGGCCTGATATCCTATGGGCATTTACACAGATGAATACTTGGCACATTTCTGGCACTTACCAGTCACAAAAGAACAGTTGCATGTTGATCTCTAGTGAGAGAAAAAAAAATTAAGTTGGTATATGGAAAGCAAAGAAATAAAAACAGTATCTGGGAAGAAAGTGAAATAAGAAAATTAATTACTCCTACTCTATCAGTGGAAAACAAGAGACCTCTCTAGTGCAGCTGACATCCTTAGAAAGTCTGATGCCACAATCATCTTGGGTTCTCATTTCTGAGATGTGATCTGTGTCACTCTAAAATATATCCATGCATCCAAACGTGGCTTTGTATTTTTGAATCACATGAAATAATTGAGTATAAACTAGACAATAACTTCCAAATGCCCTCTTTCACCTCCAGTCTTCTGAGAACATGTGGGGAAGATAGCACATACTTTTCCTACAAAATGAAAATGTCACTGTTTTCCCCAAATGAATTTGAAAAATTGATTTGGAAAAAAAATGCATCTTTGAGATTGACCCTTCCCATATCAATACATCAGAGGAGAAACCAGTCACCTCTGCAGAAACATTCATTAGTTTCCATCATGTTGCATGGTTTAAAGATGAGACAGCAGGCTCTGCAGAGTGCAGAACTTCCTCTCCTCTATGCTCAACTTTAATTGCATTTTTGTTCTCAGCATTACGTAACTTTAAAGGCATGTTATAAATATTGTTCTGCGTCATAGATCATGTCTATAATTTATACAGAATTTTCATGTGGACAGTCTCCTGAAGAAAAAGTAAAACATGGGAAATTAAAATAAAAGAAGCAAATATGCCCATTTTGCTTTCTTTTTTTCCCCCCAGAAGCTAATTTAATGTATTTTGCATAGCATGATGATTCTGCAAAGTCAGATAAGAAAGATTTGATTGAAAAACTCTGAAATCTGTTGAAGTCNTTATTTTAAATTCAAGATGAAATCATGTCTGATTTGTGCCCAGAGTGAGATAACCAGATTAACAATAGTAGGGAATACCTGACTAAGAACACAGGCAGATATGAGAACAACAAACTTCATTCCATGGGTTTTACAGAGTGGAGCAAGAAAGAGGCTGCTACAGGTACAGAGTTTTACTCTCTTCTCAATCTCCTCCAGCAAAGCAAAAGTTCAACTCCTGTGGCAGAGAATAGGGTCATAATCCAAGGACATCTTAATCCCTGTTACAAAACACATATTATTGAATGGGAGTGTTTTACCCAATTAGCAATCTTACTATCTAGCCTACATTTTCTCATTTGTTTATGAAGTTATCCATATGCAAACTGTTGCTTTTATCATCCAGTGTATAAATGTATTAGCACTTGTCTTCCAGTTGAATCTCTCTGAGTCTCATGTGAATTGATCCACTTAAATTTTGAACCTTAGTAATGAATGGAAATAAATATTTTGGTAACATATTTTTTAAAAAACAGCCTCAGCATTAGTATATCACATGCTTGGAGCATTAACTTTACTGCAGACTGGAAGTTCTGGAAGGCTTTACTCAGAAAGGTAATTTTTTTTTTATGCCTTCATCTCTAAAACACATAATTTCAATATCCCTGAATTATGTTCTCTTTTGATTTTTTGAACCATATTTCATTATTAAAATAAGTTTGTGTACTGCATTACAAGCTTCAAGTTACTGTTCTCTCTTAGAGACTGGGTTCCCTGTCCAGACAATATCTTTCCATGATGTACCCAAAATGTAGTTATTCCCAGGACAAACTTTCTCAAGAAAGGAGCAGTATAGGAGGTGTGTATGGTGGTGGGATGGATCTCATCTCATGGCATCGGTAATGTACAAAGCATAAAAAAGCAATGATGGCTTTGCTGATGGAACAGACCTGGGGACATCATCAGTGCTGAAAAGGTCATCATGTTCTACACAGGAAAAAGCAAATGGCCGTAGTTATTGGTGCATGGAAAGGGGAGGGCAAGGTTGCAGAGCAAGATAAGAACTGAGGGTTCTACTTGATTGCAGGTTGGCTGTGAGTTGCCAGTGGGATATGACTTTGAAGAAAACACATGTCATCCTACAGTGCATTGAAACATTTCTAACAGATGTTGACTTTTAATATCATGATACGAGAGTTCAGTGAGAACACAGTTCATGTGGCAAAGGCTAAACTGGAAGTAAAATTGCAGAGGTTGCCTGCTAGCATAGCTGTGAATAGAAAGCTTGTCTTATGTGTGAACACCACGAAAACTAGTCTTCTTAAACTCAGCCATCAGAAGACCAGGAAGAAGATATTAATGTTCTTTATGCATAATCCAGGTCTGAGGAGCCAGGGTACAGAATATTAGTTGAGTGACCATCCTGGCACAAGAACAAATGGCTTTGAGAAAACATGTGCTGCGAATTGGATGAGTGAGGAAAAGCATCAGTAGGAATAATGGAAACTGGAAGCTGAACAGACTCTAAGATGGGACTGGTAAGTATTTTAAAGGATTACATGATGTGATTGCCTGCTTTGGTGACTTGGGAGGCTCATTATGGTTCTGCATTGGACTTCCTTTCAGCCAACGTAGCCCTTCCCTGGACACCAGCCCTTGGAAATGAAGGCTGAGAGAGTGTTCATGGGATAAAACCTCTGCCCACACATCAATTGCGCGGGTTGTGCCAGAGGCCCCTTTGCACATTTTAAAGGATGGAGATCAGCCCATTGTGTCTTAGTGCTCTGCTTCAAGCAGTCACGTGGCATCTGCCACAGGTTTGCCAGGTGCTGTGTGGAAAACTTCCACTTCATGTTCTCCATATGGCTGCTGTCTAGCAGATGACATCACCTAAATGCCCTTAGTCCTGGCTCGTTCTTTGAAAGGCAGAGCGATTATGGAAAAAATAAACCAAACCTCCGCCCTGATCCTTCTCACCCCTAAAAAAAGTGCGAAAGTCAAAAGTCTGTCAACTCGGGACCAGCAACCCATCTTTGGGCCTCATAATTTGTTACGGATACTTAATTGCAGGGTTGGTTTTCTGTGTTTTTGTTTGGGTGGGAAGCCTGCAATTCCTCTTAAGGCTTTGTAGCGTACTTTGCGACATGTGGTAACGCTAGGGAGAATAAAGACCAGGAAACATATGTGGCTGACAGGCAGGGCCAGTCGTCTTCCTCCTGCCAAAGTAGGCTGCCTTCATATGTGTTTCTGGCAGAGAGCTGCATGACACCTCTGGTTCCCTCCCATGTCTTTCCAAGAGTAACAGAGATTTTCTTCCTTGCAAAGGAAAAATGAAATCATGACAAAAAGTAATAAAAGCCATCATCCCAAGGCACTCAAAGGAGTTTAAGGCAAAATTTGGGGGGTTTCTAGTGCAGGATTATTTTGTTGCAGATTATTACGGGTTACAGTATTTTATCATTTTGTATTTTATTTTGAAGTGTTTCATTTCTTTAAGGTGGTGACCTTCAGCATGCTGAAAGCATAAGTGGATTATCTTACTCCCATTTGGTATAGTCCAGGTATCATTTTGTATGTTTCAAACAATGTAAGCCACTCCTAAGGTATTTTGAGAACATAGTTTTCTAATTAAATTTTTGTATTGACTTTACCCTTTAGTAGTGCTTTCATAGGTGCATTCTAGGAGACCAGCAATAGTTTCCCTGCAGTGCAGAAGGTGTTGGCAGCAAATGGGTGCTGGTGTCCTGGAGCTCTCCTACAGTACAAATGCTGGGAATATGCATGTCCTAAGCCCACTAAAGTGATTACCCTGTCCACTTTTAACTATTGATGGATATATGATTCCAGCAATGACATAAAGTGTCTTTCTCTTCTCTCTGTTCTGTGACATCTCTAGTTATTCTGTCCTCTATGAGAAAATTACTTTTTACTTCTTTCTCTTTCCTCAAGAGGGTCTTCACTTCCCCAGCCTCTCAACATCCCTTTGTTCTTTCTCTTCTGACCTTTATGGTCCCCTATGGTTCTTAAAATCCTACTACACCACACAGTCCCCTGAGCTCCCTGTCAGCCCTTCCTTGCACACAGATGCACACAAGTTTTTGTAACTACTTCCTCTTTATTCTCTGTGGTTTCCCCACACATCCCTGTTTTCCTTATGTCTCATCCTCCTCCTACATGCTTTATGATCTCTTTGCCAGTGCAAAGTAGTCCCCAGTAACATATTTACTACTCTTTTAATAATTTCTAATGATTAAAGTGTCCTGAGTGGCAGGACTTGCCTAAATAAGTGATAATTCAAGGATGAGACTCTCATTCTCTTTTAAAAAGTACAGTCCAATTTGTCTTCCTTCCCAGTTTTGCCAAAACTACAGACCAATCTGTCTTACATTTCATATATATGATCTCATGTCAGAGCAGGAGTTTTCTGGAAAATTTGAGACAAATTGGAAGAGGCATTTTTGGATTTGTATAGAAACTGAAGCATTCTTTTAAACAGATTTCTTTTTTTTTTTTTTTTTGCACAATTTTTTTGGCATCTCATAACTCAAAAGCAACACAGGCTGGAAAATTCCAGATCTGCCAAAATCATAGGTATTCTCTGCACACTCTAGGTTTTCAGGTTCTACTAGGGACCCAGAGAGTAAAATCAGGAAAAGGTTAGTTGTCTTTCTCTCTTCCCTATCTGTACCAAAGGACAGCCTTCCATGTAATTACCCATCACCTCTCAATTCCAGAAACAGAGCGTTAGGGAAAGAGCTGGCCAAATTGAGCTGAGTCTATGTGTGTTCTATGTCAGCCTTTTTCATGGTTACAGAATGCTGGTTTTTGAATATGTCATGTTGCATTATCAATAGGTGGTTTTTCAGCTTGGATTCTGAGTCAATAATTCTGAGATTAATATTTTCTTTTTTTTTTCTTTTTACTAATACAAGTTGATTTTTTTTCTCCCAATGAAATAAAGCATTTTTTCAAGATGCCTTTTTTTTTTTTTCCTCAATACCAAAGCAGAGGATTCATTTGAATTTTGTGAACTGTTCTTTAGTCTTAAGAATACTACCTGTGAGAAAATTTCAAACCAAAATATTTTGTGGAAAAGTAAAAATGTTTATGAAGAAAATGTTAAAATCACTTTTTTCCCACTTTTTTCCTGTCCTGCACAACAAAAAAAACAAAACAAAAACCCAAACCAACTAACCAAACAAAAAACCCAAACAAAACAAAACAAAACAAACAAACCAAACACCCCACAAAAACACAAAAACAAAAAAAAACCCAAACAACCCCAACCCAAAACCAAAGAAACCAAAAAACCCAAACCCAAAGTCTCTGTAGACTTGCTAAATTCAGTATGGACTTATGAATAGTTTTGACTAACTCCAAAAGATATTTTTCTGGGCAAATATGTTAATTATTTGCACCAATGTATCTTGTAGGTCTAGTTTACAATCTTTTTCTCCGGTGATCTCATCACTGACTGTTGCCTGTGACTAGTTTGGTAAAGGTTTATTAGCTAGGCTGAAAAAACCCTATGGATGTCATTTTGCTCACTGATTTTTATGAGCCATAAGAAGCCCATCCCAGCCAGCTATGACATATTTAGATTTTTTTTTTTGTAGCTTCCCTTCTTTGATAAAGCACATGTTGAATTCTCAGTGGGTGTGGGGGAATTTATCCAAGAAGTTATAAACATGGACAAGGTGACTGGAAGTTGTGTGTATTCAATTTTCCTCCATGATAATGCCATCAATCCAAAGATTCAGAAGGCTTTGTCTGATGTAGTTGAGCTTCTCAGGCCACAGGTGCTCTCTCCCTGTGCAAGCAGCAAGTTATGACATATGTTTTATTCTTGTCATGATCAGTTCCTATCAGAAATAGAGGAAATGGTGCGCAGAATGTAGGAAAACAAAACAAAAAATTCTATAAAATGTGCTCTGTTTTATCCTGGGAGTGAGAAGAGTGGAGAGGAAACTCTCCATCTTTTCTTGCTCCCTTTCTCCTCCTTCTAATCTTATACAAAACCTATGGTAACTCCCAAGCAGTGTGGATACAGTCTGCTATATGTGGCTGCAGCTTTGTGAGGAGTTAAGCCAGCAGCAAGGCTTGCATGAGTTTTTTTATTGCATACAAGTTGGCCGTGATGGGCAGTGTGGTGCAGTGCTGCTAGAACAGCGTGACTGCAAGGGCAGAACATGATCACAGCAGCCCACATATTTCACGTCCTACCCTGGTATATAAATTAAGTCTTGTGCTGGCTTTTTGCATAAGATTAATTTTATTCTAGAGAGGGGTGACATTTCTTCCACAGAAAAATGAGCACTCCAACAACCTAAATTACATTAAAATTGAGAAAATATTATTCATGTCTGAAGAATGAAACATAATGGTGAAAGAGTTCAAAATAAGGTTTAATGGGAAATTCAATGAAGCAAGTTAGAAATCTAAAACCTCAGGAAGTTCAAGCTCCCAAAAATCTGTAGTCTGTTCTCGCCTTGTTGCACATCTTCCATTTGTAATACTAAAAAAAACCCCACACAGATTTACAATCCCTCTGTATATTGACAAGATGAACAATCAATGTGCATTATATGTAATTTGAGAACATCTTAAGCTCCCACCCAGGACATACAGACATCTACACAACAAGAAACTCTCCTCCAACTCTTGTCTCTATGGCAAAATCTTGACCTTTTTGTTTCACAAAAGGAAAAAGATTCCCAGCTTCCCATTAAAATCCCTTCTACCATGTACTGAAACTATTAAAACAATTTAATCTCCTTACAATCCCCAGTGGTGTCCTTTAAATCAGCTTTTCATTGGGAATTGACTACATACTTTCTGTAACATAAACTGAAATCTGGGAGTTGTAAGCTGCCAGCAAAGTATGAAGGTATGCTACATTTGCCCAGATATATAAGATATGACAAGATTTAATATGTATTAAATTTAACAGGTGCTGTGATCTCCTGTGTAGATACACAATATTCAAAGGTGTACTCCAGAGAACTCTACATTCCCTGCTGGTTCTGCATTTCTGTCCTGTCCAGCATATTTTTATCTGTAATCTTACCTCCCAATTCTTACAATTCAGATTCATTTTATTTAGGCAACATTATCAGTATTTTTATCAAGTTCCTAAAATTACAGGCAGCGTATGCAACCTTAGCTCCAGCTTCCCAGAGGTGTTAGTTGGTGTAATTGCAAACTGTTTTGATAAGCTTTAGACTTTGACAGAAATAGAATAAAATTTAGATGTCACATTTCTCACCCAGTGAGAAAAGCTGTTTCTCTTACGTGCTTACTCTTTGAATCTTAGGTGGATAAATCACTAGCGAGCAGGTGGATGGGGAGGGAAAAAAAAGGTGGTTTTGTTTTTATGGAAGCTCCTTAGGCTGTGCAGAGCCACCCATTGCTACCTTGAGCTGCGAACATGTCAAATCTGGATGATCACATTTCGTGTGTGTTTCACATGGTCTTCAACATTGACAATAGATGTAAAGCAGCACAACACAAGAGCTGAACTATGGGACATAGGGCCTCTCTCAAGCGTGCCATCAAAGCTCAAGAGTCCACATTAATCTAAAAATTATAGGTCTTGCTGGAAAGACCTGCTTCTTGATCGCCTTTGATTTCCCTGGTAGTGAAGTTTCTGTCTCCCAAATAGTGACCTTTAGTTTTTTCAATGTCTAACCCATTCAGACATTAATAAAGACATCAGTCCCACTCCCACATATACATTCGTGTTCCATGTTTTCTGAACATACAACACACACCCTCATTCACTCAGCACTCCCATATCCACCAGTCCTTCTGTAGCTCAAGGAAGCCACAGTGAGCTTGCAAGCCAGTTTTTGGTGGGGATCTGGCAGCTGATTGGAGGCAAGTTCTCTGAAAGTTTGTTTTCCCTTTTCTGTCAAAGGAAGATGTTGAAACATCACTTACTGGGAAAGCTATGTGAGAGGAAAATGTCATCATTTCAGTGGACTAAATAGAACCATATTTTGCTCTCTGTCTGGATCAGTATTTTTAAAAAAGAGCAAGATTTTCCATTGATGATGCCCTGCACAAAGAAGGAAGGAGGCTCTCAACACAATAAGAGAGACACTTCGAGACATAAAGTAACTGCATGTGGTTGAAAGCTGAAAATCAGCCTATGAAAAACAGAAGAGGTAAACCAAAACTAGACTCCTGTAAGCATAAGGCATTTATGTTGTTCCCAGAGACCTAAAAGCCCAGAGGAACCACTGCATTACTTGTAGGCTTTTCCATAAGACAGGCCAAGAAGTGCATTTGGTGGTTCCATCAACAGAGTGGTATTTTCTGCTTTATCTCTAAATTTTCTGTTAGAAATACATTCCATTTCTTATTTAAAAGTCTCAACTGATGAGGTGTTTCTTGGATAAGTGGCTTCAATGACTATTTTCATGGACAAGAATGTAATCTTATTTATACTCCGAAATTATCTTACTCCAGTTTCCAGTCACTGGATCTCCTTTTGCTTTTATCTGTCTTTTGTTGGGTATCTTTTCCTCATTAGCATGTTTTAAAGAATTGCATCACACAGCTTCCTCTTGTATAAATTAATCAGGATGATGTTTTGTTGCTGCAAAGAAGACAATGCCATTGAATTTCAAATGAAATGTGATGGGAATCCTTGAGTTTCTTTTCCAAACCTAACTTTCTACTGTTCTGTGGTGAACAGTATGTCAGCTGCAATCTTTCTCTCAAGATGCACTCATTCTAAAACATTGGAGTGTCTTTGTAAAAGGTATCCTAAACACTTGTTTTTAAACCTACAAACAAATAGGAGTTAAGCACTTTTGAAACAAGTTAGATGATTCTCCATGATCAGAATGACATCTCAAAAACAGTTGCCCCCATCCCAGGTGGTTGTCCAGAAGAGGACCTGGCTACCTATATGACTAGTTTCCTTGAGAGGAGAAAAATGGTGTTCTGGGAATGCACATTGTATGTGGAGTATGGAGGTATATAAATCCTGTATGTTGGATGCATATGTTGCATCCTTTGTGTGGAAATCTGGTGGTTTTCTGAATTTCATTGGTGTATGGACAATGTGAACTGATGAGTCTGTTGAGAATGAGAACTGCTGCAACAGGCTGGCTTCAGTCCCCTGCAATCCTGTCACCATATATTAGCTACCAAAAAAAAACCAGAAAAAAAAATAATCTAAGATTTCTTAATGATGGGTCCAGCCAAGATGATTGCAGAATCAGCAACATATTGTTAGACATCTATGGAACAGACACCTCTGACAGCCAGAGGTGTGCTAGTCCAGTCACGTTTCAAATTTATGGAGTTTCCCCCAGAAAAATGAGTCTTCCATAAAAATTTCTGTTAGCACTTTTTAATAAGGCATCAACCACCATATATATAATAGAAGTGTTAAATCTTCCAAGGGATTACTTTAAGGGTTGAGCCACGACAATACCATTTTGATTTTAAAAATCAACAGGGTGTGTACCTTAAGGTATGTAGATTATATGACAGGTTACAACTCTGGCACAAGAGTTTCAGTGTTTGAAAGCCAAATCTGGTCAAATTGAGATTGGATATGAAGCATGTGCATGGCTGTGGAGTCAATTAACTACTGAAGCAACTTATATAGGCACATGGTGGATTTTCTAGTATTTGAAGACTTTAAATCAAGCCTTTGAGCATATGGAAATGGTGAGTATCAGGACTGGTGTAGAGAGAAATGTTTTAGATAATTTGTCTTTACATTCTAGTAAAACCTATAAGAGAAAAGGATGACAGGAAATCAAGTTAGTCTCATTTGTCGGGAAAACACAGTACACGCAGAATTAATAAATACCCTGTGGTTATGAAGTGGAAGAAGGATGGACAGTGAGGATAAAACACAGAGCAAAATTTTGTGATGCTTGTTTTTTTGGTTGGTTGGTTAGTTTTTTTTGGTGGGGGTATGCCTAGGCAGCATAGGGTACCTACTGTATAAAATAAATGAAACAAAATAAAACATGGTATAAACAGCTGAGTCGAGGGTTGTGGACATCCCTCAATGTGGAGAATTGAAATGTATCTTCTGTGATATATGTTGCTTCTCTCACATGATTGCACTGGTTTCTGAGCTTGAGTAGCTGTGTGGGCTCAGTGGAGCACAGAACCCACAGCCCTCCTGTCTGACAATTACACAGGTTCTCACAGACTTTCCACCTGGACCTTATTTTGTGGCAGAATTTCCAGCCATTGTAAATACCCCACTGAATGGGCACCTCCCAGCCCATCACTCATGCACTACAGGTGTGTGATTGTTCCATTACGGACAGCCAGAAGGCAAAACAGGAACAGAACAGAAGGTAATCATGTGTAACCACCCTCAGTGCTTTTTTCTGTTGCAAAACACTGATAACCAACAGTGATGGCATAGAATAACCTAAGCCAGAAGGAATTCCCAGTCTGCATGGTTAGCCCTGTCACCTGATGCTCACTGTGGTAGCATATTTGCATTGTGGTGCTACTCTGTCACGTATCCCATCTCTAAATTTTACACACATTTTTGCAAAGTGCATTTTTTATGCTGCATATTATGTGTCTTCCCATTCCAGCACTTGTTAGTTAATTTAGAAACAATTAGAATAACATGGAGCAAGACAGAAAATGGAAGACCAGTGAAAAGTAAACAAAGAATGTATCTGCAAGACACCCAGATGAGGAGCCAGCTTTGTGGTTGGTACGCTGTTACAACTATCAGGACCCACAGAAGGTTTATATGTAGCAAGTCACAAGGTAAATCTAGAGACGGATTCCATGTCTGAGGAGTTAGGGTATCCAGTTAAGAAACCTTACTGCTTTGCCATTAATTATGACAGACTTGCTGACTGTCTTCTGGACTTGCTTTCAACAGGGGTGTGCTGAAGAAATGTTTGCTAGCAAGTATTTTCTGCGTTCCCATTGTCTGTCTGACAACAGATGCTAAAGTACAAGTAATAATTACAGAATCATCTTTGGTTGATCTTGAATATTACCTAGCACAGAGACTGCCAGCAAGCTAAAAGGTTATTGGCAGAGTTACAAAAAACTGTAGGCCTTTAAAGGATTTAAGATCAAAGACATAAACCTACAGGGTTTAGAATTTTTTTTTCAGTGACGTTAGTAGCCTGTGGTTGAGTTATAGCATATCCTTTGCAAATCTTTTCAGTTTTGATGTAAAGCATTTTTGTAATGGAAAATTCCTCATGTCTCTCAGTAGGTGATTTCATTGTTTAATTAGAAATGCTTTCCAATCCAAATTTGTAAAATCTCATAGTCTTTTTTTTTTGCTTGACTAAAGAGCTCTTCCTTATCAGGTATCTCTTTCCCACATAGATATTTATAGTTAAGGTTCAAGTTCCTTTTCAAATGTCTATTGGATAAGCTAGGTTTGCCTTTCTTCCTTTCTCACTATACAGCAGATATTCATAGCCTCATATTAGTCATTAAATTATTTCCTGTATGCCTTCCAATTTTGATCATCCTCTCGTGGGTGTGGACACCAGAACTAGAACCATTGCTCCCATCAGTATAATACTTTAGCCGTGGGTATTACCTGTTCCACTGCCTGTTTCTGTGCAGAAAGTAGAAAGAGGAGAGGCACACAGTTGTGTAGGCAGCTCCAGGAAGCAGTGCAGAGGAGCCTAAGCTTCAGTTCTCCAAGGTGCCTCTGGGAAAAGCCATTCTACAGACTGTAGAGGGAACTTAAACCAGCTTCCCTAAGCCGAGGTTGGTCTTAGTAAGAAGCCTCAGAGCTTTGCCCATATTGTTTCTACATGATTATCTAGCAGCGCGAAGACAGATTTTCTCAGGCAGTTGATTCAGAGAGAACCAGATTTACTCTTTGGCCATGCACCAGGTTCCTGGTTCAAGAACTTTCCTGACAGTTTTCCATGTGGGATGTTATTCTGATTCATGTTTGGTCTGCAGCAATAATTCAGTCCTTCCATAAAATAATTTTATGCTTTTCTAGCTTATTTTCTTGGAAGATCTCAAAAATGCTATAAATATTCACTGATTTACAGTCACAACGATCCAAGGAAGAAAGTAAGTATGATGACCTTAATAAGATTATTCTGAGCCTTGTTTTAATGTTACATGTGAAGTTGGTTGCAGCGTGAAATAGAGCCAGTTTCTCACACAAACTACTGAGTCTGTAATATCTTTCTAGTTGGTATTAGAATTATTGTGCTCTGCATTGAAAATTCTCTCTCCTGTATCTGTGTAAGTAGCCAGCCCTGCTGCCCTAGCCCACAAATACTTAGCTATATGCTGGAAAGGAACCTGCAAGTATGTGACATAGCCTGTTGGCATATACTTGAAGACAAGGTGCTGAATTTGGCTGCCTTTTTCAGCAGCAGCGTATTTCCTTCTCAACATACAAAATAAGAAGGAGATGTGAGAATAACTACCCCAAAAGCATAATAGAATATTCCTGGTTTGTGCATTCTTCCTTTTGGACTACACTCCCTTGGCTTGCAGAGAAAAGCTTCAAAAGGAGAGGGTAGGGATTTGTTTTTCAGTATGTTTGTCTAAGCTGTGGTCCTTCATGCTATGAGAAACCTCTCAAACAGTTTCAGCAAGAATCTTCTTTCTGCTCCCTTCCACATCCTCCTTTATTCCTAAGTCCCCCTCCCCCTCCTCACTTTCTTTCATGTGGATCAAGGCCTGGAAAATGACAAGGCTCTTGATTAATAGATACAGAAAGTCTTCTTATGTAATTTATTTGCTTTCTGCACCTGACTAGAATCACTAGGTTTATCTGGAAAGGAAAATATATCGTCCTTCCTGACTCCGAGTGGCAGCAGAGAGAGCTGAGCATGTGATATCAAGCTGCGCATGGAAAGCAAACAAAACGCCATTTCTGTATTTTGTAAGCATCTCAGGTCATAAAAGTGTCAGCAGGCTATATTTCTTGCTGGGATCCTCTCTGTTTTATTATCTGAGCCCTTTCCATTGTGTTGAATGTGCAAGGAGAGTCTCCAAAGCAGGCAACATCTGTTTCCCTGTCATGTTTTTGATTATGAGCTCCATATTCCTTGCAAGTCTCCTGCTCACATATTCCAATCAAACTCAATGGGGGCTTCAACAGTGAGGACACTTCCTTATCTCCCTTCCCCCAGACTCTCCATCCATCATTCTCACATGCTGGCTCGCTAAATGCTGATGCAAGAGGCCTGTTCTTACACTTGGGTAACAGATTCATGACCTCTCCAATTTGTTTTGTTTGCTTAAGTCTAATTGCTGTGAGGATACCTGCCTCTCAATCCTTAACTGAGGAGAGGTCAGAGGAAGGAGGCAGGTGGGACATCTGACTGAGTTCTGCTTTGGTACCTGTGGAGAGCAGTTTTCTGATGTAGCTTTAGTTTTGTTTCCCAGTTTTCTTCCCTCAAGAGGAAGTTTCTTCCCCTCTTTCTCAGTTCCCAATTGTTAAATCAATTTCTCTGTTCTTTGCCAAGAGATCTGTTTTACCATTTATCCAGGAACTTCAATCTGCAGATGGGGATTCTGCCAATAAGAATCAATTAAATCAATTGTATTTTGCCTATGGTATGACACTCACAGGATATCCAGCACACTGAGATTTGGAAATGCAGAAATGGTAAGTTACATTGAACTATGAGTTATTTCTTCAGTGTAATTTTGCATTTATTTTCACAGAATGTGTTTGTGTCCCTATGCAGAACAGCAATGAACTAGTGTTGCAGTTGAGATACAGAAGTGGCAGTCTGTACAGGAGAATGGTATTTTTTAATTTAAAGGGTAGATTCCTACCACCGTAAGTAATTCACCCACCCATCCACAGCAAATCCATATTCTGAATCCATATGGCAAAATATTCCAGATTAAGCAAAAAATGTTGCTGACATAGATACTCAGGCTCAAAGTCTGTATGCATTCCCTAAGTCCTTGTACTGCTTGCAGTCCTGAGATTACTGATGGATCTTTCAGGTTACAGGCATGGCATGGCTTGATTGCTCATTAAAGCTCTTTCCAGATTTAGAGTCATAAATGAATTTTTCTCCACATCAGATTGGTCAGCACCATTGCTACATCTGCCCTGTTGTGCCACATATCCTGCAGAGGCCCCCACATCTGGGGCTTCCCAGATGTTGAAATAGCCACTAAAATTCCTTGCTTGATGGATATCTGTTTGACCAGTTACGACACGATTTCTGGTGTGGGGAAGGGAAGGACCCCAGTTGGTTCTGGTGTTTGAAGAACTTTGCATCCCACGGCTACCTGCTGAGCTTTTGGCATCCCACGCAGCTTCCTGTCCAACTTCTGGTGCTGCTGTTAAGGGAATGGAGCATATCAGGGGCAGAGGCCCTGAAGTTCATCTTACAAGGATTCAGATGCTGTGGCTGCAAAGTTGTGTGGCAATCTGTATGCAGTCTAAGCTCAGTCTGAGCGTTAGCTGTCCTCAGAGCCTGACAGAGACACCAGGCTGTAGGACATGCTGGAATTCAGATATCTGCTAGCTCTAGTGTGCTAATAACAAATTTTTTTTTAGCTTGAAAAATGTTTCCATGAAAGTTTCATTGCTGTCATATTTTCTCTGTCACCAGTTCTTTCCTTGATCTATGTGTAGCTCTTGCTCTTTGTGTTACAGGCCTCTTGTTAGGAACTGGGTTTTAGAAGTGCTATGTGGCTGGTGATGGGCTGTATGTATGGAATGAGGCCATTTGGACCTTTCTGTCTACTCTTTCTTGAAGTTTTCTCCTAGATCTGGGGGAAACTGGACTTCATATTTATGTTGATTGCTGACAGTTTGTCATGCAGCTTGATTAATACATGTGTGAAAGAGATTAAGGGCTCAGCAGGTCAGTAACACCACCAAACTGACTTCATGATGAAAGGTGACAAGAACGGAATAAAGAAGAAAATCAGAAGAAAGTGGCTGCCTGCAGAGAACCTGTCACTAAAGGTGACTGCAGGAAACGAAAAATAAGGATGAGAAAAAGCAGGGAGAGGAGATGGATGGACACAGATGGATGGACATAGCTCAAGTAGCAGCCAGATATGGAAGACCATAGTCTTTGTTGGTGGGCTCACAGAGCTAACGTTAGTGCAAAGGCAGACCATTGTGCGGGATTGCAGTGCTTAGGCAGCTTCAAAATAGGAGTGTCCTAGAGGTGGAGTAGGAGTTCCTGAGGAAATAAAAGGTGTTGGAGAAGAAAGGGACCTGCAGTAAAATGGGTTACTTGGATGAGTCAGAAGGTGTAAGGTATGAATAGCATGAATGGGAATCGTGGTCTGGGACAGAGAAATTAAAAAAGTGATCAGGAAGAGAAGGAAACAATAGAAAATTGTTGTGGAGGAGATTCACAAAGTACTGTGTAGGAAAAAGAGATAGGACAGGTGAGGAGAGAAAGAGTGTGAGTGAACATGGGGGTGCCCATAAAAGGCACAAGAGGAGGGGAGCAGAGGTTGCAAACAGCAGAAGTTTGCTGTCAGGGATTCAGGAACAGAACACAGAATATCACAGCTGAGTTTACTCATCCCTGACCTTTTGCTCATGTTTCATACACCGTTCAATTATTCGTCTTTTTCCTTTTCTTTTTCTTTCTTTTTTTTTTTTTTCTGTGAATGCTACCTTTGCTACTTATCTCCATGGTCAAAAATGTGTTTACATAATTGACTATTTCCTGTTTTTCTACACTCTATATAGAATTGTGTAGTGTTACTTTTGCTTTTACTGCATCCCTATGTGATTGGACCTAGCTAAAATAATTTCCTAAGATGATTTTTTAATTATAATTCCAATACATAGAAGTGTGAATGGCATAATTGTTTTATTTGGTATAACTTGCTATAATAGTTTTGATTAGTTTATTTGGAAATTTCTAGTACTAGATGGTTCTGTTTAATATTTTTTAAAAAGTGTAATAATAAGCTTTGTCCGTTAATGAAATACACTGCAGCAAGTTTGCATCAATGAAATGAAATATTTCAGCTTGAAGGCAAATCATCATCTAGAGAAAGCACCTAAAGAAAGCACTTCAGTTATCCTGAATTAAAATTTGGGAGAGTTTTCCTGCCTTGCCCTGTCTCTGGGGAAAAACCTGGGGTCTGATTACCACCCTGGGCCACTCTGGTGAGCCACCAGTGAGTGGGTCATGGCCATCAAGATCATCCAGTATCTGAAGGGGGCCTACTGGGAAGCTGGAGGGGGACTCTTCATCAGGAACTGTAGTGACAGGACACGAAGTAATGAGCACAAACTGAAAGATGGGAAATTTAGGTTAGATATATGTGTGTTCTGATTGGCCAGTCAGATGTCATGTGTGATCTGACTGGCCACCAGACTATCCTGGCTGCCCTGACAGGGCTGCAAAGCTGTCCTGGAGTCATCCACCTGCTCTCCTGCAGGCACAGGGCAAAGTGGGACATGGGCAGCTGGAACCCAGCCCACCTTTGTCCACAGCATTGGCAGGTCACAGCTCTGCTCTCGGTGAATTAGAGTTCCTGCCAAGGAGACCAGTGATGTGCTTCTAAGTAGAAACAACCGTAAGCATCTGGTAAAACCACTGGATAGGAAAAACAGCGTGAAAAATTCTTGGATTGGATATCTGGGCACCAAGAAGCCTTTGGGAGGACACTGCACTTCTGAGATGGGAGATGGAAAGAGGAGATGGCTGCTTGTGATACTTTCAAAAGGCTGTTTGGCTGAACATTCAACAAAGAGGTTCTTGAGCACAAATTGAACTCATTCACTCTCATTGTAGAAGAAATCACTAATCTAGACAGTATCAGAAACTGAATGAGATTATAGGGAAATAAGGATCCTGTTACTGTGAATTAGTGACTTCAGTTTTGTTCACAGATACTTCAGGTGTGCTCACCAGGAAATACAGTCCAGTAAAGGATAATGAAATATGCAGTGGTACAAGGAGAGTCGATTGCAAGACAGATTGACTCAGGCTTAGCTCTGCAATGGGTATAAAAGAAAGTGCTAAGGTGCATTGAATTTTCAGTTGCAGTTTGGCCCCAATTTTCTATCTGGCCACTTATGCAATATAAAGGTGCCACAGAGTTCTGCCCTGTCTTGATCTCATCTGCCTGACTTTCCCGGTTTTCTCCCCCATGCTTTGACAAGTCTTCTGCCCTTTCTGCTACATTTGAGAACCTCCATCTTGCCCCTTCCTTCCACATAGTTCTCTTGCAAGTTCCCTCCCCACCACCCAGGAAGATTGCAACCTTCCCATACACTGTGTGCTCCCTTCATCTTTCCTTCCACTACAGATTTCTGCACCAAGGTTGCACCAAGGGGCAGTTGAAGTGCTTTAACTGGGAGGTGGCAGAGCACCAATTCTACTACCTGGGCCTGACTGTTGTTTAATAATCAGGATAGATAGTAGAGTAGATGTAAGTTGTGATTTTTTTGCAGGCAAGTTTCTGTTCTGTTTGCAAATACAGGTTTTATGCTGTATGCATGACTGATGGCAGCAGAGACAAATCTGGAAAACCTGACAAAAGAAATTATAATGCTATTAAAAACAAAGACAGTGTCCCACATGCACAATTTCTATACTGTTTAAAAATATTTACTAATTAGTCCTGTATACCAGTCATTTGTGATGCAGCATGACAACCTTTGCAATTTTATGGTCCAGACCCACTAGCTCAGACTGGGAGAAAAGCTTTGGTCATGCTCCAAAGTTTGGAGTGTGCCTGCTTATGACCTGTGCCACTTTATGAAGAATTCCTCACAAACTCCATGTGCTCTGATCTTGCCTTCTGCTGCAGCAGCTTCCCCACGATCCCACAGTGTACATTATTTGCCTAAAACCAGTGTTGTCTTTGAGCCTTGACACTGTGCATCTGATCTCACCTGTCAAGGGATAAGTAAGTACCAGGATCTACATCATAGAAGCACAAAGGGAAAGCAGACTTTGTCAGACACAAGCTTTTAAAATATATTTCAGTAGCATGTGAGATGAATGGAAAGAGGGAAGGCAGTAGGTGGAGCAAGTCTGACATGAGATCTTTGACACAGAACCAGCTTCAAATGTGCCTTACATGGCCCCCTTAGGGCCCCTCTTCCTGTTCTGTGCTACAGCAAGCCAGCCACACTGCCTCCTATTTTACCCCTTCTCCAGGTGGCCAGTGGAAGCATGTCACCTTCACCTTCTGCCTGCACTCACAGTGTCCTGCTTCCCCCTGCCTGAGGTCAGCGAGATGAACCTGGGCAGCCTTCAAGCAATTTTAGCTTTTGGGAGGTACTGTTCTGGCAGCCAAACTGGGAAGTGCTGAGAGTGCTTTGCTGCTAAGGTTCCACACTGCTAAGCTGCTTTGTCCTGTCTTATTTTTAGGGTTGTGTCAGTCATGTCATAACTCTAGACTTGGGCCCTTGGTTTTAGTAGCACAATTTAAAATACTTTGTCAATAACAGGCAAGCTGAAAACTGCCTGAGAACTGACTGACAATCAATAGCTCTCTAGAAGTTTGCAGAATACTTTGCACACTGAGTAATAATGTTGATATTTTCTAGATCTTTCACAATGGGAAAGAGGGCAAGCCTTAGCTTTCTCATGTCTGCAAGCAGAAGATTACTACCTCTGGGTAATGTGAATAGAGAAAAGCCCAAGAATCAGAAAGTAGGTCACCAGGTGAGAAAATGAAATCCTACTTGGGAAAAAATACAAACCAGTACATATGGAGAAAATGATCTAAACCACATTATTCACCAAGGGAGCTGTGGAAATAGGTAGGCTAAAAAAGAGACCCAAGTTTCAGAGCGGACCATAAATTAGGCATGAGCTTGCAATGTGTCAGCGATGCAGTTTGGGTTGCATACACAAAGGCACCACATCAGAGAACACGATAATAAACCTACCCTCTACATGCCTGGTGTGACCACACCTGAAAGTTTCAGGGACTTTGAAGTCAGTGGAGCGCTGCCAATTAACACCAGCTGAGCGCCTGCCTGTTGGGTTTGGTTATAGCAGCACCGTTACTAGACAGTTATTGACAAATTGGATGAATCCGGGAAAAGGAACAAAAGTTATGACTGAGTTGTTAAGGCCAACACCTGCAAGTGCACATGTGTATATACATGCATACATATGTGCATGTATGTATTTATATATGTATCAATAATGAAGTAAACTCTGTATGAGAAATGTTCAAATTCAAACTCCAAACAGCTGGCTGGTTTGACAGCAGCCATGATGCACTTTAGGATACAGTCCCTAAGGATGCTTGTGGAATGGTTGGTCTTTGCATACATTTGTGTAAGAACAAAAGTGTGTTTGTGAACATGAGTATCCATTTTTAAAATACAGGGTCTCTTCCTGGATGCATCCCTCTGACTCATCTGTATTTAGGAACCTGAGCAAGAGACCAGTTTTTTAGATCTGATAATCACCCACAGTTGTCATGAACTTCCATGCCTAGGGCTAAAAGTTTGTCCTCTCTGCATGTTTGACCTTTGTTATATAGAAGTTATATATAGATGTATATATCTTAGTATAGGTGTCTAGATTTTAATTGCTTGCGGACAACAGCTGAAGTTGCCATGAAGATCCAGACATTTTCCATTTCATCATCTAAAGATAGGCTGACCTTGACAGCTAGTCAAGGCCATTTAATGCAATGTCACTTGAAAGGAATTCCTGAAGATGAAAGTTCCCTGTCATTCTGTATAAGACTATCTAGGACCTGATCCAGAGCTCTGGAAGTCAGTGAAAATCTTTCCATTGACTTCAAAGTATTTTCAATCATTCCTAGATAATAGCACAAATTTCACTTCATTCTTTCTTTCCAGTTGGGTTGTCTGAAATTGCACAGTGTATGATTGAATCCCTATGTCCCTTGCATATCTTGCATGCCAGCTTCCTTTAACACCTTCTGTGAAGCTCATGATGTTAAATGACACATTCAGTTGCTGTAGGCATCTTCTTTCCAATCTGGACCCCAGCTGCTTGAGGTCTAACATAATTCTTAAAGGACAATGTGAAAGCAAAAATTAGTGTATCTAGTCAGTTTAGCTAAACACCTCTGAACAGATGAGTATGAAAGTTATAATCTAATTTTACACACAGAAGCCTCAGCATCAGACAAGGGACTATGAAGTCACCTACTCGTTAAGCTTGATAAAGGTAGAGATTTTTCATGCTGCTAGTGATCATAATGCAGAAGAGTCTTAAGGCTGAAATGCCTACAGAGAATCTAACCACTTAAGCATCAGAGACCCAGATGACCCACATCATATATACAGATGAATGTGAATACATGACCAATTCTGCAGTGAGGCTTTTACTCGCAGAAAATGACAAAACTGATGAAATATGCACTCAAAAAAAGCATGCTAGAGACAGATAAGCTTCATATGGTGAAAACACTCTGAGTTTCTGCCATGTTCTGTTGCCACCAGATGATGCCAGAGATTAATATAGTGTTATTTATCTTTGTAAGTCAAATGTAAAATAAAAATAATGGAGCTACTTCTCTGCTGTCCCTAAAATTGTTCAGTCCCTCCAATACCTGACCAATGTCAACATCCTTCAGCTAGGATTTGGCTACTATTTAGATCCTATTATTACTTCTGGAACCACAAAGTCTGCAAGTTTCACTAGCATTTCATATTGTTAAAACAAAAACTGAAGTTGAAGGAGGTGAAATTATCTATTACAAATTAAGTATGTGAGTGTTTTTCAGGGGATTCAGGCACATCCTTGGAGCTTGTCTAACCTGTGGACAGTTCTCTTAAATTCGCAGACGCTTTCTCTCCAACACTGTACAATTCACCCATGCTGTCAGTCTTCTCACTTGGACAATTCTATTGTTTGTGACAGTGGAAAAGGACTAAAATCATTAGCTAATATGGTTGTCTAATGAATGCAAAGAGATGGAAGTGAAATAAATACACAGAAGATGAGGCAAATCTATTTATCCTTGTCATGCCAGCTGACTGGGGAGAGGAAAAAGAACAAAGTTGAGCAAGGCAGAGAAGAGGTCGGTGTATTCCCCATCATAGGGGCAAAGTAACAGCATGCCTTACTAATAAAACCTGCACAGAACCAAATAAGAAAGCCCTCATATGTAGAAACACACTCCAAATACCACAATCACTGATGGAGAGGAAATGAGATGATGGGTGAGTGGAATGGGGGAGAGCACATCTGGCGAATCAAACAGTAACTCTCCGTATCAAACGGACATGGATTTTAGATTCCAGCCTGCATTTTGGAGTCTCTCAGAAGCTTCTCTGACCATGCCAGGCAGGCCTGCTTTTGCACTTCTGTATCGGTCCCAGACAACCATAGGCATATGGAGTATTAACTGTGTCACAGCTTCACACTACCCTTCTTGAATTAATCCATATCTCCTGGAGTAGTGCTTGATCTCTGTTGTGAGTCATAATTTCCACGATCTTTGTGGAAGCCCAGTCTTCTAATGTGAGTTTCTGTCTCAATGATAGGAATTATGAAATAATTATGGATTATGACCTGTGGTGAGCCAGGAACACCTTCCATGACTGAGGGCTTGGAGGTGGACAAAATCACGTATAATCTTTTGCAGACTAGAGCAGAGAAGAAGGGAACAGACAGCAGTGGAATGCACTTAAGAGAAATAGATACACACATGAAAGAAAAAGGCCTTGATATTTAAAATATTTATGGTCTTAAAAGGCATGAAAACTGATACTAGCCATTAACTAATAGACATTCTGCCTTTGTGATGCAGCTTACATCTCTAACTAAAACCACATCTCTGCTCTGACTTTGTCTGAAGCCAGGTGCACACATGATTAAATTTTGGTCCAGCTATAAGGAGAGTGTCTCCATCCTGTCCTCTCCTCTAAGCACACACCATCTGTATGATACTTATTTGTCTCCTTTTGCTGGGCTGACATACTGAGCCCATATTCTTCCAGCATTAGTTGTCCTCATACTGTCAAGCTGTGCAAATGGAAGGGATCTAGGCCTAAGGGAGTAACAGACTCTGGGAGTAAGTTTGTGCTGCCGAGTAAGTATGAACTGCTCTGCTGTAACCTTGATGTTGTTCATATGTGTTTTCACAAAAGAGATTTGGGGCTCTCACTATCCACTGTTGCCATGACTTACACATCTGTGTTCACTGTATTTAAATGCTGTGTTGCTGTGAATGTCCTCTGTGTGAATCAGAAAAGGGAAGAGGCTGGCTTTGTATCGCAGAGCATATGGATTCCTTGTAATGAGTGGAGGGGAGATTGCTTAAAGCACTTTTGTTTTATTTTCTGAACATAATTTTTGAGCCCCCGTTCCTGTGTCATAGGCCTGCTTGTAGCAGGAAATTATAAACCCGGACCCTGCCTCTTTGAGGAAAGGATAGGTGGAGAAAAGGACTTCAAATACATGTATGTTTTTCATAAAAAGATAAGACAGCTACTTTAAGTGTGCTAAACATACCAGAGAACAGAAACAGGCTCTAATTCTTGTTTTCCTTTTTTTTGCAAACTTTTGTTTGGTTCTTCTTCTGGTCTAAGCCACGAAGCCTAACCAGATCAAATATATGCAGTGCATTTGACCCACATGCAAATGTTTTTCAGCCCTGGATCCAATGCTGTCACCCACGTTTTACACTCTAACAGATATTAAGCCACAGAAGATGCATTCAAACTTCGTTTTCAAGAAGTTCCTCCAAAGCAGGGTACTGACTGACTTACCCTTCATTCTTTCTTTGTTTCCTCTAAAATGCAAAAAGGCATTTTCTTCCTCATTTTCCACAAGGCTTTAGGAGATGCCTTCTGTTGAGAATGGTGCCTTGTTCATATGACTCTGCCCTGTAGTTCTCAGGATTATTTCAGGGATGGTGGACTTGGGCTGCAGAGGGCAGAGCCGTGTAGACTGAGGCCTTGAATGTGTACACTTTGGGAAGATCAGGTAGAAAGCAGTTGAGTACATCTTGCCAGGAAACAGCACCACCCTTTACCCCAGAGCACCCACAGCTGGTGTCTTGCAAGACACCAGAACCAGGCACAAGAGCTGAGAAGGATTAGGGTAGGTCTGTGTTCTCTCTGCTTCACCAGCACATCACCCACCACTACAGCATCAGTTTCCGTCTTGTAGTCTGACTAGAAGATTTGGTGTGGTGGGTCTAGGGCAGGCCAGACAGACATGCAAAAATGCCTAGAGATAAGGAGAGAAAATTAAAATGTTGACAGAGCAGGCAACTACTTAACAATACATGGCAACTACATTCTGTCAAGTGTTCTACACCACTATTTGGATGACATAAACAGCATGTCCTGCAGAACATTGTCCCTTGATAAAAACATAAGCCCCAAGTAAAGAACATCCTGAGAAGTGAATTGCTAAAGGTCAGCTGGAGCAGAGTATGGAAATCATGACCTGTGCTTTGCAGGCACTTCCTAACCACAAAGTCCTTGCTTTCCTCAGCCATTTAAGAAAGCTTGTAAAGAAGTGTAGTTCAAGTGGAACTACAAATATATATATAATAAATAGATATTTCACTAGTTGTTTAGCATACAGATATAGATGTAAAGGAAAAGTAGAAGAGCAGATCATGGAAGGGTTTCTTCCAGAAGTACCAAGTTCCGTATCAAGATAGTTTTTTTGTGAGCTCTTACAGGAAGTAAGGCAAGAAAGTTTCTACATCACGAACATGTAAATGTAACCAATATCAGTCTTGTTCAGTATTTTTTTAGTGGTCTTTTGTTTGGTTTTTTTTATTGGTTTTTCTTTTTGTTTTATTATTGTAGTTCAGTAACAGTCAACAAGTTGGTATAGTTGGTATAAGCTTGTTAACTGCCCACTCTGCCACATGTTAAATACAGCCCAAACCTGGGACATTAGGGACAAAACGCATCTTGGTTTTATCTAAAATTTACCCAAGGGCCATTCTTGGAGGCCATCCTTAATTCTGCTCTGAGAAAGGCTGTATATCCTCTTCTGTCCCGTATGGAGTTTGGTGAAAAATGTGGAAACACTACAAGTTAAATAAAAATAATGAGATATAACAATTTTATGGTGACATTATTAGTAAGATGATTTACTATCCTTGAGACTATAATGCTTTCAATGGGGAAAGAATTGGCCTTGCTGGAGGAAAAGTAAGCAGGAGAGCAATGCAGTAGCCAACAAGTAAGCAACGTTTCCAACAAGCATCCAAACTAACAGGGCAACAGCCAAACTTCAGGCTTTAAAAGCAACACAGCTGGAAAATGCATTGAACAGCTAAAAAGCCCTTGGAACAGAGGAAGGGAGACAAGATGAATGTACAGGACTGTCAGTGGGCTTGTCTGCAAGCAGATGTGTTGGTCTGCTAGGTTAAACCTGTTTATTCTGAAAGTTTTTTTGCTTTAAAGAAATAATCCTTTTCATCAGGACAGCTGCTTGATTGCAGGACAGTACTGCCCTTGCTTCTGGAAGGAGCAGGGCTGGAGGTGCCACACGGAATCGAGGCACAGCAAAGAAGCTCTGGTGTCTTTCAGGCCAGCCTGAGGAACCGTTTCACAGGCACCAACACCTGCCCCAAACAGCCCCTGCACACAAACCTTGCCGAGGCTCCAGCCCTCCAAGAAATTGCATTGAGAGAGGCTGTTTTTAAAGTTTCTGCCATAGACCCTTCTGTCTGAGAGGAGCCAGCAGAAATGACATGCAAATGGAGAAAGAAACGCTACATTTGAAAAAGGATTACAACCTCACTGTAAGAATTGCTGTCTAAAGAATTATTTTTTTTAATAGGCTGAGAAGACTGATAAGAAATTGATTCCTAGAGCAACTACATATATCATTATCTGTATATACTTCTCTTTGTTACAGAAATTCAATACCAGAAGAAACAAGCAGAATACAAAGCTTGTTCCCTCCACTATACTTCAGCTAGCATAGCATCTTCTCCTGCTACAGTAAAATAAAAGATAAGACTAGCACTAAAGAGCTGGAAAAAAGCTGGAAATTTAATCCACAGACAAATTAGCTGCATTGCATTTAATATTCCCAGCAAGGAAATGAAAAGAAATTTATTCTGTTCCTGCTCTCCACAAATTCACCAGAGGGAATGATATCCCTTAATTAAGGAAGACTGATTGCTTATTTTTTTCCCAAGCTTTCATTTGCCCTAAAATAAAATTATGAGAAATAAATTGTGCATATAAAAAAAAAAATCAAAACCACACTGGAAATGCTGCAGTCATTCAAATTTCTCATTGTAGTAGATGCTACTTTCTAAGGAGTTCTTTAACAATCTAGTAGGAGAGCAGGCCAAATGGAGCAATTCATGCCCAGCTTCAATGGAGCAAATCTGTTCAAGAAAACAAACTAAATCCAAGGAATTCTTCCTGTTTTTTCAGGGCTCTTAATTTTAGATAGTATGAAAGTATACATATTTGACAACCATTCTTTTTTTTTTTTTTTTTGCATAAACACTATGCATAAATATGAAGAAAACAGGAAGATCTGGATAAAGAAGGAGAGGGATGGTAAAACAGAAGGGAGCCTAGGACTGGAACTTCTTGGTGACACCTTGTCATGATAGATGAAATTGAACTAGAAATGCAGGTGAAAGAGCAGAACTGATCCTAATACCAGATTAACAAAGAAGTGCGGTTGTACCTAGAGAGCTATGAACTCTTAAAATACTTTTCAACATTCAAGGAATGAGATGTGAACTAATACTTAGGTTGCAGCTCATGTTTATAAAGACTGTTCATCTTTCCATTTGTTTAAAAATGCAAAATAGAAGAATTTGAAAGTCTATTTCGAGAGAAGACAGCTCATTACCTTCTACTGCATACTTAGACTGTGAAGGAACATTGAGGAATCTGAAGGCAAGGGAGCCTTTTATGAGGTAGAGGTTGACTTACATTGTTTGTTGCTCCTGACCTGAATGTAGCTACGGTGCACACCCTACACTGATCACTCAAAGGGCTATTGACACCATATTGACAGTCTTTGATACCGTTTCCCACAGCATTCTCCTGGAGACACTGGCTGCCTATGGCTTGGTCAGGTGTCCTCTTTTCTGGGTTAAAAACTGTCTCTACAGCCAGGCCCAGGGGGTGGTGGTAAATAGAGTTGAATTAAACTCACAGCAGTTCCCCAGGCCTCTGTTTCAGTGACTGTCCTGTTTGATATCTTGACCAATGACCTGGACAAGGGAATCAAACACACCCTCAGTTGGTTTGGAGGCAACACCAAGTTTGGTGGGAGTGTTAATCTGCTGGAGTGTAGGAAGGCTCTGCAGGGATATCTGGACAGGCTGACTCAACAGGCTGAGGCCAGTTGTATTCGGTCCAACAAGACAAAGGGTTAGGTCTTGAACTTGGGTCACAACATGCAGTGCCATAGGCTGAGGGAAGAGTGGCTGGAAAGCACGCTGGGAGTGCTGATTAACAGTGGCTGAAGATGAGCCAGCAGTGTGCCCAGGTGGCCAAGAAGGCCAATGGCATCCTGGCCTGTATCAAAACTGATGTGGCCAGCAGGACCAGGGTAGTGATTGTTCCCCTATATGGGCACCAGTGAGGTCACATCTCAAATCCTGTGTTCAATTTTGAGTCCCTCACTACACAAAAGGTGCTGAGGTGTGTCCAGAGGAGGGCAATGGATCTGATGAAGGATCTGGAGCACGTCTTATGACAAGGGGCTGAGGGATCTGGGGCTGTATAGCCTGGAGAACAAAAGGCTCAGGGGAGACCTTACCACTCTCTAGAACTACCTGAGAGGAGACTGTAGCCAGGTGGAGATCAGTCTTTTTTCTCTCAGGTAACAAACAGTAGGACAAGAAGAAATGGCCTCCAGTTGCACTAGGGGAGGTTTAGATTGGATATTAGGAAAGATTTCTTCATGGAAAAGGTTGTCAGGCCCTGAACCAGACTTGTGTTGATGCTCCCTCAACTAGGGCAGTGGTTGAGTCACCAGCCCTGGATGTGCATTTAGGAACATGGTTTATTTGTAGACTTGGCAGTGTCAGGTTTGCCATTGGATGTGATGATGTTATAGGTCTTTTCCAATGAAAACAATTCTATGATTCTGTGTAAGAAAGACATATATGAGAATTGTTCTCCTGGTCTTTATCAAGCATATTTGTACCTCCAGCACCTTTTACCTTGTACCTACACATTTGTACCTTGTGCAGCTCCTCTGTAGATATCTGTCTGTTATAAAAAATGTTTGTTGCTACTCTCTACCTCCTTAATTCCAACTGTTTTTTTCAGAACTGTTCCTTCTTTTACTTTGGCTATTTAGCTTACTTAGCAGGCTTTGGTGAGGGACTTTTCAAGGCAGATTCTGTCTACAGGGCCATCTTCAACTGATCCTTTCAAGGACATCCAAGGAAGGCTCTCAGAGAATAGTCCTCTTTACACAGTAGTTTTGACTTGTTTGCAGTATACCCTATATTTTCACGTATCAATGAATTCTATGCTGAATGTTAATGATTTGTCAAAAGCAGAATTTTCCCTGTCCCATGTGGACACCCTGGTCTTCTGGAGCTTTGTTGCTCACATTTCTAGGCTTAAGAAGTAGTGTGAAGCATAAGAACTGTGTTTGACTGATGCCCTCCTGTTTTAAAGGTTTGCTTCATGTATGTCACCTTTGAGTCTTCAGGTCCCAGGGAGATTTCAAGTGGAAAGCTGCACACTGTGATTAGTAATTCAGTGTTTCCATACTTGATTTCTGCTAGGTGTCATCTGACTCCAGCAATTTGTTAATTTTCACTTTACCTGTTTGAAGCACCCAAAATTACTTTGTTTTCAGACATATCTTCTGCATTCCCCCCCCATGTGAAAACTTTCCACATTTCTTGCCAGTGAAATGCAATGCAGAATGGTTTCATTGTCTCTGATTCTTGCCTTATCACTAGCTGTCTGTGCAGATGCCTAGCAAGTTTTTTTTTCTCTTGACATTTTGGTTGAAGTACTAGTTTTGAGTTCTCCTCAAATTCTTTTAGGATTTTTTCTGTTATTCTGCTTGACTACACTATTAATTTCTTTTTATTTCTTTGGGTACAATAGACATATTTTTGAAAATTGCCTTCTTACTGCTAATAAACTTGCTTACTTGTCTGTTTATGTGTGCTGGCCTCCTTCAATCCATTCTCCGGCCTTTCTCAATAGGTCATACGCAGCGGTTTTGTGCTTCCAGTCTGGTGTTCCTCAGATCTTTCCAGGCTGTTTGTTAGGATTTTTCTTTGCTGACCTTTCTAGCTTCTTTTTGACAAATTTCCTCACTTCTGCATAGCTTTTCTTGAAGAAGAGGACAATGGCACTGGTGTGTTTGGCCTGCAGTGCTCCTCTAGAGCTGGTGAATCTGAGTCCTCTGTGGTCTCTGTCACAGAGTGGAGCTTCCACTGGAAGAACTACAGCCACAAAGCCAAGGACTGCCTTTGCTCCTGTGGGCTCTGACCAGCTGCTCCATGAAATAATTGCTGACAGAGCTCAAAAATGTCATCTCTGTTTCATCTCCTGGCATGACATTTGTCAATCTACAGGAGGGCAGTTGATGTCTCCCATTGCTACTGTTTTTCCTGCCTCTCTGATTTCTTTCAGTGTATTGAATTTGAGGCATTTTGCTATCCTGGGTTAGTAACATTATCTCTCATAGTTATAGTCTTCCTATTTAGGCCTGGAATTTCAACCTGCACAGATTTTATGTTACTTGTTGAGATGGTGAACTTGTAAATTTGATCTTTCAGTAAGATGGAGCACTGCTTTTCCTCTGGCAGAGTTTGCCTTTACTGTATAATTTATATCCTGTGTTTAGTGTCCCTTTGATGGTCTTCTTTGCCCCAGGTTTCCAATATGTATAGCACATCAGTGTCTGCATTTTGGATCAGACATTCTGATTTCCTTTCTCATTTTTTAGATTTCAAATATCATATAGAAGTGGGTGTACCTTACTTTGTTTTTTTTGTTGGCATCTTGTGTAACATTGTTTGCCTTTCCCTGCTGGATTACTTGCACCTTCTGGATTGTGCTTTTCTTCAGGACTCAGAACTCTCCCATTTTTTCGTCATAAGGCTACTCATGCCGAGCTTGCACTTTTCCACACCTACCAGCTTTTCCCAACTACCTGGGTTTTCCAGCCTCCTGGGGAATATTGTAATTTCAGAATGACTGTCTAGGGCCTTCATTTTGCTAAAAATGTCTGAGAATGTTTTCAGTTTGCTTCAAGACCAAGCAATACCATGAAAGAGATATATTGGATGTTTCCAAATCAGCTGGACTTGACAAAATTCCTGCTAGGATACTGGGGTGGGGAGATTGTCTGAAGCAATGCCAGAACCATTAGCTGCTATCTGTGGGGAATCATGGGGTACAGAGGTAAATGTGTTGCCTCTCACAATTTTTTCAAGAATGAGGGGTTAGCGTAAGAAGCTGTTGAGCCTCCAGAAGTCCACTACAAGGTGAGTGGCAACCAGTACGCATTTATTAGGAACAAATCATGCAAAACCAATCTAGTACACTTCCATCATTGGACTTGTGGTTACAGAAGAACAGCAGAAAGATGTGTCTTAACTTTAATGAAGATTTGAATGTTGTCTTATACGAGCTCTTCAGAAGCAAGCTAAGGAAACATTGGCTGTGTAAAATTTTTAGTAGGTGAGTGAGTGAGTGCAATTTTGGTTGAAAAGTATATGCAGAGAGTAGTCCTTGATAGTTCACTCTTAACTTGGAAGTATATGTTGATTGAGATGTCTATTGCTAATTTTTTAATTAATCAAGTAGATTACATACTAGAAAATGTATTTGGTGGGTTTGAAATGACTGTAAATAATCTTGATGAACTGGAGGAATATGCTGGAAAAGCTGGGATGCAGTTTTGTGAGGAAAACAACATCTTCTGCCTTTAGCTTTCAATCACCAGCTGTGCAAGTGGAGAGTGGCACTGCAGGGAGGAACTTGGAGGCTGCAGTGTGTCCCAAACTGAGAGCTTCATGCAGTGCTGCTGGGAGACAGAGAAACCCCTCAGTGGAAAGTTGCCACAGATCATTGTACAAACAGGATCGTGCTGCCTCAACTTGGCTGCTTCCCTGCTCTTGGACTAGTGTCAGCCAGAGGACTGCCTCTCTAGTGGGTCAGCCTTGGGTGGGATGGGATGAGGGCAGCCTCTGATCACATACTGTGGCCTCTTGGGAGCAAATCATCTGCTTTCATGAGAGTACTGAAGCTCTACTGGCAGTCTAGACATTAGCAATAATAGACAAGCTAACTTTCAAAGCACCAGCAGAGTTTTACTTTCCTGAAGGCATCAGTACTGGGATTCTGAAGACCTAGGTTCAGCTTAAGCACCAATTCAGACTCAGGGCTAAAAGGAGTAGTTTTAAGTCCACATTCTGGTTCACACTGAGATTCATGAAAATCTCCTTTATTTTCTGCCCTTTCAGCATCACCAAATCTAAGGCTGAAGTGGATCTTTCATGATTGCTCTTGACACTGTTGTTCAAAGGCCTTCTTTACATCATTTTAATTTCTCTGTCTCTGTTTCTCTGAGGTGATTTCCTGGCTGTGCTAGGGTGTCTCTGTCACATAGTTGGGATGAAGTCTTTTTGCAACATTTTTAGCAGAAGTTGAGACTTCTTTGCTAGGTGGTTGATTTCTGAGGTTTGAGACTTCTATTAACCTTAGCCTGACTCTTATCTGACTTGAAAAAGAGAGGAGATTACTTCTTTGTTTGGAAGAGATGAACAAAAGTATTTGTCTCCTTTCTTTATCTCAGGATGGAATGGTACATCTGAAGAAACAAGCAAGGAACTTACTGCTTAGTAATGAACACAAAAATACTATTCTATCATCACAGCTGAATAAACAGGAGTATTGGCATATTCTTCTTCCTTTGTTCCAGATAAGGAGAGGACTCAGCTGGAAGATCATGTCCAGTTCCTGGTGCTTTAATTAATGGGAGATGTTGAACAGCTGGAGAGTCAGAGGAGAGAACTGGAGATGACCAAAATCTTAGAAAACGTGGTTCATGACAAAAAATCCAAAGGAATTTGCATGATTTGATTTAGAAAAGAGACAATAGAGGGGGTGGTCCATCAATGTTATTCTAGTATTTTAAAGATAGAAATAAAGAGAATGGGAGTGAATCATTTCTGTGCTTATTATGGGTGGGTAATAGCTGAAATTACAGGTAGGGACATCCAAGTGAAATAGCAGTAAATTTTCCTTTTGTAATCAATGAAATGGGTTTTCTTTGGAAGATGTGGTATCTCCATGAGTGGATACAGGCACAAATGTAGCTAATTCTGAATTCAGGAACAGAAATGGACTAGATGGCTTCTTCTCTCAGCTCTACTTTTTTATTCTGCTGTCTGTTATTCAGTAACAGACAAAGACTTAGTTCTCACTGATTTTCAAACGGTGGTCAGAGAACAGCATCATTCCCATTGCAAGTGGAAATTACCATGCCTTTTTCCAGCTTATAAAATGGAAGTGGGACATCAAACCCAGAGGAGTCTTTGACTCAGACAGGAACAGATCCCTGGCACCTCTTTCTTCTGTTTTTATTGTGCTCTGTGGATTTGAGTGAGCTATTTCTTTCACTGCCATCACCATGGTACTTTAAAAACAAGGCAGAGAAGGAAGGCTAGACAGCTACATAAGCCCAGCTGGCCCAGTAGGCCAAGTAAGACTATGGACAAATTTATTTGTAGCTAAACCTACATAAAGGTCTAGCTGTCCCTGATTCCCTGGCTTTAAGAGGGAGAACTGCTCATGGAAATCAAGGAGAATACTCAAAGCTGAGTCATGCCTGAGCTCCTCTGTTGCTCTGCCTTGTGTGAGTTCAATGTCTTTGGAGGCAGCTTTAGTGCAACTGGTGAGAACCAAAGGATGTTCTGGGAAATACAGCTTCTGGAGACCCTTCTACCCAACTCTCTTCTTGCTCACCTCACATCTTTACCCCTATTTTCCATACATACTACAAGTTTTACTACTTTGTCAAGTTGTCTGCCTGACAGTAGTACCTGAGGTGAGTGGTGCTGTATATTTTCATACTGAGAGTGTACAGTCATTGTCCTCCCTACTTCAGCATTTCCAACCAATAATTCAAAGACTCAGCATCTGCTCTCTGAAATCTCTTTTTTTGTGGTTGTGGGCTTAGCCTGTGATCCCACTTGTGCAGTCCCTCCCTGCTACCTGCAGACCATCACTCCTCACATGACTGATGAGTGGGTCTCCTACATCAAGCACTGATGTGATCTTTCCTCCCAGCCCATTGGCTCGATTCCAGCATTGCTGGTGTCAGAGTCTACGGCTCCAGGGTTTTTATGAAGAGGGGCAGCCAGGTGAAAAAACTGCATTATCTCTCCTCAGTGCCACAAAGCGCTTCAGATCTTCCTCATCTGAAGAAATGCAATGGAATAGAGTTCCACTGTAGTACCCAGAATCACACTCCTGGTTTCTTCAGTTTTTTTGGGGGAGAGGGAAAGGAGGAATGAAGGAAAAGGGTAAGGATGAGATGAAAGTAAGGACACTACAAAAAAGTTCAGATGATTGAGAAAATCTAGTGATGTAGGAAGACTCAGACTGATGAGTGGCAGTGTGCATTGTGCTCCACCTATAAGCTGCCACGTCTAGGGAGGCGAAGACAGATGTGGTGTGCACAAGAGGTAAACTCCAGTACACCAAGACAGTGTTCAGCTGAAAGGTTCTGCTGCACCTTGGGTTGGGATCAAGCTGGAAGTCAAGCCTGTGATTTGCAAAGTCCACTGTGTTTGATTCTTTTCACCTTACGAGAGGACAGAGGGGATCACTGCACCTTGCAGGGGGAAATGATCATTGCTCTTCTAACCTAAATTCTCTAGAGGATAAAGAAGAGATTCCATATACGGGGCTGCAGCGGTAGTGCGAGGAACAGGACCTCATGAGGCACAGTTTTCCCAATGTGTCAGGCAATCTAAGTCCATAAGCTCTTGCAGAGCCCAGAAAAAGAAGAACAGTCCTGAACTGGTGCTGTGCATAGTAACAAAGTCGTGTCTAATAGCCAAGGCTGCAGAGCACAGAGTTTAGGCCTGGTGTGCTAACCTCAAGAACTGCTCTGAATGCTCGCAGGCTCTAAGTGTGCTGATACAGCACTGCTGGCAATTAACTGGCTGTGGATTACTGGCCTTGGTGTTTCTTTCCCGACCCACTCTGCTTTCACATCCTGCGATTTCACTGTGCCCTGTTGTTGTCACTGGTTTAGCAGATCTTTGCTCGGTGTTCTCTGACACACGTAGTCAAGCCTGGGGTGCTTCAGACCCCTTCTCTCATGCTGGTGCAGATGTCAAACTGAGATGCTGCCCAGTGGGAAGACTGGTAGTTAGGTAACCTGCTGGCATGTTAGGTAAGCCAGAAAGAAAGGCTCAGAAATTACATTTTACCATGTGACACTACATCAGAGATGTGAGACTTGATATGGCAGGGCTTCCAGGGACACAGCCCTTCCACAAGAGCTAGAGGAGTCATCTGCTAGCAGCAAACGCTTCCTTTTTGAGAATCTAAAATGGGGTAGATAAGACACATTTTCCCAAAGGGCTTCGTAGCTCTTTGCTGTTATGCAGAGTAGTGCTGAGAATAAATCAGAATCTCTTCTGGGTTTTGGAGGCAGAGGTAGTTGCAGAAAGAATAGCCAAATATCTGGTAGTCTCCCATCTGTTCTGTCTCTGACCTTGTGGCCTCTGCCACCCTGCCTGTCCCTAGCTGCTGTCCCACAGCTCCTCTTTTGAGCCATTATTTTTCGCTTTCTTCTCCCCTTTGGTGCTGTTTCAGGCTGATTCCATGCCCAGGTGACATGGGGTGTGGGAGAGTGGGGTGCGACCAGCGCTGTCCTCTGCTCATATTTGGGGCTCTCCTAGTTCCTGTGGCAGAACCATGCTCTGCACTAGGCAACTCTTCAGCAAAGAAAACATCTGGATTTCAGACAAGCTCTGCAGAGCATGTGCAAGTGGAAAGCAGTGATTTACAGCTGGGTCAATCTGACAGGATTTTCATATGGCCAGCAAGTCCAGGCTGATGCCCCCAGGGATCAGCCCCCACTAATTTCAAGACCCTGCATGAAGCTCTGAACTGCACTGAAATCAATGTAAGACATTTTCAGCATAGGTCAACCATCATATTTTTCACTAACCTCATTCTTGGAGGTTGCTGTCCAACTTTCAGTGAACTGTTCCCAAAATAAAATTCAGCCCAACACAGAGATCAAGGATGGAAAATTTCAGACTAGAATGATTAAAATATAAAAAAATTAGAAGCAGCTGAAAAGTGCATCTTATAATCAAAAGTGTTAGGCAATGTTAAATACAAGATTTGTTGCCATCTCCACCTCTAAGAGAGGGATGGCTACTTAAATATTCAATCTGGGAAAAACCTTCTGGCATGACTGACACGCAAGGAGAAAGAATTTTCCTTCCAAACAAGAGGCATATGCCCAAGAAAGACATCTGATAAGGAAAACCAGCAGTGACTGTATGCAAACTGTTATGTGAGCTGAATTATTTACATTGCTTAGAGTTCACTAGATTCTTCACCCAAGTGTTTCAAAGTCCCAGACTGAGCCGACCACTCGTGGATGCATCAGTGAGAGAGATGTCAGTTTGACCCACAGTGATTTGCCATCTGTGAAAAGCAAACAAATACAACCAACTGGAGTAATGAGCATCGTGACTGTAATAGGAACTGGAGCACAGATTTACAGAGGATCTTTGTGTTTGGACTCACGAGCCTTTGACTATGTTAGTATTGAAAAGTAAGCAGCTGCAAAACCCCAGCTATGCAGGTCTGTGCAAAAATTGAGCTCTGGCTGTTGACTGCTTGACATTCTACCTGCAAGCCTAGACCAGATGTGCAATTATTCCTATATTATTTTCTTCACTTTTCAAAAGAAGACAGCAAGGCTTCTAGTGCAGTTTTTGGAGAGTCTTTTTATTGTACTCCAATGAAAGGGTTCCAGTAATTTAAAACTTGTCCACTTTTTTTGAGTATATACAGGGGTTGTAATAAAATATATTATCTCTGTGATTTCCTTAGAATTTAACAGCCTTACAGCTAAATCACAGGAGTATTACTAGTATCAGAGAATATACTACTTTTGGGACAAAAAGTCATTGCTACTTTGAACTGATTCCATTGTGAAGGAAGAAAATATATCTAGATGCAAAGTACAGACTCTTAAAAGCCACAGCACAAATGTAGAGATTTTCCCCTTTTCCTGATCCAAATACAGTAGTCACAGACTATTTTTAATTCATGTAAAATTATGATAATCATGAAACCATAAACTTTATGGTTTGGTGAGTTGCCTGCAATGTGAAGCCCTGAAGTAGGGGAGTCCTTAGATCAGCATAACAAGAAATATGACAGAGGACCCTGCAGACAACTTGCAGGCTGAAACAAGGATCAGGCCAGACCAGATGTAGCTACATTTATTGCTGTGCTGTGCACCAGAAAACCTTAAGAATAAAACACAGAGAATGAAAATTTCCAAACATATTAACAGTCACTCTTGTGATGTGATCATAGTGGTTTTAAGGCCAGCAAGTGATCTTGAAGGCCAGCAAGTACTGGGGATTTTTTGTTGTTTTTAACAACATGGATTGATATATATGACCCAAACCTGACATCTAGCGGAGAAAGAATGAGGGCAGGATTTTTGCTCCTTTCTCAGGAATGCACTCGGTTGTGTGCACATAGAGAGAGAATTTTGCTCTTCTCTTCAGAAGTGTCCCAAAGTTCACCTGCTGCTCAACTCTTTCTGACCAGGAAAGCAAACCTAGCAGCTCGTGGGCACTGTAGCTAAGTGTACACACCTTGCCTGGTTCCTGACACCTGTATCCATAGCTATCTGTGTCAGAAACCAACTTCACAGTGCTGCCTCCAGGTAATGCACTCTGAAAGTTCCGTTTTAAAGTTTCAGAACATGATAGTAGAGATGGCCATGCCTGGCTGCACAGATGATGGCCAGTGACCTACAACTTCTGCTGCCAGGAATTTACAATCTGCAGTCCTGGACCAGACCAGGCAGTTGAACATCAAGTCCTGAGGCTACAGGTCTGTTCAGCTTCCAGCTCTTTCCCAGTGCATTGGCTCACTCACTGCCTCAGCCAGGATGCTTGGGCTGGGAGAACATACTGGTAAAACTCTGGGAATGTTTTAACAAGTTTCTTCATCACCCTCTGCACCTGTTATCATAATATCTCGATTTTGAGTTAGTAATAACAAAAGCTTCAAGATTTCTTATGTTTATGGAAATATTGAAAGCATGAACCCTAAAAGCTAAAAAAACTAAATAAAATTGTCCAGTGTTTATTTTTCATATCTTGAAATTTTAAGATCTGTTGGCACCTCAGTCCTGGTTTGTAATTCTAAACAGGGGAGATGGAGGGAAGTACAGAAAAGTCCCATCAGCTCCCAGAACAGAAAAAGGAGGACCGGCAGTCCTCTTGGGAGATTACTGAGTGGGGTACCAAAGGAGGGAAACAGCAAACCCAGTGGGAGAGAAACTGGATCATGAAATCACTTGTAGTCCATTAAAAATGGCAGAAGACAAAGAGTATTTCAGTTGTTCATATGCTGTAAGGAAGCAAAAGATATCTCTTCCACATGTGCTGCTGAAGAGTCCAGGCTCTGTAGCTGTGGGTTGTAACAATTCACATTCTCTGTGAATCATAATTTCGGTAGGAGCTGTAGCACATGAAGCAGCCAGTTACCAACAGTTTATAGATTCAGTAAACCCCCTGCAATACTGTTGCTCACCTAAATGCACAGACATCAGCCACTGCTGGAGAGCTCAGCTCCAGGGCTCTGTCCCCAGCAAACGCACTGCTGATGAGGTGATGCATGTTTTTAGAAGGAATTTTTAATCACTTGATGGCAAAACAACGTTAGTGTTATACAAACAGTACAAAGTTTACCACAGGATTGAGCTTTAATCTCTGATGGTTGCTTATTGACTCTAGAAAAAACAGAAGCTACTCAGTGAAAAGACCTCCTCTACATCTTGTTTGCAGTCAGCCTTGAAGGAGAAGCTCTCACCCTCTGCAGCTCTCCCTGAAACCCTAAGTAAGTCTAAACTGACGTCTGAGTTGGGAGACAGGACTGGGCCTGGGTTGTTTAAAATTCCTGTTTATTCTGCCATGAGGAGACGAGGTTTATCTTACTGTGCTTGCTGATTTTGACCTTTCTAAGAGTTGGAAAAGCACAAGTTGTGATACATTGTTAAAAGTATGTCATGGTGTATATATGAAGACTTGTGCTATCAGCCGTGCTTGATGTCTTGAAGGCATACAGAGCAGGCTTGGGGTACTGACACCATAGGCTACCTAATGCCTGTCAGATGAGACAAAGCAATGTTGAAGAAATCAGTTGCGTTTCTTCTTGATCTTCCAATGAGTCCCTCATCTTGGGCTCTTTAGTAGCATAGAACTGTAAGTCCTAATTTTCAAAGGTAAACACAGGTGCCTCACTCAGTGAGACATAGCCATGCCTGCAGTTTGACAGGTTGTTTCTGTGTACTTAACCTGTGTGTTTTTCTGTGCCAAAGTGTACAACGTCGGACACACGGGACTGATTTTGGTGAAGTTTGCAACCCCTGCTAGTCTGTGGTGGGAGGCTAATCTTGAAAATTAGGATATTTACTTTTTCCTGTACATTTTTTAGAAAAACCAGACTGAACCACAGCTGTTTTAAAACTTTATGTTTTCATACATCTTGTTAAATGGCTATTTTAATCAGAACTGCAGAAGTAATTGCAACAAACAATTTAGCAAATTGACTTTGTCTGTGTTTTGTACATGTTTTTGCTCACACAAAGGCACGGTTTGCTAAAACATTAATTTGCATAGTTTTTAGTCCTGGCTACTTCAAAAGTCTGTAAATGCAGGCATTTGCTGGGCAGCATTTATGTTGGTTTGATTAGACATCTGGGTAACACAACATCACTTCTCTTCCCTGAAAGGCTGAGGGTAGTTCTTAGAAGCATGTTTCATTTTGTAGAATTTTCTTTTTGCCAGTGCTCTCTCATGGTTTGTCCAGATTCTGTATGCTTCTTTTATAGTATATGTCAGTGCTCCACAATGTAATGCAAACACACAGAAGATATTTGTTACAGAAAAGAAATGAAGATCTGTAGAAAATTCTTCATTTTTTCCACAAAGCTGCTGTTCCACTTGCAGTCAGAGCCTGGACATAGTTTTGCAATGTGTTCATGCTGGAGCAGGTTAGATGTAGATTCTGCATTTACTTGCTTTCAGATTTCATAATCTTGAATTCCATCACTGTGTACCATAACTAATTGTTCAGTCAGGGACATGTCCTTAGGGATAATCTAGCAAATGATGTTCCGAGATAAACTTTGAGGAGAATTAGTGGAACAAATAACCCAGAGAGTTTTAAAATGGAACTTATGACAGAATTATACAACTAAAAGAGCAGACGAACCAAAATGTCCTATTCAGGCTGCTGTTTAAAAGAGAATAAAAAGAGGCACGGAGATGCAAGCTTCTTATGGCTGTGTCTGCAAGTTTTCCTCATACTGGGGGAGAAGATGCATTCATAGACTGATGTGCAAAATAGACTGAATCAACCTCTCAGCAGCTCTTATAAAAGACAGATGACTCCAAGGCTTGCATAAAGTGACATTAGAACCCTTGGAAGAGGGAATGACAGTTCAGGGCTCTAATCTCTGCTTCATGTTATTCTTTTCTTCAGGGTTCCCAGAGCCTCTCTCAGCAATGGCTATGGTGTGTCTTTCAGACTTTGAAGCCCATGCTAAAAAGTATTTACCCAAGATTGCTTGGGATTATTTTGCAGCTGGAACAGATGACTGTATCACACGAGATGAAAACACCTTGGCATATAAAAGGTAATGTGAGGAGGAAATGTTGTACTGGGAGCTTTTAAACTGTTTTTGTGCAAGTGTTTGGACTTCACGAGCAAAGAGACCCAACACCTTGTCCTTTCAAGGTAATCCCCAGGCAAAATGCACTTACCCAAATGACATACACTGCATGCTGTGATGCCAGCCTGAGTAAGACATGGATTGTATGAGGCATAAGGGATGCTGAGGGTACAGACAAGTGCAAGGGTGGGGAACGGGAGAGTAGGGTAGGGTATGTGTGGCATGACAGGAGAGGGGATGAGTAGCTGTAATAGAATGAGATGCAACAGGGAGCTCTTCATGAACAGCAAGAAGCCTTTGCATAAGTAGGATGAGATTTGGGGAACATGCTGCAGAGTGTGAGGGCAAGCATACTGTGCAGTGAGGACAGACATATGAATGGTGGAGTGGAAGGCACTGACCTGGGGTGGGGCTGCAAGTCCTGGGGACTGGACAGTGGGAGAACAAGACACAGAATATGCTGAACTGGAGGGGACCCACATTGGGTCCAACTACACGGTGATCTGAGCTGGGAAATGCAGAAATTATGCACTGTGGTCAGTAAGCAGATTTAATGAAAAGTGTAAATTTCTGAACATCTGGCTGAATTGACCTTTAAAAGTGAACAGAAGAGACAAAGAGCCTTTGTTATATGCTGTTCTATTTATTGGCTCCGATTCTTGCTTTGTAATTGGTAAATGAAGACCTGGTTTCCACAAAACTTCAGAAAAGTTACTGAAGATCTACTATCCTGAAGGGGCTTTTGTTGCCTTACAGAATTCGTTTCCGGCCACGTATGCTGCGGGATGTATCTGTGATGGACATTAGGACTAAGATCCTGGGGAATGAAATCAGCTTTCCTGTAGGAATCGCCCCCACCGGCTTCCACCAGCTAGCATGGCCTGATGGAGAGAAAAGCACAGCCAGAGGTATTCTTCTGGTCTACTGCTATATTGCAAAAAGGGGGTTGTGGAAAAGCCTCCAGAAGCTGCTAGGATGGCTTGAAGTGTGACTGAGCAACTTTTTCAGGCTTGAAGGGGCAAACTCGCACTTTCTGACACCCTGCATGGAAAGCTGTATGACATTGCTCTACTTCTCCAGCTACCACTATTGCAACATCAGCATTGTGGAATCTGCTGTAAAATTAAGGCGGGGCAGTGGACACATTTTGAACTCACACCAAGAACCACACAAGCTTCTCAGTCCTGGGGGCTCTAGATAGGTCATAAAAGTGGTGGATGGGTCTCAGACTGTGAATTCCTTATTACTGGTTAAAAAGTGTCTCCCGTGAAGAAAAAGATATCCCCTCTTCAAATCCTATGGTGGGTTTGGAAAGCTGATGCCTAGAAATGTCTTTTTTCTTCTGTGTGTTTCTGTGTACACTGAGTGGAATTGACAGTGACTTCCTGTGAGGATTCAGTCCTAAAGACAAAATTCATGCTTTTTGAAAAAGATAGTTGCAAAATGAAAGCACAGCTTGGCAAATGACCCCTCCCTTTCCTGCTTTCTTAACTACGATCCTACACTAGTGCATGGTAAACACAGCTATTTTTAATCCAGGGGGCATAGTTGCACTGTGCTTTATAGGATATCCATAAAACAGGAGTACAGGTGCTCTCTGCAACCAGGACAAAATTTTGTGTCTGATATCTGGCAAAACCGTTCAAATGACTTTGTTTCTGATCCTTTTCCCACACGTCCTGAAGCGGCCAAAGCCATGAACACCTGCTACATCACCAGCACGTACTCCACCTGCTCGCTGGAGGAGATCTCTGCAGCCGCTCCCGGGGGCCTCCGGTGGTTCCAGCTCTACATCCACCGCAACAGGGCAGCTTCCCAGCAGCTGGTCCAAAGGGCGGAGGGCTTGGGCTTCCAGGCCCTCGTCCTCACCGCGGATCTGCCCTACATGAGCAAAAGACGCGACGATATCCGCAATGGTTTCCGCCTTCCTCCCCACATGAAACTGAAGAACTTGGAACAGGAGTTTGAGGTCTGTAAAAAGAGCCTGTCCTTTCATTTGCTGTGCTGGGGTGTACCACATGAGACAAAAACCACTGGGTAACTGCTGCTTTGGCATCTGCTGTACCCAGGGTGTATCTTCTCCCCTTCTGGTTCTGCAGCATCCTGGCTTGACCTCCTGCCAGCCTGGGTTCTGTCTTCAAAATCCCCGTCCAGCTGCCTTAGAGATACTGATCTCTACCCCCACTGTAATTATTCTCCTTCAGAGACATGTGATTTCTAGAGCTGATGAACATGTCTGCTAGCAAGTTTAATTTATCTTTTCTAGGGCAAGGAAAGTCTTCATGGGACCTCTGAATTGTTGCAGCTCAGATGAGATTTCCTTTTGTTCTATGGCTGTAGGGAAATGAGCGTTCTGAGTACGGACTGCCACCCAACAGTATGGATCCTTCTGTCACCTGGAATGATATCCACTGGCTGCAGAGCCTGACCCACCTGCCCATCATTGTCAAAGGCATCTTGACAAAAGAAGATGCAGAGCTGGCAGTGAGACATGGAGTTCGGGGAATTATTGTGTCCAATCATGGTGGAAGGCAACTGGATGAAGTACCTGCCACTGTAAGTGAGAAAATGGATGTCCCATAAGTGTTTGCAGTCTGCACATTTGCATTAACCTGGGCATCTCCACATCCAGCTTTGTGTGTACACTTCTGGTGGACTTGCGTTAGTTCAGTGACCATGGATGTATGCAGAGGTACTTCAGCTTTAAACTGGTAGGATCCATGCTTTGGCATGGGCTACACACTGAAGTATTTTCTCAGCTTCTTGGGAGGGTTCTGCAAGTATCACAGAACCCACATAACTGCAGGTAAGCTCCTGGCCTAAGTCAGGAAAAGCTTTCTGCCTGTGCCTCCCTTAGCTAGTGCAGTGCACACGAACTCTTTGCGCACTGCAGCAAAAGGAAAATGAAGCTCTGGAACCAAAAATATACAAATGAGAGCATAATGTATTCTCATTGTTCGCATCTGTCAAAACATGCAAAACAATGCAGCTAGATTTAGTGAGAGGTCTGTTTGCGTATTTACAGACCCAAGTCTAAATGGGAATTTATTGACTTTCATGAGCCAGAAAAAGGATAACTTTTCTGGAAGGAAATTCCCCTGCTTTTTAATCTGTGCAAAGAAATCAAGCATTGTTTGGACATATGTGTATTTCACTGGTTTAATTTGGCTTCTCTCAGTTTTTCCAATTGTTCTTATTTTACAGTTCTACATTGCATGGTATCTTACAAACTTTCTTTTCTCTGTTTTCCTTTGTTAAACAAAAATAGGTACAAGGGAATTCTATTCTATTCTACGTCAAGCCTGACAATAACAAATAAAAAACCCCTAATAGTCTAAATGCTGAGAGCATAACAACAGAAGTGGCATTGACATTAAATTGTTCTCCTACCCTAGAAGTTTCTTTAAATACACAGACAAGGCAGTAGATACCAAGTCCAGCTCTGTTATTCTTCTGGTACCAAGTCCAGCATCAGATGCAATTGTCCCTGCTCTTACTGAGCTACTCCTAGAAAATTTCAGCCTAGAAGTTTTCAGTCTGAAATCCTGAAAAAAAATATTGGATTAATCAGAAAAATCTATTCAGTATTCTTAGTTATAGCCACTCTACTTAAAATAAATAAAATAAAATAAAAAATAAATAAAAAGAAGGTAAAAGGGTATAAAAGACTGCAGAAAAGAGGCATGTGCGTTTGCTGACAGTTAATTAGTTCTAGTGCAATGTCTTGCCCCTGGTTGTGCTGCCTTTGGGACCAGAGCCAGCCTCTCTGTATGCTACTGCCCTGTACTAGCAACTGGGACTCTAGTCTGTGCTGGACTCTACAGAAAAGACTTTAGGGAATTAGGAGAGTTAACCTGGAGGAAATTGTTTGTTGACTGTACTACAAAGCAAATTAAATCCTTCACAGATGCTTTGGGGGCTTTGAGGAGGCACTCAGCAGGCAGTCACCAGGATTAGGTTGAAATGTAAGTTAAGGCAGTTTGGATAGCAGAAATTTGACATAGCCATTTTTTTACAAACATTTGTTCCATTCATGATTGTCTCAATGAAAGTATTTAAAATCTTTCATAAAGGAAGTAAAAAATTTTACTTTTTCACTTATCAGAAGTGCTAGCAAAGAATATCAGTTTAAGCAAAGCACTGGGAAATGGCATTAACTCTCTGGCAAACAGAACAGGGAGCTGCACTTTATTCTGCAGCTTTTGGTGCTGAGCTGGTTGTGATGCATCATCATGTTTCATTTCAAGAAGGTATGCTACTAAAGCATTGTATCCCTGCCTGGAATATATCCTTTTTCTCTTGGAATCCAAAGCTGACCCCAAGGTGAGCCTGGCTGCTTCTTTGCAGATTGATGTTCTGGCTGAGATTGTGGAGGCAGTACGAGGCAGAGTTGAAGTTTATTTAGATGGTGGAATACGAAAAGGAAGTGACGTGTTAAAAGCCCTGGCACTGGGAGCAAAATGTGTCTTTATTGGAAGACCAGCTTTATGGGGTCTGGCTTATAAGGTGAGTAAGGAGCTTTGAGTTCATATGCCTGCTTCTCCTACTTTCCAACACTGTTATTGCAGTCATAGAGGGAGTTTTCACCAATGAAGAATACATCTGTTGTTTTTTTTTTTTAAATGAATTTTAAGTGGAATCACCCCAAATTGACCGAAAATCTGACATTTTCTGTGATTTTAAACCATCACTGAATTCCATGATTTCCTAATTTCCTATGCAATTTTGGAGCTGATAACATTGTTTTGTGGGACCTGATTTCTTGTTGTTGTGGTTTGGTGCTAAAATACTGTGGGACTTGGGACTGTGTGTGCTTTCAAAGATCAGAGGTGGGCTTATTTGCCAGAAAGATGAGTCTGGCAGTTGTATTTGCTGTCAGCAACCTTGGGAACAATATATGGCTTTGATACAACAGTTTCATAGCAGTGTTATGAATTCTTCAGAAATACATATAGAACTCTACCCCACTGATGTCCAAAACATTTTGGACAAGGCTGAGCACAACAACCATGTCCTGTAGGTGCCTGAGTTTGCCACTACTGTCTCAGTTCCAGCTTTGCTGCTTCTTAACTAATGGAATATTTCTACAATCCAGCGTCATGAATTAGACCTCCGATGCAGAAAGTTAACATAACATAATTAAAATGCTGTTATACCAGTTGTTTGCTTTGCTAAACTTTTTGCCTTCTAGCCTCTCGATTGGAGCTTCCAAACTTTCCTCTAGAAGAAAAAAAAATCTCTATTTTATGGTCTAGAAAGATTTCCTATCTTTAGAATTAGACTCTTGTCCAGTGGTGTGATTGATGTAGCTACGCTTTAAGCAAGAAATCACCTGAAACTTCTGAGAAACCCGAAAGAGTTGCCAGTACTATTCCTTTTGCCAGTAAACATAAAAAAAGGGCCTGACATGAAAAGGCTGCTGCTGTGAGCTGCCTGAATTTTTTTTCCACAATGTAAGCAGAATGGAGATGGGATTTTGGGGGTTTAACTTTGGTTTGGTATTATATTTCTAAAGATGAGTATTCCTAAAGATGTGTTGCTGTGCATTGTCCTAGCATACAAGAGAGGAAGGACATGAACAAGCACTAGCATTATCTGCACCCAAAAAATTCCTTATTGCAATAAACAAAAAGAAAATTTAAGATAAAAAAGTAAGTCATCCAATATTTTACAGGAAGCTCAAAATCTTATATACATTTTATTGCGTTTTGAGCTTCTTGATGTCATTTACACAGAGGAAACACACAATGTATTATTTTTAAAGATTCAGTCCAGTATTTGAGTAAACTAAAGTTTTTTAAGCAGTACCATGTATAAAACTCTCATTACTTCATTAAAAGCTGTCAGCATTGTAAGACTTGACATTTTAAATAACAAGCCCACTGGTGGAGGAAAACTGAAAGCTAAGAAAAAAAAAACAGATAGAAAATGTCAGAAGTGAAAAACAGCTTTGTTTTCTTTCCATGTTCAGTTGTATCACAAAAGGAAAAGCATCTAAATTAATCTGTGATGAACTGAGCACATCCATCATATCATTTTAATCATTCATCTGTATGAGAGACTGGAATTGGCATGAGCTTAAGGGACTGTCCCAGCTCTCACAGTGCAAGCATCCTGCAGCATTGCTCTGTGCCAGTGCTCCTTTTACCCTGATTGCCTTCTCTGTTGGAGCAGGGTGAAGAAGGTCTCCAGGATGTTTTGAGAATTCTGCAGGATGAGTTTCGTTTGTCGATGGCCTTGGCTGGTAAGTATTTTGCAGATTGTTTGTAACAGGTGATACAAGGGTTCCTTCATGGAAGCCACATAAAACCAGAAGTCTGATGGATGGGTCATAAAAACAGACTCCACCTGAGCTGTGCTGGTCCTAGTTGCTATACTTAAGGTGATTTTTTTCTTCCTAGAAAACAACTTGGCATTTCAGGTGTCAGAACAATGAAACTTGCATGGAGGAAGTAGGTTAAAGCACCTTTGTGACCCAGCCAAAGAGATGTGAAACTGCTAAGTGCATCTGAGCAAAACTTGGCATTTCTATTGGGAATGGCAGCTTATGTTTTCCAGTATTTAATATAGTGTTTATTAGGGTAAAATGCAACCAATTTTTTTCTGCATTGAAAATTCATTAAAAATGTATGCAGGATTTTTCTGTGCATATGTGCATGGAGAAAACAGCCTGTTGGTGCAGGTTCAAATCTCTGCATTCCATATGTCCTAAAAGCCTTTGTACCTTCTCCAAGATTTAACTTTTGTTCCTCACTCTCATTTCTTACTATTGCTCCCAACTGTAGATGCCATGTCTGAGCCCTCACCCAACAGCAAACTTGCAGAGCCAACAGACTGCCCAGGGAAGTGGCCTCAGCACCAAACCTGCCAGAGTTCAAGAAGCATTTGGACAATGCTCTCAGGCATATGGTGTGGTTCATGGGGCTGTCCTGTGCAGAACCAGAAGATGTACTTTGATGATCATAGTGGGTTCCTCCCAACTCAGGATATTCTATGATATTAAGTGTGACATGCAGATCCAGTATAGAAGTATTCAGACATCAGAAAAGGGTCTTACTAAAGATTTTCATGCTCTAGCAACCATGAACTCAAGTGGATAGCAATGCTGAGTAGGAGACTGGAACTGAAATCCCATTGGGCATTTCTCAACAGGCTGGTTAAAACCAGGTTACATTTTCAACTAGCAAAGATTCCTACAATGTGGTTGGTTTGTTTGTTTTTCCAGTGGGTTCTTACAGTTCTTTACATGCAAAAGGGCACTGGAATCAGCAAGAGTAGCAGGTTGGGATCTTTTTGGTGGAGCTGGGAAATTCATAGAATCATATAATCTTTCAGGTTGGAAAAGACCTCTAAGACCATCAAGTACAACTCTTAACCCAGGACCGCCAAATCCACCATGAAACCATGTCCCTAAGCACCACATCGCCATGTCTTTAAAATACCTCCAGGGACGGTGACTTAACCACTTGCCTGGACAGCCTCTTCCAATGCTTGATAACTCTTTCTGTGAAGATATTTTTCCTAATATCCAATCTAAATCTCTCCTGAACACAGGATTTGAGGTGTTGCCTCACCAATGCCCAGTATAGGGGAAGAGTCTCTTCCCAGGTCCTGCTGGCCACCCTATTTCTGATACAGGTCAGGATGCTATTGGCCTTCTTAGCCACCTGGGCACACTGCTGGCTCACATACAGCCAACTGTTGGCCAGCACCCCTATTCTACCCATATCTGACCAGATGAATTGGCAGTGCAAATCTCCACCTCCAGTCACTTGGCACACAACAATCCCTGTGTCTTTTCTGTCCACCTTTTCTTTGCTGACTGGATTAGATAGCACCTGGCTCAGCTTGCTATAAGAATAATTTTTTTTTTCATGATTCTAACTCTTCTTGTTTGGGAAGTCCCATGCATAAACTCAAGGTTGAAGATGCCATTGAGGAGTAGAGTTGTTGAAGTGCCAATCTATCCCAACCTGGCTCATACAAGACAAAACTGTAATTCAGAGAGGGGGCCTTCCAAGCTTTGTCCACAAACCTTTCTCTCTCATCAATGTTTCATGTATTTCAGGCTGTGCCAGCGTCTCAGAGATTGGCCGACACCTGGTTCAGGTCTCCAAGCTGTGAACAGCCTCCTGCAATGCCCACCAAACAGAGGCAGCTCAAGCTGAGACTGAAGACAGAAGAAGGAGGCACAATAATTATCTGATAAGGCCTTCAGGAAACTTTGGAAGAGATTAGGAAAGTCTCCATGTTAACAAAGGCTGTGCTCTGCTTTTATTGAGACCAATGAATTCCTTAACATTCCCAGTAATTGTTACTTGCTTAAATACATTTGCTTTAAACTGACTGTTCCATGGCATTACCTATGTTGGTCCGTACTCCCAAGTTCTGTTATGTTGGACAGTCAGACATGGAAAACTATGGGCCTTGCTTTCTCCACTTGGTTGTCCTTCCATCCTTCCAAATCTGACTGCAACTCAATCTACACACCTTTCCTGCTCTGGCACAGTAAGTGTTGTGGCTGATATCTTCCATAGCTTGGCCTTTCCCTGGATGTATTCATCACAGATACAGAAACCAGATGCATCAGCTAACAGGCACGCCAGCTGCCCTTTGAAGTGGGGGCAGGTCTTGCCCACTGCTTCTAAATGCAGAGCAATCAAAGACTAGTAACCAAAGCAGCACCCTTTGCTCCCTGCTGAGAGGGCCTCTTCCTTCACTACAGAGTAAATTTGTAAGGCAAACTCATCTGAGCAGCAGTCAGGACCTGCCTGCTCTCAGAGCACAAGTTTGTGGCAGTGGGTACATAACTCAGCTGCTGCCCTGATCTCTGCCCACAGATAAGGGTGGCCAGTGCAGGCCAACAGAGTGGGCAGGAGCTGCTGGCACCACCCCAGCAGCATGTGGCCTTTGCTCTCTGAGGATGGCTCAGGGACAGTGTCACACCTGCTGCCAGCACAAACACTTGCTCTCCAAGGCAACAGAAGTGTGTGCTCCTCCCTTCCCTGTCTGTTTCTCCCTGTGACATGAGTGTTGCCTCCCCATGAGAAAGCCAATGGCCCTTGGCTGTGTCAGAGCTGCTTTCTGGCTGCCCAGAGTGGACAGGAAGGAAGGCTGCTACTTCCCAGAGCTGAGGGACCTACTGGGGAATGGGGATGAGGGAGAGTGTGGGCACATAGGGTCTTACAGCCAGGGCAGAAATCTGTTGATGCTCTATTATCTGGAGCCAATGTCCCCAGGGGTTTGTCTATGTCAATAAGCTGCAGCATGAGTACTTATCCTGAACTATTCTCCCTAGGAGGAGTTTAACATCAATTATTTTTTAGTCTTTATATAATGCTGTCCAAGTAAAGGTGTAAAAAGACTTAACTATTTAAAATTGTTAAACCCTCTGTGTGCTTATTTGGTCTTTGTTATAAATGTGACATGTAAATCAGTGGAGAACTGGGCCAGTGTGACTGGAAACAAGCTGAATTTCCATAAAGAGTTTAACTGATTTAACTACTCTGGCTTAATCAGGTCTTTTAAACGAGGCTAGGCAAACCAGGATTGTACATACATGAAAACTACTAATGTGCGTCATATTTTAAAATGCAAAAATATCTAGTAAGACACCTGACATTGTTTTCTTATAAATATTTTTATGGCCAGACTCACCAGTGCAGCCCCTGGTGTTACAGCAGCACAAAGTGGCAGAGGATGCCCAACAGCAATGGGATGCCACGTGTCGCTTTGTGCTAAAGAAGTACCAATTTGCTGGGCACCTTCCCTGCTTAGGGCACCTCCCAGTCTTTCCTTGCACACAAGGTTCCCTTTCTTGGGAACCACAGACAGGGGTTTCCTGCAAACTGCACTGCCCTGAACACCATGCATGGGCATGTGTTGTGCCCCACTGAGTGGGACCTCTCCCTGCTCCACCTGGAGCTCTGGCACAGTTTGGTAAAAGCACCAAGAGTAAATGGCTGCAGACAGGGAAGAGTGATGCTTTGTAGACTGGTGTTCAAGGTTGTCCTATGTATGACAGTGCAGATGGGGGCCTGAGGTCATTAATTCACCCAGTAAATACTTGGAGGAACATGCCACAGGAGTCACAAGGGGGCTGCACGGTTATCTAGCCCTGGTTTGGAATGTTGTGTGGCCAAATCCCAAGGAAAAAGCGTCCGCTCTCCTCCCATGAAACTACCTATGAACTTCTTTAATCAAGGCTTTCTCCTGGCAGAGAATTTGCATTTTCTGTGGAGGAGAGGGCACATGTGCTCCCCTGTGGCTCCTGGTGTCAAAGGGAAAATGGGAACAGTGGCATCACCTCTTTTTGCGCATATCTTACAAGAATCAAACAGGATTCATTAGGTCCTACACTTGCTAGACGAGATTCTTCCAGTTTGTCCTAATGGCTGAAGGACCTGCTGTCAGACTGGAGACATCTGACTAAACTCTGGAGAGGAGCAGTATTTCCAGCATGCTTCCTCCAATACATCTTGATGACTTGCCTCCAGGTATTTGAATTTTTTTAGATCTGCTTCTGGACAATCTGTAAGACCTAGACATGGACATGGAAAGGGTGAGAGTGAGCAGGTGCCTGAATTTAGTTACTATCTTCTGGAGCTGGTGTGAAATGGGAAAGCAGGTAGTGAGAGGCTGGGACAACTGCATTTAAGCTCTGTTTTCATGCAAATGAGCTCCTCTGTCTCCCCGGGAGTTGACCATCAACACCTTTGCTCCTTATTCTATACGCCCATATACTGAAAGAAATCCCTTTTTTGTGGAGAAATCCAGATACTGAAAGATCATCCATCTCTTACTAGCATTTCATTTAGATACCTTTCACTTGCAGTCAGTCTCTCAATGTTCCATGAATGCAGCCAGTCTGATGGTTTGCTCATGCTGCTCCTCACAGCAGTCTGTGTTCCTTGGAGATGAGGTGCTCAAAACTGCACTGCTGAGGCAGAAGAACCACAAATTTCAGGCTCCAGTGTCTCAGCTTTCATTTAAACCCAACAAAAACAAGATGCTGGAATGCATGCCATCGTTACAATTGTGAAGGAAATCTTTCAAGGAGAAAAGCCATCTTAAGAAACTCAGAGAGTCTGCTGGAGCTGAAACAAAAGTGATGGAAATTGCACTGCTGAGCTGACTTCCAGTGGCTTCATTTACACCATTGCTGAGTACATGAGATCAAAATCTGGTTTAAAGGGAAAGGTAGTGTCACATCATGAAAATATGACACTGAAGCTGGGGGATGAAGGATAGGAGGGCAGGTGGAGCTGAAGACTGTGTCAACCCTGCCAAGATAGCCATAGAAAGAGCACCTTTGATCAAGCTATTTTTATATAAGATAGCATAAGCATCTTAAACTAGAAATGTTTGCAGAGGCCACTAATTTCCAAACCCTGTGACCTGGATGTCTAGTGGAGTACATTTGGAGCCAGATTTGAAAAGGCATGGAGCACTTGCAAGTGAAATGAAGGTTAGCAGGGGTCCAGGCCTGCATGCATTTGGAACAAGCAGCATCACAGAGCTGAAATACCTTCTTCTCCAATCCTGTATCTTGCTATTGGCCCTTTAAAGCCATACACATTTTCTATCTGATTTTTCAAACAATGCAATTATATAGAATAGCCTCCTAGCCCATTTCCCCCTTTCAGATCATCATGTATTCCAAAACTGAGGCAATGCTGTATGCTTGGATAGTTCTGCATGCCTCCTGGAGAGCAAGGGAAGATTTTGCCAGTCAGCTTTGTGCAAATACCATGCCGCGGGAATCATCACCAAAGGGGAATCCCTACAGAACTGGGGGCAAATGTTAAAACTGCTCTTCAGCTGAGGTTTCAAGGGTGAGCCTGCAGCAGAGTACCACTTCTGGAGCAAAGGGCCACCTCTCCATGGTACAGAGCCCCTGCCACAGCCTGCAAATACCCTGGTGCCCACTCCCCTGGCATATGCAGGGGGAACCATGCTATCAAAAAGTGACCTTCTGCATAAACCCTACTTTAAATTGGCCCTAAGGAGGCAGAAGAAAGAAACTATCCCTGCTAGCTCTCTCTGTTTAGACTTTAATTTCTCTCAGAGATAACAGTGTCTGCAGTGATCTTGCAGAGGCCTTCACATGGAGGCCTTCCGCTCTGTTCCAGTAACAATAAACCTTGTCAGCAGACTGACAATCCAGCAGATAAGACTCAGGAATTATCACACATGTTGATGGACTTCAAGGATGTACAAGAAGAGAATAAGACAACTGGGAGTACTCAGTCCTGAGAAGGCTAAAGGCAGGGGAGTGGGGGATCACATCACTGTCTTTCACTAATGATTTGGAGAAAATCCAGCCCAACTTCTTGGCTGTGTGTAGTAAAAAGGTGAAAGGCAATGGGACCAAAATGCAATGAGGAAAACACCAGCTAGAAATTAGTGGGGAAAAATTCGCCATGAGGAGGGTCAGACACTGCAACAGGGGGTTTGTGAAACCTCCATCCTTTGAGACATTCAGAGCTTGACTGGTCAAAGCCCAGAGCAACTTGTCTGATTTGATGCTGCTTAGAGAAGAGGTTGGGTCAGAGACCTCCAGAGGCTCCTCTGAATCTGAACTGTTGGGGAATACCAGTGAGTCATGAAACAAGAGCCACACATGAGATCTGTACCATGTTGTACCACTGTGCTGCCATGATCAGCTCCCACGGACCTGCAAAGACAGCCCATGTGTCTCTGTGAAAGAGGCTGCAGAAAGCATTTCCTGAGGGAACATGAAAGGTATTTGGCGAGTAAGCTTAAAACAAGAGCTCACAGGGTTTGACTTGTCTGAGAGACTATTTAGCAAGCCCATCCCACAGCTATTCCGAGACTTCAAAAGTTTTCTATGACCTGGATTAAGCCTGTGCTACTGTGTACTAAAGTCTCATACCCTCTTGTCTTCAATCGGTTCTGCTTTCTGTATTTGACTGTTGTGAACATCTTTGATACAAATTCAAGCAAAAAAATCTTTAAAAAAAACTGTGCCCAAAGATTGTAAACTTGTGGGTTAAAGACTAATCAAATCCTGCTGTTTCACAGCATCCCTGGAGGATGTAACAGGGACAGGGAATTAGTCTGTTTACAAAGGTAGTTTATCTACCAAATGGGTCCAAATATAAACATTTTCCTCTGGCATATGGTGCAAATTCCTCCAGTCTTTAAATATATAATTCACTCATCAATTTCAATTGAGGAAACGGTTCTTCCTAAAACAAAAGGGAAAAGGAGACTAAATGTTTGTTTATAGATAATTGCCCAACTCATGTGCTATCTCATATAGCAAAGACTACTACAAATAATTCTCTTTGGTTTAGGAGATCATGTAAGAAGCATTTACAATCACTTTCTCCCTTCTACTGGAAGGATTTTGGCTGTACTGAAATAGGAAGCATTTTCTTTTTCAGGTTTGAAGAGACAGAAACATCGAGGCCTCTCAAGGTGATTACCTTCATACCTTGATTGAAGTGTCTTACAACTGTTTCCCTCTATGAAAAGTTGTTTATTCAGAGTTTGATTCAGGACAGCTACCTAAAAGTTAGTTATTTAAATTTTGTTCCCTCTTGTCAATGTGTAACCAGAAGAGAGAGCAAAATGTTTCCAAGAGGGAACAGTGTCTCCCACTCTGAAGAGTAGAAGCTTTCCTTGGGTAAATCTACGTCTCTTTCCCAGAGCAGCCAGCATCTAGGCATTTTGAGCTTACAGGCACATGGTGCTAAGCAACACACCAATTTCTCATGTGAGAAGCACCATGGATTTTTGTTTGTTTGTGGTTTTGTTTGGTTGGTTTTGGTCACAATTACTCCATGTTTAGACAGCAAAAGCTCCTGTTAAATAATGACCATGCCTTTGCTTTTCCCTGGTTCAATTCTCATTAGTCCAGACAGCAGGGCACACTTCAGAAACCCCTTTCCTAAATTAGAAAAGATCTGGTCTTCTCTTCTTAATCCTGGATAGCTTCTTTTGCCTGATTGCACAATTGAACAGCATTGTCCTCTGTAAAAGAACATTTTATCCTATCTAAAACTGCCATTGTCTGCAATGTTATTGCATTTAATCATTCCAGTACCATGACACAGTTTGTTCTCAATGCTTCTGAGAATTTTCCTGCCACTATTTCTCATTCTCTCATCTTCACTATGCTCCCTTCCAATACCTTTTTCTTCTTGTGACAAGACTAAGAAAATGCATTCTCTAACACCTGCCAGCCACTGCCCCCCAAAGTATCCGTCACACTAAGCACTAATAAAGTCAGAGGATCAACACTGTTCCTGAACCAGAGATTAGGGACACACCTGTGATGGGACATGGTGGATGGCACATATACCAAGATATCCACTTAGTCCATGTGTAGCAATTCTCCAACACACGCAAAATATACAAGCTGTGATTTTCTGAGATGATACTCTTAGTAATGCAGTCCATTCTACAGCAAAATACCAGATTGTAGCTGCTTCGTTTTACAATGAAGTCAAAGAGAAGACATCAACATAGTTAAAAAATGACTATGCCTTGACATGGAAAGCAGAGCTGGTAAACTTTTTTAGATGCTGCTGAATTGTGGTTTAGTGTGCAAATCCCATACTTGTGCAATAACTCTGAATTTCACCAAGTCGTTCCTGGTGGTCAGGGGAGCAGTGGACTTTGGCCTTGTTGCTCATTGACACCCTTCTGGGTTGTATAGCCCTATCCAGCATCTGCTTCTGTGTCCTTTGGGGAACACCAAAGCCACTCCTGTCTGCAGCACAGAGGAGCTGTCATGCCACACAGCAACCCCACACAGCAATGCCAGCAAGAAACAAAAGGGGAAAGTGTAGTCTCTAGGTGAGACTGCCAGAGGCACCAGTAGATCTGAGCAAACTGCAGCTGTCTGACCATGGACATTCACAAATGGCAGCTCAGATGAAGGCTGCTATGCAGGGATATATAAAATTCCCTCAAAGTGAGCCAAGCATTTGGCTGAGCAGTACCTAAGAGGACAAAAGCACAGCAGCAATAAGTCTCCCTGCAGTCCCCTATGCAGCACTCGTATTCTCATACAAACATTACCCCTGCTAAACTTAGTCATTTTTATGGGCAAGCGTGGTGTAGGAGAGTGTTTTCTATCCTAAGTGGTGATGTTGTGTTATCTGGTTTTATAATGCCTCTTTAAGGCATTTTATTTCTTTTCTAAAAGCAAAAAGGAAGCTTTCTTACAGAGAACACCACATGTAGCAGAAGGCTTTGGCCAGTTATTTTTCCTTGCAAAATGCACAAAATTAGTTTGCAGCAGCTTCTGATAAGAACATACAATGTCAAGGTCCTGCCTGTGAAAAGCCAAGGAAAGAAGCACTGATAACAATTTTTTTAAACCTTTGTTGGGGTAAGGAAAGGATTTTCAAGGATGCTGGAGTTGAAACAGTTGCCAGAACTTTGTCGTCTGTGTCAGTCAGAAACCTTTCTCCTCCAACAGAATGTTTTTTTGCTTTCCTCCTGACACTTGCAGGCCCAGTTTTGCTCTAAAAAAGAACATGGGGGATGCTCCTTCTATAGCTTTTCTCCAGGGTTCTCTTTAATGAGTGAACAAAATCTGTGATAGAATAAAAAAGGGAGCTTAGCAGTTAGTCACAAAGCATTTTTAGATATCCATTGCAGCTGTGCCCAGAATCAGTGATCCCGTTTCCAGTGACTTCAGCCTTCTTAATTGTGTTGCTGGGCTTCTTCCTAACTTCTTTCTCACTTCAGGCAGTTACCTATTTATCACCTTGCTTTAGCAGGGATGTCTGTCTATGCTTGTGAGAGAGAGAGAAAATACAGCTGCAGCCAGCATGTCCTGACAGACTCGGGAAGGAAGTGCAGGTATTGGGAGCTTCGGGCTAATGCCTAAACCCTGCCCTGGTCTCACACTAGAAAACAGTTTTGCTAGAACTGGAGTGAAACCCAAAGAGGGCATTTCCCCCAGGTTTTGGAGATGTGAACAAGTAACAACACAGCTCACTGCAGAGACACAGCCTTATTTTGACATGCCAGACATTTCCAGATGTGAATCTCTTCCTCCCACAGTTATTTTAACTTTAATGATACATCAAACCATTTCATCACTTCAAATGCCTTTAGTATACAAAAAACCCGCATCTCAGAGGTTAGTTTTGGATTTTGCAGAGAGTGAGAAGCCCATGCTATAATGGGGGAAGTCCAGTATCCAAAAAATATACAGCAGTAGAGTCCACTCCTCAAACTACTCTAAATAGCTAGTCCTGCTATTTAAATTTAGTTTTAAAGCTCCCTACCTTCATGTTGGCACTGGATTACACAAGCGAGTGCAGCTAGAGAGAATTAGCAGCATGAGGGTTTACTCTCTGAGAATTTAGGGCTGCTGGACCACATCAAGGCTTAGACCTCACTGCATCCAGAGCTGTCCTCTTTGTGGGGGGTGGCAGTGGTGGGTGGAAGAATCACAACAAAGGAGGCACTCAAGAGGGAGGGGGAGCACAATGACTGAGGTAGGGCTCTGCAGTATATAAATACAGGCAAATCTCCCGCCCAGTCTTCTGAGCGCTAGAGAGGTGGAACCAAGGACTGAGGCAGATTTTGTGGGGTTTGTCTGGCATTGAAGTTGATTTTGAGCACATTCAGCTTTGTTAATTTCATTAGTTTGTAATAGTTTGTAAAGAATTTTTCCTTTGCATGAAAAATATGTAGGCTACTTCTGAATAGGAATAGTTAGCAAAAGTAAGACATGCTTAAAAAAAATGTTGTTTGTTGTAGGGATTAGAGTTTGTCTTTCATTAGTCTCTCCTTCTCCTAATATCTTTTGATTTGAAAGAACTCCAAAGGTTGATGTCATGTGTTCATTCCCTCAGGCAGGAGGTGAAGCAGCTGAACTAACCTCCAGAAACAGCCAGTTCGCCTCCGAGGAGCAACCCAGAGCAATGTCCCTGACTGGGGTAAGCTGCCTGGTGACAGGAGCAGGAGGATTTCTTGGCCAGAGGATTGTCCGTTTGCTGCTGGAAGAAGAGGAGGCGCTGGCTGAGATCCGGCTGCTGGACAAAGCCTTTAGCGACGAAGCACTCGGGAGATTTGAAAGTAAGTATCATTTCATGAGGACTGTGTGTTGCAGGTCTATGTGTTGTTGTGCCAGGAGGAGAGATTGGAAGTCTTTGCCTCTCATCCAAACCAGCTTTGCAGATAGAGGGTTTATTTCAAGGAAGTCTTGCTTTGTCCCTCCCTCTCCCTCCAGCTCGGAAATCAGACATAAGATGTGAAAACAAGAGTTTTCTTTGTCAGGCTCTGAGGTTTCTCTGGATTGGGAGAGAGAGACCTGTTCGTGCAGAAAACAGGCTGCCTTCAACCCTTCTTCTATTACAACAAAACCCACAGAGTAAAATCAGTGCAGAAGTCTGACACTTCTGGTTGGGGGAAAGGATAACAAGCTTTTCTACACCGGGCAAGAGGGCAGTGTTACCCAGAGCATGCTGTGCTGAGCTCTGCTGTGCCAGACTAGAATGCAGTGACAAAGTTGTGAGTGCAAATTCCAGTGATTTTCTTCAAGCTGCAGTTAGTTTGGTTAATAGGGATCTTCTGCCTGAGAGTTATGATGAGGTACTTTAGAAATCACTGTTATTAACATCATCACAGTTTGCTGGGGAGCAGAACACTTGTGCTAAGCACAGAAGAGACAGGACCCATTTGCAAAGCGCAAGACTCTGGCTTGTTGAATGGACTGGAGACAGCACAAATGAATGTTATGCCCAGTGTGAGACACAGTCTGTAGCAGGGAAAGCAGCTCATATTGTACTTTAAATGTTCCATTTCCTGGGATACTGAGCACATCTGTAAACAGTCACATAGGGACCTAAATTCAAAGAAAGTCTTAAGTCTTTACATTACATTTACTTAACAATGCTTTTCTCCATCACATCCCCACCTGAGATTCTTCTTTTTCTATACAGGCAACTATATGGGAACCCTTACAGAGTATCTCCATACGACTTTCTAGAAAGCCTCAATCTTTCTATAGAGCATTTAAGTGTCATCAAAGAACAGTAAGAGTGCACCATAAACCTGGTATAAATTGTACGTCTTTACGATGGTTTTATACAACTCAGACTTCTTCCTCATTAAATCTGATTCCACAGCTCACTGAGGGTTTTCCACATGGCCCTGAGCCTTGCCACAGCCCTTCCTGCTCTGTTTTCCAGAGTATTTCCACAGAGACAAAACCTGCAGCTGCAGTATAGGCTGAGGCAGCAGGAGTGTGTATAGTTTAGCACTGATGCAGGAGGGCAGCAATAGAGGCAACTGTACTGCTCTGGGCAAGGAGAGCTTTGTGGGGATAATGGAGCATCCTAGGGAGTGGCAACAAGTTGTGTGGGCACAGTCTTGGCTGAACTGCCACAAAAGTTTCCCTGTTCTTTTTTTTAGGCAAGCTTTATGCTCTCTTTTCTTAGCTTCCCTTCTTCCTCCACTAGGCACTGCCCACACACCACGTCTCCTATTCCTTTAACATTCCTGCTGCCTATCTGACCAGCAGAGGAGGTAGGGTAAAACCACTTATCAAAGCTTTTTTTCTGCTGATAAACTGGTAGTAGGAACTGTAGACTGGCATCCCAGACTTGAATCCCTGCACTTTGACTGGCAGCTGTGGCTACATCTCTTCAAGTGTCCTGCCAGTGCCTGTGCTTGGGACTACCTGAAATATTTCCCTGTCATTCCCCTTCAAGCCTTTCTCTATCACAGTGACTCCTATTTCAAATGCAGGGTTGCTACAAAACCTATAGGGTTGGAGTCTCCTGACCTGTGCTATTTTTATTGCAGGGACTTTCGCTTGCTAGCAGGTGTTATCTGGATTTCTTGAATAGTCAGAAGCAGAGCTGAGTGTTGGGGTTTTTTCTCACTAACCTCTTGAGCACCTTGCACTTGCAATCTCTCTGCAGAATCAGGGCAGGGACAGAAGAGCATGTCCAAGTTACAGCTCTTTGTGCCAGGAGACATTCAGGGACACTCCTCTTTTGTCCAAATAGCTTTCCTGCTGAGACCTTGACCGTTGCACTCAGTCTGTGCAGAACAGTGGCATTTGCGTTCTTCCACAGCCATGGGCAGTCCAGAATGATCCAATTAATATCAAGTGCTGTGAGCTGGAGCCTACCCAGTCACATTGTTTGTGGCTGAGAATGAAGGTCAGGTTGAATGTGGTAGTTTGGTGCCTTGGGTTTCCTACGTCCCATATCCACTTCAGATTTATCTTTCTGCCTTTCCTGTGCTTCCACTTAACACAATTCTTGTTTTATTCACTACTGCATTGGCATTTCTGGCAAAGTTAGAACTCCAGTGTTGTTCTCAAGAGGATTCAGTACTTGCCCTTGGCTCACCCCTCTGCACATCTCTTCCCTCTCTTTCTGAACCCTCTTTTCATGTCATTTTTCAGAGACACATTTAGATTGTGTGATGCTTCAGCATTGAGGGGTTTTGCACTGCTAACCCAACACTGCTTCAAAATAGAAGGAAAATGGAGAAGGAATGTGAGGAGCTTTTTTGCAGGACTTTTTCTGAGGAAAAATTACTATCTTCTTGCTCAACCTTGCAGACATTAATTTGCCTTTATCAGGGCATTCAAAACAGAAAAACAGAGTAGAAACAGAACATCCAAGTAGCTGAAAGAGGGACAGAATAAACATTTCAGCTTCTCTGGGCTAAAGAAGCGAATAAATTGCTCTACCCTTTACAAATTAAAATAAGATGCAATTTTAATTTTTCTCCTATGAACACACAAAGTAGACCATTTTAATGAACCATCCACTTAACTAGGAAAATTGAGAGCTCTCATGAGAAATGCCTTTCCCCATGCTCCACCTCACAGATGTTAGGTCCTCTATAAAAGAGCACTAAGAAATTCAAGCAAAGTCCCACAGACACTGCTGTTTGCCTGAACTTTACACAACACATAGAAAAAAGAGACTTTAGGGCAAATAGTCTGACTGGATTGCTGAGTCAAACACTGCTCACAACAAGACACTGAATTTTATTGAGAAATCATTGCATTCCCAAGCCAAAACTACCCCATAGCAAGCAGGGAATTTGCTTACAACTCACAGGACACAGAAACCACTGGTGAAGTGGAAAATGTTTTCCCAGTGGGTAGGTACTTCCTTATAATTGCTTTATGCAAAAATGGAGAGCTGAGTGGAATGTATTCTCTTCCTTCCCCTTTGACCTGGCACACGTGTTTTTTTGATGTCTGAGCAACGGTTTGTGTAGATGGAAATCAAGTCTCTCTCTGCTGTCCACCTCAGGCTGAAACTTGTCAGTCATTTCTTGTTTTCTCTCTCTGCTTCCAAGTTCACCTGTAGTTTTCTCTTCATCCAGAGCAAAAGAAGATCGATCTGCTGATGCTGCTGAAGTGAGCAAGGCCCATATTGTACTTACTGTGGCAACTTCTGCTAGCTAAAATGGAATAGAGGAGCAGACTTTCTGACTCACACCACACACAAAAACTGCAAGCCCAAACAAGGCACAGAGCAGCTAGACAGCAGATTTCTAGTGACTGGTACCAACTATCTTTGTGACCAGCTTTAAAATGGACAGGCTTCTTCTGTATTTTTTCACCAAACTTTGATTTGCATGTGTAAAAACTTCCGTTTTTATAACTCCTGCCTGGCCACTGTGATGACTTTGGAGGGGCTGTGTGTCAGAATTTATATTGTGAAACCTATCTATGTCTAAAAGCTCCTCAAGCCTGTTGCATCAGAATACTTGTCAAATTAATACAGGATTGCATTGTAGCATGCTATATAATGAGATATATAATGAAATTAAACCATTTGAAAAGATACTCCCACTCAGTTCCAGATCCCAACAGCTGCCCCTCTTAGTGTTTCATATTAAAGACATGGGATGAAATACTGCCTGCTTTGGAGCTCATGATAAAGCACTAGGATGCACAGGATATCAGTCATGACTCAGGCTAAAAGCTGTACAAATTGATCAGGTTCTTCTCTTACCTAAATGGGGCATTTGATTCTGGTAGAAGACAGAGGATCTGCCTGTGCTGCAGAGTCCCTCCCCAGTAGCTGTGCCTGGGGAGCCATCTAGTGCAGCCACAGCAGAGGCTCTGAGAGTGGACTTGCTGCAGTGATACCACCTCCTTAAAAGTTGTGGGTCATGCTGAAAAAGTCCCCTTCTCTCTCAAGGCATTGCTGCAGCCAGGCCAGCTGACTTCCCAGGAGAGCAGCGTTGCCTCAGACTGTAAATTTGATCATCCAAGTGATCATCCTCTGCTGGCTTATTTGTTCATGTAGTTCTGGGCTGAAGAAAGGATGCTTCTGTCCAGCACAACTCAGGGGAAGGATGGCTCCGAGACCTAGAGCTCCACTGGAGTCACACACACTGGCTGCTGTGGAAGGAGAGGGCTTAAAAATCAGGAGTTAAGGCAAGCCAGGGCTGAGGTAGCTCAGAAGAACAGTCTTGAGAGTCCAGAAGAGATATGCACCTAAAAATGACCCCACAGCACAGACACTGAAAGGGAGCCAGAGCTGGAGCTAGAAGAGGCACAGTAAGTCCTGGCAAAGGTACAAGAAAAAGATGTGTCAGAACTGTATGTAATGTATTAGAAGAGCTGCAATATGGGCAAGGTCAAGGGGCAGAAAATAGGTGTGAACACATCTCTGTGCTCACATGCTGTGGGTGAAGAGGGATCATTCATCACCTTGAAGACAGGACCATGCAGTGCCTGGCTCTTTGGTACACTTGGGTTAGCACATCTATAGCCACTCAGTCTTCAGAGCATGCATAGCCAAAGCTTCTGTCTCCTGTGAACTTTAAAATAGTCATACCTGAAGGAAACTTGCTGTCAGTGGAAAAATTTTCTCTTTAAAGAATAAAAAAGAAATGTTGAATATTGCCTCCAAATATATGGTAGGTAATGCAACATAGACCTTGATATCACTGTAATTAGTGCTTGACAATATAGTAATTGGAAAATGCCTTCAGTTCCACCAGCCTTAAAATATCACCCCTGTGCTGGGGCATTCAGCACCTGCCAGGCAGTCAGTCCTTCCCCACTCCTTTCAGTGCTTGTCTTTGGATGCCTGTAAGGTCTTTTGCTTTGTTTTCTGCTGCCCTTGCAGAGTTCAAGGGTAAGACTGAGGTGAAAATCCTGGAAGGGGACATCCGAGATGTGACATTCCTGCACCGTGCCTGTCAGGGGGTCTCCCTCGTCATCCACACGGCTTCCCTTATCGACACCCTGGGCCTCATAGAGAAGAAGTTGCTCTGGGAAGTCAATGTAACAGGTGAGCAGGTGAAACACGTTTCTCAAACCCATGTCTACTACATCCTGATCACCATCTGCTCGGGAAAGGGAGCACCTGACATGTGTTCATTTTGAGCCAGGCTTTGGCTGCAATGACAGCAATGTTGCATTGATAACATCCCAGAGCCTGTGGCTCTTTGTTTCCTATTCTTTTCCTTCTTCCTTTGCTCCTTATCCTTCCATTTGCCACTAAGTCTGTGTGTGCAAGAAAGCAGTTGAGAGGAACAAGTGTTCTCCCACCTTGAGTTTCTCATTAAAAATTCCCCAACAAACTCAGAACTATGGGAGGGAGGGGTTTCACTGACTCAGGGAGGGGATCTCCCTTTCTACTAAAGAACCCCCATTCTTACTGAAAAGATCAGATGAAGGGGAAGTTTCTGGCTTAGGGATGGCCTGTGTAGCATCAGTTGCCAGGAAATTTAAATGCATTACCTAAAAGAACAACTTCAGCATCCTCCCTGTGATTCCAAAACTCTGCCTTTCAGAGAACTGATACTGCCTAAGCTGCACACAGACCTCCCTGGCTGTGTTGCTTCAGCAGCTTGGGGAAGATTTGGGGAAGATGCCCTTATGTACATGGATAGTTTTCCCAGTTTTTTGTTCCTCTCTGCCACATATACAGGGCTTCTTCACAGAAAAATAAGGAACATACCTCAACAGGCACCACGTTTACAAATATTGGCTACTCACCAGTGTTCAGAGCAGGAGAGAATTCTTTGTAGTTGAGTTGTCTCTTACATGCACCTTAAAAAGTCAGATGGCATTTTAGCTGACTCATTGCCAGCACCTTCTGCCTCCAGAACATTTCATTTCTGCTCAAAATCACAAGTTGCCAGTGACCACAAATTAAAGCCCAGTGGGAAGTCTCTTGGGTCCTTGCAAAGAGGAAGAACAGAAAGGCAAGTTCCTGGAAATCTGTGCTTTGGGTAGTATGGAAATATACAGAGGTGGTAGTTCAGAAAGAGGATTTGTAACTCTCTGTCTTTATGGCCATGCTGCTGCTGCTGCAGTCTCTTTTTTCACAGCAGAATGTGTTGCCTAAATTCATGGGGGAAAGTCATACTAAAAAAAAAAATTAAAAAATTAAAAAATCAAACAAATATTAAAATGTCCCAAACCCAGAAAGCTTTGTAGCTCTGATCCCCCTTGTCTACTTCCCTGCCAACAATATCTGAAGAAGCCCACTGGGCCAGTGAATGTTAGCTGATAACATTTGCTAGAATGAAAGCACACACTGGTCCTGCTCCCAGAGCAGTCTGATCCTAGTATCAGTCAGTAAATACTGCTGTCCTCTTTTCCCTGTTTACTTCCATTTGCATTCTGATGCTCTTCTAACTTTCTGACCAGCTAAGACACTGCTATCTACTTCATAGGCTTGCAGGGTGAAAGCTTTGTTTCTCCTGGAAAATAGAACTTTTGTAACTTGAATGTTTCAAGGAATCAGATGTGGATGTTCACAAACCAGAGCAGAAGGGAACAAGTTAAACTCACCCTGATGCAGAGCTTTCCTCACAATGCCTCACAATGCCTCAGTGTAAAAATATCTTTTTAGGAAGGAAGGGAAGCAATTTTTTTAAAGGGAGACAATTAAGAAAACAATGAAATATGATCTAAACAAAAATACCCTCTGTGAATCAGATCCTCAGCCAGAAGGGCTTGGTGTGCAAGCAAACCATGGAGACCCACTCCATGGAAGATTTACTTTATTACGTGCTATATGAAAGATACTCAAATTCCTACTACTATGAGAATCTTTACATTTTATACACACAACCATGATGTTCAAGTAAACTACATTTTATTTGTGTGAAATTTATCTTGAACAGACACCAACTGTCAAGATAATTTTTGTTTGCTTCTTTTGGAACTTGCTATCTCATTTGAGTTTATCACTCCTGCACTTTATTACTTTCCCTCACTTTCTAAACAGCATTGATGGCAGGAATTAAGGTATTGATTTTTCAAAATAATATATTTTATTAATCAATTAATTTTCCAGATGACCCTGGCTTATGTGTCATCTAAACATAGTGACTTGCATGAACTCATTTTTCACATTAATTTATTCCTGACTGTGTAACTTTTTTGCTTTGGACTTCCTCAGTGTTTCTCAAAGCCTCATCCAGATGATTCCTAATGAAGGGGGTGCCTTCTGAAGGTTCTCTGCCTTTAGCCAAATCAATCCAACAAATGGGCACAAACCCTGAATCTCTGGCCAGTACCTATGCTAAGTTAAGAACAAAATTTGATCCTTGGCATAAAAGAACCCTACAACATGCAGTTAAGACCAATAAGACCTTATTTAAGTCTAAAAAGTGCAATGATATCACTTAAACACAGATTCAGAGCAGGTTCAGTTTCATTGAATGAACTTCCCAGTTCAGGACAGGATTCTGCCAGCTGCAGAGAGGGAATATCTGGCCAAGCTCAGGCCAGACATGCTGTTTCTGACCTAAAAATCCCTCTTTTTCCTGCTTGGGGAGCTCTAGACTGACTTGCATGTTTCACTTTTGAAGGTACTCAGCTACTGCTGGAGGCATGTGTCCGCTGCAACGTCCAGCACTTCATATACACCAGTACCATAGAAGTGACAGGCCCAAACTGCAAAGGTGACCCAATTTTCAATGGTGACGAAGACACAGTTTATGAGAGTACATCAAAATTTCCTTATGCCCAAAGCAAGAGACTGGCAGAGGATTCTGTGCTGAAGGCAGACGGCCAGGTGCTGAAGGATGGTGGCACACTGATGACCTGTGCCCTGAGATCCATGTACATTTTTGGAGAAGGATGCCCGTTTCTTCAAGGCCATCTGGACAAATGTCTGCTGAACCAAAACATTTACCTGCGCTTCTCCAGGAAGGAGGCTTTGGTGAACCCCGTGTACGTGGGGAACATCGCCTGGGCACACGTGCAGGCAGCCAAAGCCCTGAGAGTCCCGCAGAAAGCCAAGCATGTCAGGGGGAAGTTCTACTACATCTCAGATGACACTCCTCATATGAGCTATGCAGATCTAAACTATGAGCTGACGAAGGACCTGGGGTTTGGAATCGAGCCCCAGCTCCCCATGCCTCTGACAATGTTGTATTACTTCTCGCTGCTGCTGGAGATCGTGAGCTTCTTGCTCCGGCCCTTTGTCAGATACATCCCCTCCACCAACCGCCACCTGGTCACTCTACTGAACACTCCATTCACCTTTTCTTACAGAAAAGCACAGAAGGATTTTGGCTACGTGCCCCGCTACACGTGGGAAGAGGCCAAGCAGGGCACTGGTGAGTGGATTGCCTCTGTGATCCCCCAGCGAAGGCTGTACTTGCAGAGCAACACTGCCTAAGCCTAAAGAGGGGCTGAAACCCAGCGAAACAAGTAGGGCCCTGAGCTAGAGGAGAGCTGGGGAAGCAGCACATAACTTCAAAGCATTTAAATGAATACTTTGTGTAACAGCCCACTGACCCCTCCACTGTCCCCAACATCAGAATAAATAAAAGTGAAATGGTTATCTGTTTATTTGGTATAGGCTGGTGAGGGTAACTTTACAGTCCACACCCACTTCTACATCTTTGCAGCACAAAGACTTACTTCAATAAGATCCCACACAGTCCATGGTGTGAACACACCAGCCCTTCTTTCACTCCAAGCCACCTTAAAGGCTTTTGTAAAGCACAACTCGTCCTAGAACTATGATTACACTTTACAGATATGTGCCACTCAGCTACACCCTACTCACTCAGTGCTTGCCAACTTTAGCAAACACACAGCAGGCAGAAGCCACCTGATTGCAGAAGCTGTTCCAAACCTTGCTCACTTTTTTAAGAGCATTGTGCAGTTCCATGTGCCATTCACCTGACAGTCAAACTTTGAGCACTGTGAGGATGAAATGACAATGTAAGTGCAATACAATTTCAGTAAAGGACAGTGTGTGGAGGAGGAGAAGGGAGAAATTTAGTCAGGTCGATACTTTGTCATACACAGGAAATGCTGTCCTGCTGTCCATTTCAGGTGAAATTTACAGTGCTACTTGAGGAAACACTTCCCACACTCAGCACACATAAAGAGGTTTTCTCCTGTGTGAACTCGCTGGTGTCTGTTGCTCTGTTTGAAGCACTTCTCACACTGGGAACACACATAGGGCTTCTCACCTGTGTCCATTTGGTGGTGCCAGGTGAGTGCTGAGAAATCTCTGAAGCCTTTTCCACATTGCATGCATTTGAAGGACATCTCCCCACTGTGGGTTCTCTGGTGATTTCTAAGGTAAGAGTTTTGCCTAAAGCTTTTCCCACATTCAAGACAAGGGGAGGGTCTTTCTCCTGTGTGCATTTTACTCTGGGAGTCCAGTGGGAGCTCACCACTCACTGCATATGAAAGGCTTCTCACCAGTGTGGGTTCTCTGGTGTTTAATCAAATCAGAGCTCCACCTGAAACCCTTGTTACATTTATTTTTAGTTGTATTTTTGTGGTGTGGTGGCGATTTTTATGCCTCTAACTAATTCTTTGGTTTTTTCTTGGTGCCAGGGTGCAGGGAGGGCTGGTATAAGGTGAGGAAGAGAGATGAATCCAGGCACTCACCCACCCCAAGCACCCTTGGGTTTGCCTCTGTATTGTGTTTCACTTCAGGTGTCTGCTCAAAATAGTGGAGTTCCTACAATAAAAACCACTGAAATCCCAAGGAATGGATCCCTGAACACATCACCCTGCCACCCAGCAGGCACCAAGAGAGTGTGTGCTGTTACCCAATAACAAACACAGAGCCAGTAAAGACATTCCAAGGGATACCAAGAGGGAGAACAGGCACTTTTACTGCAGTGGTTGGTTCTCTGCAAGTTTACACTTCACTCTACTTTGCAGCAGCTTGTTTATATACTCTTACACTTGGCAGGTTAGCTAAATGGAAACAAATTGTACTTGATCAGTAAGAGCCTTACTTATTTTTATGTCAGCTGACCAGTACCATCCATCTAATTTAATTAGTTTGTTTGGCAGTCAGTAAAGGAAACTATTGGTTATCAATGAAGCTCCACTGTCAACAGGATTGCAGTCAGCAAGAAAAATGTTACTTCTGTACACACACTGGAAAAGAAAAAAAAAAAGTAAGGCTGCTTTGTTGGAACCTACAGGAATGCAGAAAAGGAAGAAGTAACAAAGACATGGCAGTGATACTCACATGCTACAGACAAATTAATGACTTCTGGTTCCAGCAGGTACAAAAAGCTAAATTGGCTGTTAAATAACTTTTCACCAGAGAGGAAGAGAGTTTTGCCAGGAACTCTATTAATATACGTATTTCATAAATTTAGGAATACTGAAGGAGTGCCAGAGGAACAGAAGCAAAAGTGGCTATCATGTCGATACCAGACATACATGCTTGGCATTGGTATTGTTAATATAGGGTACAGCCAATGGAGGGCAGTTGGATGGTAAATGCCAAATAGCATGGTTTTATGAAGAATTCATTTTGTCAGACAACCATGACATGGTATTCTGAGTGCGCTGCAGATTTCAAATAATGATAAAAGTTTTGATTTATTATTAGATGAAGTCTGATTTACACATTTTCATTTTACATTATGACATTAAATGAATCAATACAGGCTAAATGATAAAGATCACAGAATAAATGTTAATGTCCTCGATTATGATCTTTAAATCAAAACTGCATTTTAATTTTTCTGAAAAAAGCTTTGGCTCATTTCATAGGCTTAGTGCAGAAACACAGTGTGAAACATTATGTATAGCCTCTGTTATGTAGGAAACCAAGAGTAACAATGATCTTGGAAAAATCTGTTACTTGTACATCTGGACAGAATAGGTTATAGCAGCTATAAAGCTAATTTGGAGAGTGGGAGTACAGTAGGATACATTTCAAGAGACATCCTTGTTTCAGCAATTTTTGTCACTACCCCTGTAGTCCCATGTAATACTCTCCTCCCTCTTTAAAGCTCTCCATCTGCATCTCCATCTCAGTTAAAAAACCACTGGATAACCAGAATTCATGTATGGCTGCACAATGGATTTCTTACTCATACAATTGATTGATATTTCTACAAGTTCCTCATTCATGTAACTAAACTTCTCACATTTCTTCAATAAGCAGCAAGCATTGACCATTAGATAGTTGAAAACTAATCTATGAAAGGGAAAAAGAGCTCTAATCACTCTGGATTTCTCAAGGTTCAGTTTCTGTCTTTTGATTCTTGTTAGGTTTGCCCTACTAGAATAAAAATGCTTTTGAGAACTCTGAATTTCCTCCCAGTGAAGGTACTTACATACTCTGTAATCACTTCATCCCTTCATTTTCTTTTGTAAAAAAAAAAAAAAAAATTACAGGAATGAAGCAGGTTTATTTTCTTTTTCAAATATCCCTGCATCTCAAATTTTTCAAAGTGACGATTTCATCAAAAGCTAGATATACATTTTTCTGGTAATTCCGCATGCAACTTAAGGTATGCATTTAGCTTTTTATTAATCTAGACCAAAAGCACACTGGATTTTTTTATATGCACTTGGGCTTTCTATATGCTTTTCTTGTAAAGGTGGATGAGGTAACAACAGTGCACACCAACCACTAAGTTCAGGACAGTCACTCTCATGGCAGGCTTCTTTTGGTCCATCTTGCAACTGATGTCTTTTGTCTACAGGGCTCTTGAAATAAACTATGAGGCAGGTATTGCTGGAGCAATATCTTGGTCTTTCTGGCCAGCCACAGGGCATAATCAAGTGATGAAAACTGTTTGACCCTGAGCACAGCCTGGTAGGTTTTGCCTGTAAGAAGCAGTTGAGGCACTGCTTTTGCAGTGTTCAAGTTTTCTTGCTTCTAGGGAATTTTCCTCAGTCCTCTAATATTTACTAGTTGTATATTTACAGAGAGAAAGTAGTTACCTTTATGATGATCTCGTTTACTTTGAACTCTCTGTTCCTGGTGTTGTGTAAATGAGGGAAAGGGACTAAGAAAATTTCACAGCAGGAGTTTGATCCCCTCTTGTACCAAGCAGTGTGAAAAACTGCGAAGTGACCGGGTCCCACCGCAGGATGCAGATCCCAGCTGGGATCTCCTCCATCGGGCTGTACTCTCAGTGACTGCGGGCCAGGACAGAGGGTGTGGGAACTGCAGTCAGGACAAGGTCCGCATGGCTATCTCGCCACCCTTTCACTGGGGAAGGTGTTTTGGGAAAGGGATGTCACGGACCGGCCGCTGGGTGGGGTGAGTGCAGTACAAACCTGTGACTTTTCCCGTGTGTCCCCTCCTTGCAGCTCTTGGGTAGGACAGAGCGGGCAGAGCAGGATCCGAGCCTGGGACTTACTCCTCCGTGGCATTCTTTGCTTGGAAAGGAAGGCGTTTGTGATCAGCTATTCGATAGGACTGATGCTTGCTTCACGCCATTTAAACCTGCTGGCTCGGTTGGTGTGTGCCTCTCACTACCACAAGATGGTATCTTCAGCGATAGTTTCTCCTCGCTTGCTCTGTGAAGCCCAGTTTAATTTTCTGACTGCGGAGTTTGTGTCTTCACAAAGTCTGCACTTTTATCCCAGTGCGAGGCTGCTGCTGCAGAGTGCCTGCTGCTGGGTACAGCGGGCTCGGACAGAGACAGGCCATTAACCTGATACATCCAGCATGTGCAAGTAAGGGCTCATCTCGCCTCCTCTCCTGCTAACATTCTTGGGTGCTTTGCAACCCACGACAAGCCCCTCTGACAAGTCAAAATTTCACAATGTAGCTCTAAGGGAATGGCTTGATGCATTTGTTTCGAGAAAAGGTCTCAGGTTCATCCTCTAAATACTGCTCCAGTGGGAGTGATGCCCCGTTTAGCTGTGACAGCAGAACAATTAGAGCACAGCTGAGACAGCGTCTGGGAGAAGGTCCCAGACCCAGTGCCACCGTCTAGCTTTCTGTTCCTGCCTGAGGACGAGTTGGCTAAATACACTGGAAGGCTCCTTGGGTCTCTCTGTACAAGCAGGTAGGTAGCACAGGATTAAAAACCCACAAATTTCTCCCTGCCTTCCTTCAGGACTCCTGCATCAAGTGGTAGAACTATGGGTAATAAAGTCAAGGTAAAATATATGAATCCCATTCATTATTCAGTTTGGATTGGAAAAATTATCCTGCCTCTATAAGGATCTGTGCAAGAATCCAGAAGCAATTGTGGGGCTCACATTTACATCACAGAACATTTTTCTTTGTTGTCATGTTATTGAATGCTATGTTTAGTACTTGGTTATTGTGAGCAGTCTCACTAAAAACAGGATGTTGCCAATTGTTTCAACCAGAGCAATCCACAGGATAAACTGTCTGGTATATCTGGGGAATGAAGATCCATGTCTGCTTCAGATTTAAGTTTTAAAAAATTTTGCTTTCCAAAAAACAAATTTTGCCCTTACTTCAGCATTTGTAGCAACACTCAGGGTGAGCTTAATGCAGCAGTGCCCACTCTTGATCATTCATGGTACTGGAACTTCTGTCAGATTAGGAGGTAAGCCAAGTCTTCTTTTATTTTTTAAGGGTGTTTTTCATCATTCTGAAAGAAAAGGGAAGGGCTTGGACATATTAAACTAAGAGAGACCCAAAAGCTCAAGATTAAAAAAAAAAAAAGAAAAATACAAGCACAAAGCCATGGAAAAATATCCTCGAGCTTATTATTTAGAAGCAATCTCATAATTCTTGTGGCCTGACCCAGACTTCTTGAAAAATCAAGGTTATCAAGCAGCTAAAATACAGTCTTTTCTCAACAGGAGCCAGTTCCAATCTCATGGTGTCCACAGAGGTTACCAGGCCCTCCCCAACAGTTGTTTCTGCTCCCTCCAGGCAGAAGGCTCCTCACAGTCACAGTTCATGTCGCACATCACAAACTCATCTCATCCTTAGCATTCATTTCCTGATCCATTCTGGGCAGCCTGCTGTGTCCCCTGCTCTGGGCTGGCTCTGCTGAGCTCTGGAACAGGGAACTTTGCACATCCTGGCGAGTTACACACACAGAGGTGGGCAGAGGATGTTTGGCACTTGGGAGACAGGCTGCGAGTGTCTGACATTCGAACCTAATGGTGACATTTCAACCTACTGTTCAAATGTCACCAATTTGGAAGTCAGTCTGATACTATTATCAAAACCAAATCATGACTTTCAAATTTTGAGCTGGCCAGCCTGGATATGCCTTGAACACAGAATGCAGCAGCCAACAGAGAGGTGAGCAAGGGGGTACCAGCACCAGATCACATCCAGCCACATCAGTACCCTTTCCCAACAGCTCAGGCTGGCAGAGAAGTTTCTACAGCACGGGTAAAATATGGATGTGGGCAGAGCATCTTTCTGATGCAGCTAACAAGCATCTGGCACTGAACATAGCCTGTTCAGAGGGAACACATCCAGGGCTACGTGCTGTGCTCTGTGAAGGGATGGGCGTGCTTTTCACATAGACTTCTATTAAGAAATAGAATGAGCAGGATCTGAAGGAAATTGGACACAGCATATTGAAAGGTTTACTTGGGCGACGCACCTGGGAAAGCAGCATTTAGTATTACTTAAGCTAATAAAAAAATCAATGTAATGATGTCTCCTGGATGTGGCAGTAAATTTTTCACCATTGTCACTGAATTCATCAAAGTCTGCTTCACAGTAAAGCAATTAATTCCACAAGTTGATGGCTGGTGTGTATTTAAAGATTTTGGGGATTATTGTCCTGTGGAGAATTTCCAATTTCATTGCAAAATATCTAATGAGAACATGAAAAGCTAACCTTGCTGTGATACAAGTAGAAATACAGTGTCTGAGCTTGGCGTAAGGTTTTAGCAGACTGTTATACTAGTTTGACATAAATGATTGCCCAAGAGACACTGGTTCTAAGATTTAAGCATACTAACAGCAATAATCTATGGATACTTTATTTGCCTGGCTGAAGTGTACAAAATGCACAGCCATCTATCAGTGCAGATCTGAGACGACACTTGCAAAAATGCCAGAAAACTGTCAGGGAAATCCCTTGATGTGAACATTAATTAGTATAGAAATAACCCAGAGACATAAAGCACCTCAAGTAATAATGGGTCATGTACCCAAACAAAGGACAAAATGAGCCATTTACAAGTATGGGCAAAAATAATTCAAGTGCATGCAACAGACAGTACCTTCAGAGATTATCTCTCTGAGGGTACTGATGATCTTCATTTATTTTGCTGTGTATTATTTAATTCTCTATGTATTATTTATTTTGCACAAAGGAGTTTATTTGTGGACTGTACCAGTCTTTTATTTTAGTATCATATTCTTAGTTACTTGGGTTTTGTTCAAAAACAAGTCTTTAGATAAGAAGAGACTGGTGTCATATAAAGCACACTGTGCTTCAACACGTTGCAATCTTTCTGATTCAACCACAGGAAATCAGTGTTGGAAGATCATTGGATAACTGTGGTAGAAAATTGAATATAAAGTACTTTGGTGAGTTTCTATTTATCATTACTCAATCAGCATAGCAAACATGAAGATACAAAAGGGGTTTTTTTTCTGATCCACTGGCATTTCACTCTTGTCCTGCCCTAGACATAGATAACAGAACAAAGGAAAGGGCTTTTGTAAATTCAGCCCTACATTCAGAATTCCCATAGGTGCTCTAAAATGCAGGACAGGAAAGAACCTCCTACATCCTTGATTCAGGTACTTGAAATTGCAGGCAACAACGCAACATCATCCTTTTCTTCAGCAGATAAATATGTTTTCTACTTCTAGGACCTCATTATCAGAAATTATTCAGACACTGCAGGTAAGAATTTGTGTGGGGTTTTTTGTGGCAGGTTTGTCCCCAAGGAAAAATGGCTTTTTTTTCTCTCCCAGGATGACCAACCACTTGATGTGTTGTGGACAGCAGTCATCCCCTCTGTCAGCCTTCCACTTTGCCAGACTAAACCCTTCTCACCTCTCCTGATGCCAATTCCCCATTCCCTGGTAAGCTTCAATACTCCTGTCTTACACTGAGACAAGCCCTTCTAAATGCAGGTGACCAGAACCAGACACAACATCTCAGATGCGTTCATCCTGCTTTGTACAACGCTGACACTTCTTTGGTTTCATCAGAAATACCCTTTCAGTGCATGCATGCCTTACCAACGCCATGAGGCTCCTTGGCAGAGCTTGTTCTGCACACTGACAGCCTTTATTGATTCAGTAAGTGACTGGACTAATTCCTAGGAACATTCCCCCTCTCTGGATGTCAAGGCCCATTAAATACACAGATAACCACCTATGGCTCGGGAAGCTGCAGATCATTTCAAGGTACATTTGTAAAGTATCAATACTTACTTTCCTGCTCTTCTGTGGCAATTTGCTCTTAATCAGAATTGAGGTTAGACAGACCTTAGTTTTGACCCACTGCAACCATTCTTTTATTTTCACTTGCTTTTTTTTCACCCTGCATTGGTGATCTGTGTATTATGGCTGACTATACATTCTGTTTTTTCTCACTGTTACTGATTTCAGGTGGGCAACATCCCAGATTATAGTGAAAGGTTTTGTTCTTAGTCCCTAGAGGAACTAGTTTGCATTTTGACTTTTAGAATTTGTCTTCTGCTGTTCCAGGCCTCAAAATTATCTGATCCTTCATTCTCTTTACTGACAATTCTATCTTTCTTTTACAAATTCTTGCCATTACAGAAGATTTTTCCTAGCACCAGGATTCAGTGGCATTCACTAAAACACCCAGAAGTTTCCTTCTCCATTCTATACATTCATTTCTCCTATATCCAGTTCCTTATCCACTGTGCAGCTCTTGTGTTCAACTTTGTATTTTCCAGACAAATCAATCAAGGTGCATTATTGTGTACATCACTGGAGTTCAGTTACATGAGATGTAACATACATCCTTCACCTGGAAAATGACAGATCTCATAAAAAGTAGTATCTGATTACCCTGAGAACTTTTGTCTTTGGTATTCTAAGTTAATTCTGCATCTTCAGGGACTCTTTAATTTAAAACATTCTGTGGCCTCACAGATGGTTCAAGCCAAAAGCTCTGTAAAAGGATTCACAGGAATGCAGGACATGATCCACACACCAGTCATGGATGGGTCTATCTGTCCACATGGGAAATATTCTGGCACCTCACCTCGTAGCACCTGCACAGAAGCCTCTGCCGCAGCTGCTGTAGCAGACTGCTGGCATCCACCCGTACTCTTTGGGGCTTCTTCCACTGATTTCCTTGCTCAAGCAACAGCACGGGTTGGTGAACAGATGGGTGTGCAGACATACACAGCACCAGCTTGTGGAAGAGACAGCTCAAGGACATTCTTCCATGTTGTTGCTGTATCATAATGTAGTTCATACAGGACTTCAGTGTGACCCTATAGCAACACAAGATGCCATTTTCCCAGTCATGCAGCAGCTCATCCTTTCTGGTTTATATGATAACAGACAGGCATCATACCTGTTGCCTGTGACTACTTGTACAATGGAAACCATGTGAGAAAGCAAGCAGTGGTTGGTACATGTGGACACACAGTGCTTTTCTCTTCCTGCTCAAATCCATCCCCGAATTTTTACCTGCAAGTAAGTTTGGCTGTATGAGTGATTGCTCTTCGCAAACCTTTTCACATGGGAGTTGGCTCAGTCTGAAATACTGTCAAAAAGACTCCTGCTCTTCACATTAAAAAAAAAGCATACCATCACCAACCTTCACACATCCCACATGTGAAGCAGCACAGATAGAGTAATGCTTCCTTTCCAAAGTCCACAGAAAGCCTATGGCTTTGCACTGAGAGAAGGCAGCTCCCAGAGCTACAAGATGAAGGCTAAAAATAACCCATTAAAGGATTAATTTCAGGATTTTTAAATACAGCTAATTAATATGCATAGGAAAGGCACATGGTCTCCAGGAAGGAGCACACACAATCAGAGAGTCTGCAAGGGAAGGGAGGGGGGTGGGGGACATGCAGGCTGAGTGCCAAAGGAAAAATCAAAGAGGATATTCCCTATATATATCCCTTGGTTAGAGAACATGTAAAAGAAAAGTGTGTTTCAGAAGAGGCAGAAGCAGAGGTTGATGAGGCAGAGACAAGCAGTGCAACCACAAAGGACAGAATCCTGTGTGAAGAGCAGTGAGGACAGTCATGGAGCCTTCCGTATCAGCCAAAATGTTACTACACAAGGACAGAGAGCCTGGTGGTACCAGGGCAGGAGGCAAAATTCTGTGTGCTGGGTTCAGTGGCTGTGAAGTGAATAAACATAAATATGCTTTTATACACAAAGTGAATTTCAGTGAGGTGGCTCAAGGGCTGAGCACACCACAGGGAGACCAGTGGATGCAAAAGCTGCCACTTTGGTAGTGGCAGTGCAGTTGGAAGCTGGGTGCATCATGAATGTGCTTGCTTGGAAAGCGAGGGAGCAACAGCTGAATGCAAAACTGGATCTCAAGATGGATGGCATGCCAGGGCAGCAGGCGTGGACCTGGTGCCATGTATTGCACTGGATTATGGCCCTTTGGAGGCAATTTTCTCTTTGGAAGTAATACTAAAGTAGGTCATTGCATCCTGAGGTTAAAGCACCCTGGGAAGGTCGGGCATTGGATGTAAAGCACTGGAACACGACACGTGGGCTGGCAGTCACAGCACACCATGAAAACAAGGTACCATGTATGAGCAACATGGGTGACATCACACAGTAAGGATTAGCTACAGGTAGTGTGAATCAGAAAGCAAATCCGGTTATTCAGAGGCTGGACTGCAAAACAGAGAGCTATAGCAGCAGTTCCACTGAATTTAAAGGTGTAGGGGGAAAACAGGCTCCTTTGAAGCTATTTCCTCATACCAATTTTCCTGTGAATAACACTTAACAGTTACAACTTTTTCCATTTCACAGAGGGCAGGAATGGACAGATTGACTTAATTGAACAATTCACTGGCTACTTAGTCTCAAGAAAAGCGGGGGTTTTAACCTGGTGCCGTAAGAAAATTAATTTTAGTTAGTAGCACTGCTTGTCTGCCTGTCCCTTTACCCTCATCTCTAAGAAGATTTGAACTTTTTAGCCATTTTCACACAAATCTGACAAAAGGAGAAAAATCTCATAATTTTGTGAGGCTTTCACAATGGCACACAGAAACAGCCTCAGACGGCTCTGCATGCAACTGCATCTTGAGAACAATCTGAGCACTACAGCAACCTCTTAACAGCAAGCAAGGGGTACAGGAGCTTAATTTTGCAACAAAGGGTCTTGATACATGTTTAGGTGGACAAAGTCCTTAGCAGAGCTGCAGGGGAAAGAAAAGTTGCAGCATCACCAAGCCTATGAAACAGGGCCAGCTTCACAGTCCAATGCTACAGGATGTTGCTCATGGAAGCAAAGGACACAAACCACACCTTTTTCACTTAAAGACATTCTTTATTCAATCTTTTTTATATACAATTTTATTTTTTAATCTGTAAAAAGTACATATGCAGGATTCCAGGTCAGAGGCAGAAGGTTTCCACATCAGAAGATAAGACTTTTGCCCTTTATTATTTTGGAGGAAAAATAATCTGTCAGTTTTAGACAAAGCAAGAATAAAGGCAGAATGCAAATCCAACTTCCACCAAGCAATTAGGATTAAAGGCAACAATTCACCGTTAACAAGTCAGGCTGTCTCCTCCGACTTCGGTGGTTCCCAACTTTTCTGGGCAATTACAGAGCGGTTTGTTAGAAGGCGCTGACAGCTGGAGCAGCTAGTGCTTATCATCTCTGCTACAGTCACGTGCACAGAACTTGCAAAAGAGCTTGGGGTTCCTCTTTGTACAGCAACTCAAACCCTTGAGTCAGAAGACTTTCTCAAAATTCAAGGAGTGAAAGAGGGATGTGTTATTCAGGGCGAACAGATCTCCCAAACTACAGTATGGATCAAGAGCTTGCTTTCACTTTTCTCTGGTATCAAGAAGACTGTTTCTTATTTGTCCCCTTAAAAACATGGATTAGAATTACTAAAGTAAGTATCAGGCTCAGTTTGCTAAAAGCCTGTTACTACAGCCCTGAAAATATAAATTGCCTCACCATTTTCTGTGGATGCCATCTTACATTGTTAATCCTTTCAATGTTAATGCTATTAATCATTTCTCCATTCACACTGAGGACAGTCACATTATGAAGGTTTACAATGCGCTTCCTCAGGGACAGAAGAGGGGATCACAAACAACAGCCCAATAGGGCTTTGCTTAGAGGATAGACTTTTAACCCTAAAGGACGGTATTACAGGGAGTGTGCAATTATTGTCACTTTTCAGAAGCCAGGTAACATTCAAATCTTACAAAATACTGCTGGGAATACATCAGTCATTGTGAGGCAGAAGACAGTGATCCACAAATTTGGAGCAGAGACTTAAAGGATTATCAAAGGTGTGACTGGCACATGGAACTACTTGCTTTTCCTTTTACTCCAGGGCACTTATTATTTTTCATACTTTTCTTACACATTCAGTTTTAAGGACTATGTTTTGCAGCAAAATTAATGCTCAAAATATTATTCAAGGGTTTTTGTTATTTTTTTTTTAGAGGACAAAGCTAAGAAGTTGACTTCTTGACTGCAGGACACACACAGCTCCAGGGTTGTTAGTGGAAGCTGCAGGAATCTGGCCTCTTTGAAAAGTCAAGCTGTAATCATCAGAAAAAAAATTTACTGCTGGCAGATCCTGACCAACAGGCAAGTTTGAGGCTTGAATTAGGGAAAGAACCATACATCCTTGTTTTGTCTGCATGCAAACAGGAAGTAGACAATTCTGGGATCTCCAGGCTCTTGCCCAAGTACAGTGTGCCAAAAATGTACATGATTTTCTGTTCTTTATTTCATTCTGTAAGGGGAAAGGGTATTGTAGAAATTGGTAAAATGGGACAACTACCTAAAGAAAATGAGGATTGTTTTGTTAGAGAGTACAGTGCAAGACTCGGAAACAACTAGGACTAAAAAGTCATTTTGTGCTTAAATTTACACTCTTATCTTCAAGAAAGTAAGTCAGCAGCAACAGAATGAAAATGAAAATATTCTACTGTGCCTTATGTACCCAGAGGGAAAACAGTCTGAACTTTGGGTTGCACATAATGCCATTCTGCAGGTCAGAACCTACTTTTCTGTGAAGGACTCAGAAAGAGGGCACACCACTTCAGTCAGAAGTTTCAATATATGTAGTGCTTGGTTATTATGCACAAACCTCACCCAGAACCCAAGACCTCCAAACTCTGCTTGATCTAGGAATTCTCAGGATGAGATTCATGAAAGACACAGCAATTAGTCTTTAAAATGCATTCTTTTTGATAGACTATGCACATCAGTAACTTCTGGAGGGAAAAGATAGTAGGCATTTTAAAGAGTGACAAAGTAGAAACTGAATGATGTTTGGGGGAGCTGGAAAGTAAGAAAAAAGTGTCCTTTATTTGGTACCTGCTGCTTATCTACACAAAGAAGAAATAGCAGTACTGTACATCTGCTTTGAGAAAAATACCATCTCATAACATGAAATGGCTTAGTCCTCAACTCAGGCATTCTTGTGGCAGTGAGTTAACCCATTGGGATTCATGGAGGAATTAATTTGAAGGGTCGCTCTTTAATTAACAGGAGGGGCATGGAGGAGCAGCAATGATAAGAAGTTTGCTGCTTTGGAGACCCCAGGATTCTGTCCTTGACCTTTCTCTGAACAGACTGGCAGCCATTCTACATCAGCATTTATTAGGAGGGGTATGGGGATGGCTTTATGGGGTGCTTTTTTTTGGTTTGTTTTTTTAAAACAGAAGAGTCTGCTTTTCCTCTCTCTCCTTTGTACCCAAAGAGATTTAAAAGAACAAGGCAATTGAGTGCAGTTTTAAACTAATAACAGTTCTCATGGGATTGGAAAAACAATTTGAAAACACAACACATCTGAACTTTGGAAAGTGAAAAATGAGTAGTTCTTCAGTAAGTCACTGAATAATAATGAGAAAAATAAATTAATGTGGAACCAGTAAGAAGAATCCGTTTATTAGGCTACTTCTCATTTTAAATAAACAATTACTGGAAACAGTATTACTTACTGTATTAATTACTTTATCAGTTCTCATACTTACTATATTACTTTATCAGTTCTCAAATTATTTTTAAAATACTGATGCAAATTATAGTAACTAAGTAACTGGTGTTAAGGTAGAAACATTGAGACTGGAGCTTGTTGCAAGCTCCGTATCTTCTTCCTCTTAAACTAAAGTAACTGGCTGGAAAAAGGCAACTGATAGTGGTTTTATTTAGATCACATGATGATTTCTATGTCTAAGTTAGTGTCATAGACAAGTGAAGAATAATTTTAGGGGGAAACTCTACAGTCAGATATAGTATGATATGATAGGGAGAAAAGTTTTAATATAAAACTTCATATAAAATAATTTTTGTGGGGGAAAAATAACACTCACTCTCTTTAGATCTGATGCTGCATTACTGTAGCTCACTGAAGAGTTCTTCCATTCACTTTAGTATGAAAATATCATCAAGATTTTTTAAAGACTCAACCCGGGCACTAATTAGGAGACAAAGGAGCACCTAAAAGCTGTTCTTCAGCAAAGGGGTCAGTCACCATGACAAAATTATTTGAGAGATATATAGGGGAATAAAAAGAATAATTTGAACTGGAACAACAGTAGAAAGAGATTGAGAAAGACAAAACTGGAAAGATCAAACTTCTTTTAGCAAATAAGTGAAGACTGAAGCAAACTCCATTTAAGTCATACTGTCCAATCCAGCCCAGCCATGGAGTACTTGGAAAAAACACTCCATGCAGGTAGCAGCATCTCATTCCCCATAAATTAATAGAAGAGACTCTTCAGTTTCTTTTTCCACTCATATGTAAGAGATGTTAAGTTGCTTCTGAAGAAGATCATGTTGCATTTGTGCTGGAGCACCCAGAAAAAAAGCAAGCTTTGTAAACTGAATCAAAGGCAATTTTAGGCTTCTGTCATAAACACATCTGCAAAGAAGGTTCAATGAATAGAATCCAATGAATGAAATGTAACTTCTAGGAAAAATCTAGGTTGTGTAGAAAAATATAAAGCAACAAATTCCTGCTGCTTAGCTCAAGGGAGGCATTTCTTAGTTCCCTATGTATCCTCCTATATAAATCATGAAAGACTGCTTTTCTTGTGTTGTCATCTCTGGTTATTTAGCTAAAAGAACCAGAACTGAGAATGTTTTTTTTTTCATGTGACATGATTTGTGAGGAAGGGAAACTTAGGCTCCTTCCTAGCCCTGCAATATGCTCCAGACTCTGTGACTGTAGTTTGCCAAATAAACTAAGCCCACACTGCTGACAGTGAACTGCAAACCAAATGCTTACTAATTGTTTTTTCTTTTTGAATATAAGCATTATTTTGAAAAGGGAAAATGAGGAGGCAGTACTTTTAATACTTTAGAGTTTAGCTCTAATAGCTTAGAAGCCTTGAGAATGGCTGCCAGTCTGGACAAACAGATGCTCCTTCGGAAATTCAGACAGGTACAGAAAAAAATTCAAATCCTGATGCTGCTGGTGCAGTGATGTTGCTTTTTGTTGTTGCTTTGTTCATGCCATCATTAAAAAAAAAAAAAAAAAAAAAAAAAAAAAAAAAGAAAAGAAAACCTAGGCATTTGGAACCCACCCGATCTGAAAAGGTGGCTGGTGTGTTGTTCCTTGCAACAGTGAAGAGCAGCAGCGAGTTCCTCTCCCTGCACGGGAAAGCCTCTTCTTCCTCATGCTGCTGCATTAATATTATCAGTAGATTCCATGTCAAAGTGTGTGAAGTCTCTGTCCTGCAAAAATCACACGGACGTGTTTTGGTCATGTATAAAACAGAACTTTTAACTTATCTATATGTTGAAGAGCTTCATTTCTCACGCCGGTGCTTGCTTGACTTGGAGGTCTAGTTTTACCAAGTGTCTGTCTGTCTCCTCTCCTGCTTAAAGTCTCAAGTGGTCCATGTAAACAAAACAGAGCTGAAAACAGTCTCTCTTCCTCTTCATAGAGCTGTTTTTATCGATATGCAGGATTTCCTGACAGTGTTGTGTTGGCTAAATGTAAAACAGGCAGAGGATGAGCTTCTGTGTTAAAAACCCAGTTGTCTAATGGTAGAAGATCATCATTGGAGAAAAGCAGATACAAATACCTACATAACAAGAAAGAGAGGAAAAATGGGTATTAAAGCAGAGCAACAGGCACGCAGGGGCAACACAGCAGCTTCAGGCCCCACCATTCAGCAGCTAAAGCTATAAACAAATTACTTGCTTTTAACCTTTGTACAGCAGCCACACAACCTTCTCTATCATAACAACCCAAAGAGTAATTTTTATTATGATCAAGGCCTTCAATGAGAAGCTGTTATAAAGACAGCACAGTAATCTTTCCAAGAAACTTTTGTTTTGCAAGTCTCCTTTCAGAAGTAAAACAAACATGAAGACACCAAGCACAAGGATCTGAGGGACAAGGGAGCAGAGAAGTAGTTGTCAAAAAACTCTTCTTAACAGAGTAGACCCACTTGGAAATGACTAATCCTCATTAACCTAAATCAAAGATTTCATGGCAGCACAAGAAAAGCCACTAAGCCACGGCAGATATCTGACTGGTCATCACTGTTCTGGAAGCTGGTTCAGCTTCTGGTGGGAGGAAATGGGACTGTAAATTGTGCAGAGGGGTTTCAGAAATGTTGTGCATTATGATGTAATGCAGAGGAATGAAGCATTACGGTTCATTTCATTCAATTAAGATTACTGGACATACAAGGGGAAAAAAAGTATTTGTTGTTTCTTTTTTCTTAGTCCACACTTTTGAACATGACTGTGCCATGCTCTGTAGGAGGTACTGGTAGCAAGGATGTCTGACAAGGCTTCTTAACTCAACTGCTAAAATTCAAAAGACATTTCTCTTGTTACAGAAAACGTGACTGTGTGAGTGCAACACCACTGGTGTGCAGGACCTCTCATCTTCTGCTACCGCTTGCTTTCCTGCAGCATTTGACAAGTAAGGGGTGTCATTTCCATTAGTGGGCTCTGTCACATCCAGAATATGCATAACATTGTTCTGCTGTTCATGCTCTCTCCATCAGACCCTGGTAGTGTCTGCTGTCTACAGGGGTGTGTCACTGCCTGATCAATTCTCCCATTGCCTTTATTTGCCAGCTCTATCCAAAGCACAACCCAGGCAGTGGAGCACTACTGTTTCTTCCCTTCCTCACCAATTAACTGTTTACAGATAAAAATTTCTTGCTGAGATGATTCAGTTTTGTCACATATGCCTCTTTCTCCACACTTTTCATTTGTCTGTAAAGCATCATGCCTTTCATTTCCTCAATACTCCTGCCTCACTTTCTCCTCTGCAGCTCTCCAAACTTTTCTGCCACAGCAGCAATGTTTCATCTTACTCAAACTCACTTTCTCATTTGATTCACACTTTTTCTTTGAGTAACTGAAGCAACCTACTTCTTCATCTTGCTCCTTCCCACTCAACAGGTACCTTCTTGCCAGGTACTGCCCAAAACTCTCAGAATTTGCCAGGTATCTTTGATGAGACAAAGTATGTGAGCAGCAACAATGCGTGTTTGGGAGAGTTATCAATTTTGAATTTTAAGGGGAATGAAGATGCAGAAGTGATCATTAATAGCAAAAAAGATTACAGTAGGTATTCCATAACACGCATTTTATGCCCCTCTTCTAAGGGACATCTTTGTTTCCCCCATGGCATCACACCCTTCTGTCTTTATTTTCATTTGAGCTCTCTTGAACTGCTGTTCTCTATTTTATCTCAACGTGAAACCAGTTTCTGGTTTGGCTATGCCAGTTGCAACGATGTCAAACATCTAATATCCAGCTCTCCAATAAAACATTGTTTTGTCCCACAAGCAGGAAATGATCCAAAGCAAAAGCCAATAAAAACTCCTGAGTTCTTTCCCAGAACTGCCACCTTCTGCAATGCTTGCAGTATAGCATATCCAGTTACTGAGTGATGCATCAGTGAATTTTCAGATATCCTTGTGATTATTTAAGATGCAGACAGGATTCTGGTGATACATCAAAAGTCAGCCCTGTCACCACAGAAATCCCTTAGGAGCAGATTTCATTCTCTAATTTGGCTTTTATAGGCAGATCAATCATATAACATCAGCTCCTGGGGAGGTATTGTTTCTCTGACTGGACCTGTTTGAAACTGCTGCCTCTCTCTTTGGGAGCATAGCTTTTAGTCTCCAGAAAATGAACTTGAAGGAGTAAAATTAAATAAAATTAAAGAAGACAACAGAGTAGGTAGCAGTAGCTTACTTTCCTTTAATAATGGTAACACAGGAAAACAAAGAATTGTTATTATGCAAAGGAATTTGGTAAGGAGCCAGCAGAAGGACAGAAGAGCCACACTATTCCCTTACACACGATGAGCTTGGAGCCCCTTCCTGGCAGTGAAACATGTTGTGGCGCCTAAAATAGGCACCAGTACTGCTACTTTGAGGACCTACTTTCTCCCTGATCCATTTTGTGCTCCCACTACCTCAAATTAATCTTCAAATACATCAGCTACAGCAAAAACCTGTTGAGCCACTGCACTCTTCTAGAATTTACATACCAGCTTTTACTGGAAGACAGAGGCGTAAAGAGTACTTACTTCAAAGTTTCAGCAAGGAAAAAGCTCTGCTGTACGTCATCATACGTAGGAGACGAGGAATAGACATCCTTGACACCAGAAAAGCCACCACTAACTCGGCAGTACTTGTCAATTGCCTGCAAAGAGGGAGGGAAAAGACATGGAGAATTTAATTGTAGAATATTTGGGAACATTAATGGATCAGGCTTGTCCAACAAAAGAGGCCGTTCTTTCCATGCCGCATTACTCTGCTGTGAATCTCCTTGTCAGAGATGTTATGGACATTAACAGCTTGTGCTGACCAAAAAAAATAAAATAGAACTGGACACATACAGAAGTAGCATCCCCCAGGGCTACTAACAACACTCCATTTGGCAAACTGCTACATGCTAAGAAAGTATCGTGGGGAAGAACACTTTCTTTTCTAGGCATTTACTGTTGATGGGTATTGATGACAATGACAAGGACTCTGTAGACTTTTGCTGTGAGCTTGCAGGGCTCCCCATAGGTAACACCGAGTAAAACATCCATGAGTCCAATCAATGCACTATGTACTACTGTGTGTATAGGAAGATGACAAACACTGCTGGATTTTGCAGCTGGAAGAGTCTGAAGGGTTATAGGAATTCTGTGACCAGTAGCCAGTCACAGAGATTTATTGAAAGTAGGAATAAAATACTGTACTCATCTTTAGGGGCTGTTGATTTCATCTTATATAAAACTCTTCTAGATGCTGCTTTTTCCCCACATTTCCATCTCCTAAATTTGCTCTTCTCTGTTTCCCCTTTACACAGCTGAAACTCAAGTCAGCTGGTGTGCTGGACTGCAGAAGAGCTCTTTAAAGCATGAAGTTTACATCCATAAACATTCCATGCAGAAAGGGGCCCATGGATCTGCAATTCACAAACCGCCCAGCTCCAACACAGTACTGCAAAAAGCACAATGGAAGAGGAGGAGACTGGAAAGAATACGTTAGCAGCTCAGAGCACCTCTCGCCTACGCTTTCATTATTCCACTTGCATGCACGACCTTACAGCACACAAGGATATCAGCCATTAAAACCGGCTCCAAAGGAATGACTCTGAAATGATTCACAGGTTATTTGTGCTTCCCTGCTGCTTTGACTGTGCTTCCTCAGCAGACACCAACTCTTTTAATAGATTCATGCAGGGACAGAAAAGGAACAGGGGTGAAGGAAAATGTTTGGCTCAGGATGCCTGTCATTACCAATGACTGAACGTAGCTACCTGTAGTTCAGTAATCTATGATTCAGCCCGTTAGCCTGTATGAAGCTTCTCTCCACATGGTGCTTTAGGGCCAGATTTTCGTTAATTCTGATTTTTGCTAGTTATACTCAACAGAAGCCAAGGGGAGTCAAAGCAGGGGAGCAAATAAGTTTTGAATGATGCACTTTTTATGCACAGAAAACAGATTCAATCAAAGCTAACTCTTCAAGGTCCTTACTGTCGCCTTTGCATACTAGAAATACTAGGAAAGAAAGAGGAATTTTCCATTTGACAAATGCACAAAGAATGCTGGCGGATGCCATCACTGAAATCAGGAGGAAAAGTGAAAAGTTGAGCGGGACATCTAGGACAGTAAGTCACAACTAACATCCTCCTAGTACACACTCTTACCCTGTGGAAATGCAATACTGTTCATGGACCAAGGAATAATCAAGACTGGATAAAGTTCTTTCAAATTTCTCAAGAGCAAGGTTTTTAAAGAAGCAAGAGAGACTGGCAAAAGGATGTGGCTGTGGCTCTAGAGCCTGAGCTTATGTCAAGAAAGATACAGTGTTACTTGGCAAAATCTAATTCTCACTGTAATTCCTTATCTCAGGCACAGCTTTCTCCAAGTCTGGATAGAAATGATCCCCTTTTTGTTGGGATTGAGTCTAAAAGGAGAAAGTGTCTGGATGAATTCTTTTCAGAGCTGGTAACTGGTGCAGGCTAGAGCTACACTGAGACTATTCACATGCTGGGATTTGGGTGGACCAGGTTTTCTCTACAGTTTGGGAAGAAAGGTGTGTGTGACACATCTCATCCAACACCATCAAATGTATGACAACCTCTTTGTCTGCATGCTCTTGCACACAAAAAATGGTGCTAGCTATGACATAGCAGCCAAACAACAACCTCACCCCCAAAAACCCCAACACTACCCCCAAACAAAAAACCCCAAACCAAACAAAAAACAACCAACCCCCCTGCTTCAAAAAAACCCCCAAACCTAATTACTTAGCTGCCTTCTGAAGAAATAATGCCTATGCTTTTTATGGAACTCTAGCTGATCAGAGTTCTAGGCAGTACAGGTATTAATGAACTGTAGAGGTAAAAAGCCTCTGAAAGATTGCTATACAGCTGTTTGTCCAATTATAAAATTTTAAAAATTAAACAAATAAATTGAATCAGAGGTGTACAGACCTTCAGGACACTGGCTGAAAAGCTTGGTGCCATAGCTGCTTAAAAGCCACTTGAAATTTGGTGTGCTGCTTTCACACAGACCTCAGAGGACTTGGTGTAGTGGCACCTGATTTGCCACCCAGATACACTTTCACTCAAGAGCTGAAGTTCAGACTCTCTGATTAAACAACATAGAATTTATTGCACCCCAGAATACAGGGAAGCCCTAGATGACTGGAAGAGTATTAAGGTAATGCTACCATTTAAAGGGCTTTGGCAGACTGAATAATTTTACAACAGCATACCTGATGTTAGTTCCAATCAGTAACAGAAACATGTAAATACACAGAAGAATTAGAGAATAACTGACACCAATCAGCATGGTTTTACACAAAACTATTTTGCTCACAAGCTTAACTTCATTCTTTGAGATCTACAAATTTGACAAATAAATGTAACTGCAGAACTGTCATAAATTTAAAAGCTTCTAAGCATTTGACATGGTACTTTAAGGTGTTATGAGAAGACAAGGCAGCACTATGCCGTATCAATATAATTCAATTTAAAACTGACTGACAGTGCTCTAAAAACAAACTGGCAATGCAAAATCATCACAAAATAGAACTGCTACTCACAGAGATCCACATGGAGCAGCCTGAAGTTTTATCAATCACTGCAACACTGCTGCTGGCAAAAATGGCATAGGGAAATAACAGCAGACAGTGTAATCTGGAGGTAACTGGGTGCCAAACAAAAATGACTTTCATATAACCAGGCTCATAATCCTAAATCTATTCACAACCCTGCTGTGTAAGTACAGAACCAGCCTAACCTGGAAGGTTAGTCTGAGCTCCTGCTAGGGTATTGTAGCAAATGCACACATGGAGAGAGTAAACAGTAGCAGGGATGTGGTTTCATTTTTGCACAGGGCTGTGGATGAAGTCAAAACTGAAATATGCAATTCTAGAATTCATTTTAATGGAAGGTTGATGAACTAATGTAGGTACAGACATTTGAAGAAAATGCTTTACAGTCAGAGACAATATAATTTGTTTAACATCTTAAGTAGAATCAGTAGTAAGCTTATTACAATCTATGAAAACTCTTTGGAAAGAAAACATGAGGGAAATAAAAGACATTTTAATATGGAATAGGAAATCATAGGAAAATCCAGTGATTGAGAACTGAAACTAGGCAAATTCAAATGGGAAATAAAGCATGGCATTTTTTTGAACAGTAAAAGTAATTAAACAATGGAACAAACTATCAAAAGAAGTGGATTTTCTAGTTTCATTTATTCAGATTATAACAGACTATGGAACAGAGTACTCTTGCCAAATACATATGCCTTGGCTCAAAAATGACAGAGTGAAATTTCAGTGCCTGTAACACTTGGGAGGTCAGCTGACTTCAGTTCCTTGGAAATAAAATTTGAGGGGCCTCTAGATTGCATGATCCCAGGTCCCTCAGTTCCACTGACGGTGTTTTTGTTGTTGTATAGGTGATTTTTCTTGACTGTGCCAACAACACACTCATAAAAACTGTGCCAGTTTCTTTACCAGCTGTGGTACTCACAGCTTCTAACCCGTGAAACTGTGAAACCACATTTCTTTTACCTCCAACCTATGTCTGTCTCTATTCTGTTTACTGTACTTCACTAAGTAGAATCATAGAATGGCTTGGGTTGGTAGGGACCTTAAAGGTCATCTAGTTCCAACCCCCCTACCGTGGGCAGGAATGCCACTCACTAGATCAAGTTGTGTGGCACCCCATCCAACCCAGTCCTGAATGTTTCCAAGGACAGGAGTCCCATAACCTTTCGATGTAAACTCTTCTACTGTTTCCTCACCCTCTCAGTAAAGAATTTCTTTCTAACATCTAATCTAAACCTGCCCTCATTCAGTTTAAAACCATTGCCCCTTGTCCTGTCACTATCTGCTCATATAAAAACTCCATCTCTCTCCTTTTTATAAGCCCCCTTCAGGTACTGGAAGGCTGCAATGAGGTGTCCCCAAAGCCTTCTCTTCTCCAGATTGAACAACCCCAACTCTCTCACCCTGTCTTCGTAGCAGAGGTGCTCCCACCCTCTGATCATCTTCATGGCCCTGCCCTGAACCTGCTCTAATAGGGCCACATCCTTCTTCTGCTAGAGCTCTTTCCACTCCATCTTACTAGCAATCCTCAGCAGGCCCAAAGTTAGCCCAAGCTTGAGATCTTGTTCATTATTTTCACTGTTAGTAGGAACTCTGAATGAACCCTGCAGCCTCTGTGGTACAATCCTACTTAGTCAGATACACAAGTCCGCAAAAAGTATTTTAACCCTTCATTCACACAGCTTAGATTACTAATTGGCTTTACATGCCTATTGTGAAGTGATGGCTCTTATTGCTTTCAAATAATTAAGCTAAAAGGGATTTTAGTAATTTTCTGTATTTACCCTGAATGTCTTGCATGCATATTTCTGTAATACTCCAGCCAGTGCCCCCCAGCACACCCTCATCCGATTTGGCTGGCCCAATACAACTGAGATGAATGCTGTCTCTAGTGCTAAGTATAATATCAGGGAGAATTAGCCTTCTTTTATTAGGAAAGAGATAGAGACCCTGTCACAGGGATTTATGATTACTGAGGTAATGTAAGATTGAGCTTCCTGTTTTTTCCTCCCTAGACACTGGATTTGAAGAGATGTGACAAAGCAGGCCTTGGACACAGTACAACATCTAAACTAAAGTGCCCAAGTTTTGTCCAGAAATCTAGATAACAAAGTCAAAAAGAAGTTGTGAATGGTGAAATAGATAAAGTACAGTACAGTGAGCTGCATATACACACAATTCAGCCCTCTGTGCAGATTCCTATCATAAAAGGCAGAGAGATCTCAGCTGGGAATGCTAAGAAATTTAGAAATGCGGTTTACTTAAAAGTCAGGTGATTCTGTAAACTATTCTGGATCATCTCTGAAAAATTCTTAAAGTGACAGAGGCAGACATACAACAAATCTGTGAACTAACCCAAATCCATTCTGGCAGGCGCATAACCATCCATCCAAACAAGAAAACAAGGGATACCACAAGAACTCAGCCATCAAACACCAAGTTACAATACGTTCAATATAGAAACATAAGGCTATTTAGAACTCAGAAACAAAACTCCATTTCCCCAAAAGTTTTAAAGAACTACTAGACTCCTGATGAAGAAGCTGTCATTCACCATGAGAAGTCTGTAATATGGATTGCCAAGTATGTTTCAGAGGTTGAAAGGAAAAAGGAAAGTGAATTCTGACAGTGTTGTACAAGAGCAGTAAGCCAACTGCTCTGTGTGTCACACCAGATTCATCTCTATTTATAAGCGGAGGAATAAACACAGCCAGATCCGGGTAGGGTAGAGAAGAAAGAAAGGTAGTGAGTAGGTGTGAGGAATAAACATAAGAAACCATTTTCTAAGTGCAGAAAACCCTGGGGAAGAAAAAGCTTCAAGTTTCTGTGTCAGTCTGATGGTGGGGTAAGAATATCTGTAATTGTGGGAAGGAGGGGTTTGCACAACCACTTATGAAGAGGTCAAAAATATTTTATGGCTATGTGGGATAAAAAAAATCTTCTATTGAGGAAACAAGTGAAAGAAGGCATTCAGTAAGGACAGAGGCAATTAAGCACATGGGCTCCTTGATTTACAGAACTCTGATGCAGGTTGACAGAAGGATAAAATAAAATCCTACCCTGCACAAAGAGAAAATTGGAGACAGGGGGAGGAAAGGAGGATTTGTTTTGAAAGCATTAATGGGGACCAAGATATGAAAGTAAATGGAGAAAACTGAACAAAACACAATTAAAAGACATGCTTTGCAGTGTGCTTAAGAGACTGATCCTGTATTGAAGATCTTTACATTTGTAAATTTTTTAACCTAGTACAAAGGACCTGATCTCAGCTTGAATCAGCCAGCCATCATTTCTGAAAGGAGCTGTGTTAGATCAGCAAGCACTTGTAGTATCTACACTGGCAAAGAGTAGATTACTAACTACTCTGTTTCCTTGTCATATTAGAAATATGCATAGTGTACGCAGGAGGGATGACGAGACTCAACATTTGATGTTTTGGAGACAGCAGCAATGCATTCTGGAATACAAATGCAACAAATGTGGAACCTTTCTCCATAATAACATAATGCTGATTGCAAGAAAACACTGCAATGTAAAACCTCACCAAGACTATAACACAACCGTAAAATACTTGGACTCTTCTACATGGTTGCAACTGCACCGAGGGAGAGATAATAATGAGCTTGGCTAAATATTCTGAATCTGCCTCAACTATCCTCCACTTGATGAATACAGGCATCTCAACACACCTCTTCCTTCAAGTACTTTTGCCTGGTCTCTTGTGTCTGGAACATAACCTGTTTTCACCTGCAGAATAAAGCTTATCCAGGCTCCTGGTTGGTCTCTTCCTTTGCTCTTCCCTCATCTCCTTTGGCTGTAGTCAAAATATTTCATTACTGTCTTGTTATCTTTAATGCATATTCCCATCTCAGAAACTGGCTTTGAGCAGTTTCCAAGGACTGCTGGAGCAGTAGCAGGGAAGCAGAGGAGCTCTCAGGGGCTGTGGACTCCTGATAACAGTAGGAGTCATGACCAGTGGATTCTATTTCCATGCCTAGAACTCATGACCTGTGTGATGCCGAATGCATCTCTCAACTGTGCATCTGATTCAGCAGCTGCAAAACAGCAATAACTGCGTGAAGCCCCACATGCACCCTGGTTTACAGAAACTCATGAAAATAAATTTGAAGTGTTTCAGTACTACAAGACTGAAGTGGCTACAAAAGGAAAATACACAAAATTAAATTACAGATAATTCATACAGTTACCTGTGTTGCCTCCCAGCCCCACTGCCTGTATTTGGGATCGTGGGTGAATCTCCACATATACCAGTAGGTCTCAATCACTTCTGGCCTTAGGATGTAATACTTCTCATTCTGCCGTACTGCCACTGCCTCTACTCCACCATCAAATTTGAATGCTTCTGGGCCCAGCTTTAATGCTGCAGAGGAAAGGGAAAAAAAAAATTAAAGAAAAGTACGAAAAAAATGTATTCCATACCAATCTTTGCAGGAAGGATGGGTAGAAGACTGCTATATCCCAAGCTTGTGAGAAAAACAGGAAGTATATTGTCTTTAAGCAGTCTCATAAATATTTCCTATTATTGAGCCCTGTAATTTTTTCTTATGAATAATTTATCCAATTCCTGTGAGAAAACTACCTATTTTGACATGACTACAGTAATCCTCTTGAAAACTAATGAAATGCTAAGAATATAAACACACTAACACATTCGATTACAGGTAAAATTCAAGTGACCGACATCAGTTCTTTACAAACAAAAGGCAAAAAAAAGGATCAGCAGAGGTTTTGATGTCCTCTGATCCCACCTAGCACAGCAGAAAAAGATCTTGGAACTAAACGAGGTAGCACCATCCCAAATAATCTGTATCTTTACCTAAACTGTTGGTTTAAGGAAGTGTTGTCAGGCCATGGTAACTAATGTGCTTCATGCTGTGATCTTCAAGTAAAGGGTTTACAACTGGGCAATGAAGTCTTAACTACACCTGAAATAAACCTCTGAAGCAAAAGGCCCCATACCACCACCTGGAGGACTATTCACATAAAAACGGGATACCTGTAAAAAACTGTCCATAATATGAAGTTGCAATCATATATATTTTTTTATTATAGAGCTACACATTACTCCTCAAATTCAGTATTAATAATGCACTCTTATCTACAGCTGCACCCCACCTTTTGTTCTGGCAGAGAATGTTTAAGGTGCTGAACTCTGAAGCTGCACTCGAGCTTCAAAAAATATCAAAGAAATTAATCATGTAATTCCTATGGGCCAGAGGTTCAAATTAACCATTGTCTCATGGGTCTGAATGGGGAACCTTAGAATACTACAATGAAAAATATGAGCAACTCCCAGTGCATGACCAAGCAGAAAACCTCCAAAGAAGTTCCTTAATCTCCTTTTTCAAGGGAGCACAGCTCTGCATGCCAAAAGAAAAAAGCACCACTGTGTTTCAGCCACATACATGGTAAGAAAAACTCCCATCAAGAAACATTTACAGGACTTCTTTCAAAATGGACCACTTAATCAGTTTCAGTAAAAATATTATATGAATTTCACTGCAAAATCAATAGATACAGAGTTCTACCTATCCAAAATTAAGACTATAACAACAGTCATAGTGGACCAGACAGAATGCTTTTTGGTCCAGTATCATGCTTCCAACAATGACCAAAATCAGACATGGATGGGGAAGTGGAACAACAGGCCAAGCATATGAGATACCCTTTTCCCAGCTTTTCTACCAGTCTCTAACATTTCTGAGCTCCCAGACTAGACATACTTTTTTGTGTGGTCAGTAATTCTTAACATATTTATTTCTCAAGTACTTACCTGATGTTTCCTTAAATCTGTGTAAGCATTAAGCACCCAAAATAACCTCTGCTAAGGAGTTACTCATCTCTAATACCTCTCTGACTCAGAGCCACTCTCCAGTCCCTATGTGATTTTGCAAATCTGCTGAATCCTGCCTAGAATGTCCCTTTTCCACACTGAATAATACTATCCAATTCAGCTGTCATTTCAATGGAAACTATTCCATGCCTTTCGTTTTACTTCTTGCCGTTCTCTGCAACTCTTCCAATTCTACTATATCCTTTGTAAAATGAGAGGACCAGCCTGAATACAGCAAAAAAAGTGCAGACAAGATTAATACAGTGACATAATGACATTTTCTATTTTGCTCTTTCTCATTTTGTTTTTTCTGAGTGCTACTGAGCTGACATTTTCATAATCTCAAGAGCAATTTCCTGAACTGTAATGGTCAGTTAACAACTCATCATTTAATATGTGAGGTTAGAAATAATTTTTTCATAGGTGCCTCACTTTATACTTAACTACACTGAATTTAGTTTAGTAATTTATTATGCAATTACTCAGCCTCGTAAGGTCCTTGTGTAGTGCTTTTTTTTTTATCATTGGCCAACTTATCTTACTGTTCCTGCCCTTTCCCAATAACTTATATATGTGTATATATTTTATTCATATACATATTAAAATACAAAATTTAAATATAAATTTATATACATCTATACACGTGTTAATATACTGCACATTTATACACATACATGCATGAACATGTATCAAATATATCCAAGTACCACTGGTTAACCAGCATTTATCCACTGCAAGAACCGACTATTTACCTCTACCTGTTACACTGTGCTCCTGGTTCCCTCTGTGCAGACACTTGCTGCTTATGCAGTAGCTCCTTAATGTCCCTAACAGGCCTTAGTAAAGCACTTTTGAAAAAGCCTTTTGGAAATCAGGTAAACATGACAAGTATATTACTCTTATCCACCAAAGAAGTTGGATTTCAGGCAGTTCTGGTGATGCACCACCTACAGAAACTATGATGCCTTCTCTTGCTCTGTAGCCTGCTTGTGCGTTAAATCTTTAATTATTCACTCATATCCACTCCTAATGCTATTGGGCACTACAGGAAATTATACTACCCAAGGACAGGTGATCCCTGCATATTGTGACAATCTCACTGAATTCTTATCTCAAACCAAGGATGTAAAATTAATCACAGAGCTTCTAGTAATAGCCAATTGAAAAAAGAAGCTACTGTGACCATGGTACCTTTCACGGGAGCATTCTTCTAAGCCAAGAGCCATCTAAGGCCATTTTACAATGCTACAGTGGTCACAATTTAATCCAGATATTTTTATATTAATGGTGCTGATAGGCTATAGTCTAGGCAGGGAGAAGAGATGAGAAACAATTTCATATCAAGTGTGAAACTGCAAAACTAAATAGTTTTAAAATTTAGTTTTAAACTAAACCATTTTAGAACAGATTTTAACTGACATAAAGCTGACTTCAATAAGAGCTATATTTAGCACTGCTGAAAAGCAGGGCAAATCCTCAGAATTCTAGATAAATATTTATATTTCTAATTTGAGAAATATTTTTGAAAACATTGTTTAATGTTTTATGTGTTCAAGACTACAGTCAATCTAGCAATAAATTTCCTGAAAGTAAGGAAGGATTCATAATTATAATAATGTTTTTTAGACTCTAATTCATATAAAATTTGAGGAAGAGAACCTCCAAACTTCTTTGGCTTGAGGCTCTCTGAACCATTCCATCAACATTCACTGTTATTTCACACGTCTTGCAAAACAAGTAATTATTCTCATTTTTTTCAGCTTTGGCTGTTTAGCTACTTACTGTGAGTCTTGGGACAGAGACAGCATCTACTCATACCCTTACAATGTCTCAGCTGAAATCTTAGTCACCTGGCTTATTCTGCATTGGAATTGTCATGTACAGAAAAAGAGCTAAAGCTGCAACCAGATTCTGAAGACAGCTCTTGTCAAGAAACTTTAAAGATGTGCAAAAAACTTCATCCTATAATAATCTCTCTGTAGTCAGTCAATACTTTACATGCTATCAGCTAGTGGCTAGGAAAATTCTTATGTATATGGGATGGTGTATCTTACTAAAAATACTGTGTGCTACAGATGAGCACATGCTGCCATCTCTATAACTTTGCTTATTTATCTAACCTCTACAATACCTATGAAAGCTGATTATTCAGGTCCATATTTTAGTGGTCGTTCTATTCTTTCAATTTGATTGGACTTCTTTTTTGTTAACACTTAAGATTTTACATTGCCAGTTATTTTATGCCTTTGCCATGTTTCTCTGTGGTGCACATTAAGCATAAAAAATCAAGAACTATTCCTCACTAAGTGGAATGCCCCAGGATGTGCAGTCCACACAGAAGCTTAAACACTGAGAAACCTTGCACCATGAGCACATGAAGCTGTATTTTTGTAGCCACACCAGTGCCCACTGACAGCATTATGATTTCCTGTGCGGGTACATGGGCATATAGATCAGAGCAAGCCTCCCATCTTTGCTTTTCTCAATCTCCTCTCCAAATTGAGAGCACACTGGACTACAGGAAAATCCTGAAATCTCCTGTCATAGGATAGGAGATTTAGGATGGCTGCAGCCATAATCTATTGATAGGTTATGGTACAAAAGGAAGCAGAGCAGGTAGGAAGCAGAGGCATAGATTACACATCATAAAACTATTCTTGTTACAGTTAAGTTTTCTGACTTTGACCACCAATAAGCCTTTTCAAATCCCCAATGTTTCCAAGGGGTGTCACATGCATTCACAACTTCCCGAGGAGGGCAAGAGGCTCAGGGATCTCATGCTGTCAAGTTCAATAGATCCTGGAAACACAAATATCTTGCTCAGAGGCAGACCATAATCACTACTGTACTCACTGCCTTCACTTTCCAAAGACCATCAGTTTCCTCCAGCTGGTGAATTAGAAAGGCATCCTATAGGAAGTACTACAGACTGATCCTTAGCTTAAGCAGAATGTACAGGAATTTTCACAGAGCCATAGCAAGGGCCTGAGCTTCTCAGGAAATACCTATTTGCTTCTCCAGCCTTTGATTCAGAAGTCTAAGGTCTTCTCTCATATATTCCTGGAGAACACTGATAGGTGACTCGGATTAGCAGAGAGACCATGTCCCTGTGTAAACTCCTCAATGATGGAAGTGAACTCTCAAGGAAGTGATGCCAGTTATCACTGGGACATAATCCCCATGAAAATACATCAGGACTGGTCTCAAGGGCTTTCCAGCTTCTCTCTACCACTGAAAGAACCAGCTTTTTGAAACATCTTTTCTTTATTATTTTAAACAGACTTTCATACCTGCAATATGTGCAACAGGTTGACAACAGTTGGCAATATAGTGCTCTCATTTTCCAGAAGTGCTTTTATTCTGTGAAATTGTTTCAATGCTACTGAGACCAGGCCTTGAAATAGGATTGGGTTTTTTTCCCTCATGCTCAGCTATGGAAATTTAAGTTGCTTCATAAAGTAGTATTTTCATACTAAAATACTGTATCACTGGGTATATAATGCAGTTTATTATGAGCAAACCTGGGAAGACACAGGAAAGGACAGCTCTGGTTGGTTTCTCTAAAGAAAAGAGCTGCCTATCCCCAGCACACCATCTCAGCACCTTGTTGTGTCCTCTGGGGATGCCAAATTGGGCAAGAGTTCTTCCAAGTCCACAGGAGAAAAATATCAGGTTCTCCCTTTTGCTGACTAAAACATGAACCTATCAGCTGAACCGGGATGACTATCTTCCCTATGAGAGAGGTCTTTTTCTGCAATCAGTTAGTTCTGTCATTAAAGAGCAAAATTATGTCTCAAATCCTGCTGTTAAAGCATAATGATGAATTTGACATTTTGCACTTACAAGTTCTTTATTTTCTTTGAAAAATCAGTCTAGAAAATAAAAACCAAAACAATCCACATTCCTGGGACTGCATGACTGAACAAAAGAAAATGAGGGCATTGCAAATTTATAGCTGTCTGTACAACTTGCAATCTTTCTTGCATGTGTGTTCTTATGCGGTCATTAAATATGGAATCAAAACTTTTATCTCCACCATCTTTTGACTTATTTAGGGTACAGAATAAACATCTGAAGGATAAAATTAGGTCTGCTCAAACAACCGTAAATTTAGCATTGCTTATTTCTAAATATCAAATTAAACATTTAAATGCAGTTTTTCAGAATGCAACAATAGCTACCATGTCCTTCCATTTTTCTTAAGCACCTCAGATTTTTTTTCTTTTTTTGATGCTGTTGCTACCCAAATAAAATTATCACTTGTGTGACTGCATTATTTAAAAAGACAGGGAACTATACAATGATACAAGGTAATCTTGTGAATAAATACATGTATTCTTATCTTAAAACTGTTTGAGTTTCAGTTACCACTACTTCTAGTGCCAAGTTATTTCAGAAGCTCACTTCTCTGATGGCTGTGCATAGCGGTTTCCAATTTCCAACCTACATATATTCATGGTGAGCTTAAAAAGCTTGCTTTTGTTACAATTGTGTTCTTTTATATCTTAAAAAATAATTCTCTTTCTTTTTAGTGTTTACCCTTTGAGATGACAATAAATTTGTTCCCTTCTTTGGTATTATTTTTCTAGCCTGAGCAGGCTGATCTCTCTTATTTTTCCCATTGTAAGATAGATACAAACTCTGTCACTCTAATCATTCTCTTCGTCCCTCTCCACATTTGTTCTGCTTGAAATTCAGATTTGTACAGAGTATTCTGTGTGACAAATTACATGTACCTTCTAAGGCAGTCTTAATATTAACCTAATCTTTGATGAAAATTCCTCACCTCATACAAACTAGGACTGCACTGGCATTTTTCGACTCCCAGTTCAAAGAAAGTGCTCCTCTCTTTTTCTACTGAACTTATTTCTGACAGTCCAGTTCTCAAAATCTTCCTGCTTACTGTTCTGAGATTCTTCCATTTTAATTATGTCTTATGACTTTGTAACCACTCTAAGTGTAATCAGCACATTTCAACTTCACACATCAAGGTCGCTACTAAAGATGTAAAATAAACCTGGTCCAAAAGACTGACCCTGAGAAACTTCCAGCCCAGCAGTGAAGTCTGATATTGCCTCCTTTGGCCTTCTCACAGCCTGTATACCAGTTTTCATCCTCTCCAGTTCAGTTGTACTTACCCAGAATGCACTGTTACTAAAACCAGTAAAAAGTCTATTTACAAATTTTTCACTCTACCTTATTATAAGAACAACATATATGAAACAAAATGCCCTATATATGTGTGAGGACAAGAGTTCACACAAACTGCTTCCTCCCTGTACCCATATAACCTATCTTAGCTGACCGATCCAAAAATAAGGGTAAATAGGCATGAAGGAACCATATAAAGTCTCGTTTTATGTTTACTCACCTTGTGGAGTAGAATCAAATACATGGATGTTAAAATTTACACTGGTATAAAACCAGAGCATGTTAGACAAGGCACAGGTCCATTATGAACACCCCAAATAATTACAACAGTTGCTGTATTCCAGCTATAGAAATAACTAGATTAACAACAGATCTTACTTGTCCTGTCATACGACTCATGACATGTATGTGCAATTTCAGCTCCAAGCTGCAAATAATGTCCAGCTTTATCATCTCTGGAACCATCTGCTCCAAGGGCAAACATTCCCCCTGCAAAACAGGTCAAATGGCCCATCTTTCTTTCAAGATGTCCGTTCTTCCACTCCCCAATGAAAGTCAGTCCTCCATTGGACTTTCTGATGAGATGTTTTTCTATGGCCTACAAAAAGATTAAGAGAACTTTCAAATACTGTTTCACGTGCAAGCTTTACATATTAACTTTCCTTTAAAGAACAAAGTACTGTGTTCAAAATGAAAAAAAAAAAAATCACCTGCTTTCAAATTCCCTTCTAAGCACTACAGGAACAAAGAACATAATTTCAATGCATACAGAAAAATACCCTAACTGCTAACAATGCTAATGAGAGCAAACATAGAAAAATCACAGCATAGGTAACACTGTACTTTTAGTTGTGAATTCAGCACTTATTTTATGGCTCAAACAGTATTTATCTACCTATTAACTCTGAGAAGAACCCCTCTGTTCCCTCTGTACACTCTGTGTGTACTCAGAAAACACGTCCATGTTGGAAACTTTTGGTCAGAAACATATGTAAAGGCAGCACCTGTACCCTCAGTCAGTCATAGGAATGCTTCAGCCACCTTCTAGTTTCTCCATAGCAGGTTACTGACTGCACATGCTCAAATGATGGGTATTAGAGCTGCTGTTCACAAAAAACATTAGCATTTTATAGGTGAGGCCACTGCTGATTTCTTTTTGCATACTTATACAAATATATGTTGTTGCTTGTGACTTATAAATGGTACACTTCTCTTAGAAGAATAGCTGATCTAACTTTCCAAAGTTTGCAAACTAGATGGAATATTTGCTTAAGCCTCTTTCAGAGAGGCTCCAAATTCCCACCAATCTATTGCAGTACTTACTACATTTAGCATTAGGCAGTGAAAAGGCAATGGAAGAGATGTGCTGGTCTCATTCCTGTTGGGTTAATTTCTTCACTAACACCACTGACAGATCTGAAGTTTGTTTATGGCAGGATCCATTGAGAAGAGTGCAGAAATAACTGACAGAGCAGAAACCAGTAAGTCTCTGACAGCTGACAGAGTGGTTGTCTAACCATCATGCAAATTGCCACTGAGGACTGGCATGACATCATAGCTTCTGCTGCTAGGGAGCCTGATGTGCTTAACTGTGCAAGCCTCATTTATTCTGAAAGTACTGGTACGGGAGGGAAATACTGGATCTGCTGAAAACTGCCACTGAGTTCTGTAGCACTAACTCTGTTGATTCAATTATCCTAGACTGTGACAAAACTGACATTTTTTGACCATATGGCACTTAGAAGTTGAGTCCTCTTTGAATGAAAGCCACTTTTACTATTAAAAGCAAGAAGGAAGAAAAGGGTATGAATTATTTATTTCCTACAGGAAAACATTTTTTTCCAAATGTTGTATAGAATTCCCTTTTGAATTGTATCTTCTTGTAATTTTCTAACTGTTGAAGACTAAATGGGCGCAGAAACATATCCAGTGGGACAAAATTGCTGTGGTTAGCACCAGGAGAGCCAGCAAAGGGTGAATTTATACACTTCTCCATGAGCTACTTCTTTACTCCAGACTTGCTTTCATGGTTTGACTGAAGAACATGTTCTAGGTGCAACGTGCCTCTTTCTGCGCAGAGAACACATCTTCTGAACTTGAACAACACTGTCTTGTAGAAGGGGTAGTTTTTGAAATCTGAAAATCAAGTTCTATCAACTACTTAATTACTAAGTTAGATTTATGAGCCACAAAGGGAGCATCTGAAAAAGAAAATAAATGCAAACCCTCTCAAAACACTTTATGGTTCAGCAATCCACTGCTTGCTCACAAAAAGGACAATATTTACAGTAAGTAACAAGGAATAGCTGGGCATTGTTGGGAGCACTGCCTAGTGGACAAGAGAAGTTAGAGCAGGTTGGAACAGATGTGCCATTTGTACCCTGGGCTGGACCTCTGGGGGCCACATAGCGCTCCAATAGGTACTGTAAAGCAATGACCTCCAGCCAAACCACATGCATGAGAGTGGATGTGTATACAAAAGTTCCTATGGAGAAGATTCAGTTCACATCAACTAAGATCTTAACTGATGGAAGAAGCTTCCTTCATCTGTGAAATGCCCAAAACACTAGGAGTGGCTGAGGTCACTTGGTCTGTTCAGCCTGGAAAAGAGAAGAGAAGACTGAGGGGAGACTTTAATGCAGTCTTCAACATCCTCACAAGAGCAAGAGGAGGGCCAGGCACTGATCTCTTCTCTGTGGTGACCAGTGACAAGACCCGAGGGAATGTCATGAAGGTGAGTTAGAAGAGGTTTAGGCTGGATATTAAAAAAAGGTTCCTCCTCCAGAGGGTGACTGAGCACTAGAACAGACTCCCTGGGGAAGTGGTCACAGCACCGAGCCTGACAGAGTTCAAGAAGTGTTTTGATGATACTCTCAGGCACATGGCAATGGTCCTGTGCAGGGCTCAGAGTTGGACTCAATGATCCACATGGGTCCCTTCCAACACAGGATATTCTATGATTCTCTGCAAAACCTGAATATTCTCTACCTGGTGTTCATGCTTTCTGTGCTTTTTACAACTACAAAATCAGCATTTTCTGAGAAATCTTGCAGCAACAATACTTGCCATTTTGTCACAGTCAAGCACACTGCTGAATCCTTCTTTTAGCTAATGCTGTGCAGTAAGAAAGAGTTTGTGATTAGACTACTCAATGCAGCAGATCAAAAGGAAGCTCCCCTGTCCTACAGCTGATGTGAGAAGGAGAAAAGACACTTGAGACCAGACTAGCTCGGAGGTCAACACCATGATGCTGAAAGCAAAGTTAAGAGGCCCATCCTCAATTTTTATCACCACAAAAAAATTCCCAAGTTTCATAATTTCAGTTTTTATCACAGCTGTGAATCTCCACACTAGGACACTGCAATGAAGTGCCCTTTACAGTGGAAGACTGCGTTAATGTTATACAGCCCAGACAGGTTATAGATATATAACTTGTTTGTATTCCTGTTACGAAGTACGTGGTGACCTGGATATGGCTTCATATGCCATGGATCAGAAATCATGACATTTGAAGAATAGATGTTGTATTCTTCTTGTTCTTAATACCTCCAAGGAATGAGATATCACTGCCTACTGCAAGACTTGAGAATGAGGTTATGGTTGACCATATTCCACTCACTCCCCCTTGTAATAAGCCAAGGGAGTGAAGTGTGGCTGGACAGAGACATTCTTTTAGACTGGTGGGTGCTGAGAACATTTCCAACTCTGTGCTATGAGTGGGAGGAATGTATTCTATACCCTTCCCCTTCTGCTTGCATAAATGATGAAAAGAGATTCTGTTCCACATTTTGAAAAACAAAGAGTAATAAGTGTTAGCTATGGAGGAAGACCTATGTTATAGGCAACAACATAAGAATGGTAAGGGAATGGGCTCTTAAAAATACTTTAAGTGAAAATTCAAATTGCAGTTATGCAAAGCAAATCTTATTCAATGTCTCTTTGCCCATGTCTTTCAGTGTCAAGTAGGACCTGGGAGAAACACAAATCCTGAAAGAGAATTATGTTCCACAATGTATAAATCAGTACAGTTCATGCAGATTTAAATGTGCAGAGGTGGGTTTAGCTGAGAAAAAGCCGAAGAAACCATCTGATGCTTGGACTCCAGGTCGTATCACACATGAAGTGGGAACAGCTCAGCTCTTAATCCCTCCTATCCACAGCATGTTTTCACCAGGTCCCAAATCTGCTTTGCTCTGTCTCCATTCAGAGACAGAGACTTGCCCATACAAAAGGTTTGCAAGATGGCTTACACTGAAGAGAATGAAAGGGAAAATTTATTTCCTCTAATTTTAAAGTGCTCACAGTTTAGGAATCAAAAAAATATATTTCAACAGTAACCAGAATGGACATTGAGCATCAACTTCTAAACATTTGTAAACTCACAAGACCCAATGAACTGTATTTTAGCCTATTAAAAGTATTCAGCTAATGTTTTGAACTAGTGATGTTGAACTCAACAAACACTGGAAAGCTAAGAAAGTTCAAAAGGACTGGGAAATAACCCATACTTTACCAGTATTTTAAAAGGTTAACAAAACAGTCATATAAAATGAATTATATAATTTCAAAAATAAACGTTTGATTGATATGTGTATGCTGATACTGGCAATATTAGGAATTTCAGGAATTTTCTTGGCATTTTACAAAATACTAGTCCTAAACAATTCAAGGTGGTGCATATGAAGTGAATTAAAAGTTGGCTCGCTAGAACAGTCCAAAGTAAAAAAAAATTGTGAAAAAAATCCTCATCTCAAGAAGATTCTACAAAGATACTTTTATTAAACACTGAGTAGCATTTCTAACAATGATCTGCAAGAAAAATGCCAAAAAAAAATTTGCAGATGACACAAAAATTGATAGTGCTACAGATAGTGATAAAGGAAAAGTCAGTCCTGTAAAATCATTCAGAACAGGTGACAAAATGGGTTTTGCCTGAACAGTGTTTTGTAACAGAGATAAGGATAAGGTCAAACACTGAGGAACTGGGGATGTAAATCACAGCAGTAGGAAAGCAGTAAATCAAAAAGACTATAACCAGTCTCAGAATAAAGCAACTGGAAAATGGATGATGGTGTGAGGCAAAGGTTAAGAGCACAAACATAGCTCCTGGATGAAAAGGAGAAAACTGAGAAGAAATCAGGTAATGGCACATTAGAAGAACCATTACTTTGTTGTCTCCATACTGAATACACTGGAAAGTACATAGAAAAAAAGCTTAAAACTTAACTAGAAATCTTTTTTATACTGTGAGACTAAAGAAAATAATGCATTTTTTATTCCAGAGAGAAAGACTGGTGAAAAAAACAGGGCACGCACGGAGTATGCAGCAACCACACATCTGCACTAGGACAAGACTATACGGTCCCCGCTGCTACCACAGTTCACTTGACTAAAACTAGCTTAGTTACTCCCCATGTGTCTTAACTGTAGCTTAGGCGTGGTGGCATAATGGGCACAAGAGAGGCTGATGAGAGAAGATGCCTGGGTGTAGGGAAACTAAGAAAGTAAGAGCTGGGCAGCAAGAAGCTCAGAGCACCACAGTATGGTCCCCACCCCAAATCCCACTGAGCTGTCGTGCAGTACAGCCGTGCTTGGGCAAGCACTACTTGGTCTCTAACAGGAAGCAAGACCATATCACAAAAGAACCATAGAGCAAGGAATAGAAATGAACTACATTTTACAAGATAAATATAGAGTATAACATGTGAATGTCCTAGAAAATAATGTAAGGAATTTGGGACTTCTCAATTCTGACCACTGCAGAAAAATTACTTGGTCGTTCTGCACATATCTTAGGGTTGCCAGATCTCTTTTTAACAAACTATGGCTTGGGCTTTTACATTATGCCATTTTGGACAAGTTGATTATTTTTAGCACAATAAATCTGCATCAGATGTATTTCACAATAATACATTTTAAACTACTCAGAATGAAAGCTGATATTCATCACTTGATTTCTTAAAACTTGCATAATCAAAACAAGTTCTGTAGTTGGTGGTGGTTTTTTTGCTTAGCGTTTCTTTTGGTTTGGGTTTGTTTGTTTTATTTTTTAAAATCATTAAAGATGATTCCACTGTATTGGAAAACTCAATGAATTATAATCACCTCAATTGCATCGTCGTACATTTTCCTTGCCTCCGTGTCCATCTTGTCTGACATAAGCCAGGCTTTCAATAAATATTCATAAAAACTGTCTCCCAGCCCGCCCACGGATGTGTGATCTGTAGAAGGGAAAGAGGGAAGAGAACAAAAAAAAAAAATGTTGAAGTTGTTATGTAATAGCACCTTAAATTTATTCAAAACATAAACTTATGTTTTTAAGGCCTACTGCTGCAGAATTATTAACACTCTAAACCTGTTTAGCAGGAAAAAGCTACACCCTATCCCCTCCAAACTTACTTCCATTGGCATGGAACCTGCTGTATGTGTTCACTATTTGCCATTCTGCACAGGCTAGTCCTCATATCAAAAATGTACTTTAACCTCTGTCTTTACTTCATTCCAAAGAACCTAATTGTTTTGTTGCTAGAGTTGGGGGGTTTAAATTATATTTTTTATGTATACATGAAAAAAAGTATATAGATCTCTGCATTCAGGATGTGACGAGGCCACGTGGCTGGCTACAAACTGCCATGAGCTACACAAAATCCAATCTTTTTAGGAGATTTTTATTTCAGACTTTACAGACTAATGAATTCCCCAAATATTCTTACTGAAATTATTTCAGTCAAAAGGGAGGCAAACTGCCTTTGCTGTCTACAACACAAAGCCTGCTCTTTTTCATTGTGCCTGAGCAACCACGCAGAGCCACACCATGTGCTACAGCGTAAAGCTGCTTGACTATTAGAATCCACCAGCAGAAACACTGAATCTCCTAACACAAAGATTTCTTTCTGGTCCTCTTTTTTATGTCTTTTTTTTTTTTTTTCCCTTGCAGAGGTTGCCTTTTCCAAGTAGCATCATCGCTATCCTGTGCTGACAGACCACATGAGATCTACCGACACTTCTCTTTGGGTGAACTATCCCCACAAAAAGCCTACTGATAGTCTGACAGCCTCAGAGCTCCTGTTCTAGCCAGGGTAAGCACTCCCTAGTACACCCTTTGTTCAAAAAGCAGCACGCTCTATGAGATTTAGTAAGTGACTCCAACCAGAACACACAAAACCTTTTCTTTCCTAATGTTACAGCCCTCAAAACACTGGCACAAGAACAGTCCTAGTCTACTGAAGCTAGACGAGCAAAACGTTTAACATCAACATTGTCACAGTGCCAGAAATTCACTGCCGTAAGCACGGCTGTTTTAGTCATGCAAGTTCCTTTTTACTGGGTGAAGAAAAGATATGATACTTCCTGGTACAAATTACCTCAAAAAAGTATTCTTCACAGTCTTTATGGGACAAAGGTGCAAAAGAGGTTGAAACTCTCCTTCTGTTGTTTTTTCCTCTAAGCACCATCCTGCCCCAGCATGCCTGCTTGTCTCTGAAGATGTGAGTAGGAGGTTAGAGCTGGTAGATGCTGCTATCCTAACTCTTCTAGCTGCCTCTTGGCCCCTCTGCTACTTACAAATGGATTTCTAAACAAAGGAATGAGCAAGTGGAGAGCCTGCAGCTTTCCCATTTAGTTTCAAGTTGTGAATTTGAAGCAAATTACTTTTGCCCTTCTCTTATATCTCAGAATCTCCTCAACTGCCTTTTCACACACAGTTACTCAGTGATTATGAGTTCTCAAGCTTTCTAGCTCTGAGCTGTAAAAGGACATTCAGGTCATGAGTCACTTTCTCACACAAACACAAGGGCTAGAAATTACTGCTTCAATGTACAGTTACATTCTTAAGCAGACATAAGAATCAGGGGTCTGTGGTTTTCAGGAAAAAAAAAAAAACACAACACAAACCATCACAAGACTTCAAAGCTACAACTCATATCAGTACTATTCAGGGGCTGTCTTCACAAGAGACACTGTTTAAAACTACTTCTGTTAAGCTGCTGCCTCCTCCCCAGCTGAGCTCTGTCACTTGAGTCAGCGCTGCTCCTTGGCCAGATTTCTTTGACAGATGCACTCAGCCCTCAACGAGGACAGCGCTGTTGAACCCTCAGCAGGGTTCCTCTTGTAGCAACTGCAGCTGGTTTTAAGGCAGGAAAGAGCAGGAAGATGAATGAAAAAGGTTTATTTCCTAAACATAGAAATCCACATTCTGGGTGAGTTTTCAAAGTCAATTGTCACCAACACGCTCTGTTTCATGTCTACTTCTTCAGGCAGTCATTTGAGAACAGCCTCTCTCCTGTCAGTAGCTCCTCTCCTCCTTCACATGGTCTTCACCTGGGATGGGGCAACCCTGGATGTACATACAGACTGGGGAATGAGATGCTGGGGGTCTTGGTCTGTGGCAAGTTGGATATGAGTCAGCAGTACCCTGGCAGCCAGGAGGGCCAACCCTGTCCTGGGGGGCATCAGGCACAGCATCGCCAGCCGGGCGAGGGAGGGGATTGTCCCGCTCTGCTCTGCACTGGGGTGGCCTCACCTTGGATATCGTGGGCAGTTTGGGGTGCCACAACAGTGTCCAAAGGAGGGCAACAGAGATGGTAAAGGGCCTGGAGGAGAAGCCATATGAGGAGCGGCTGAGGACACTTGGTCTGTTCAGCCTGGAGAAGAGGAGACTGAGGGGAGACCTCNGTTTCATGTCTACTTCTTCAGGCAGTCATTTGAGAACAGCCTCTCTCCTGTCAGTAGCTCCTCTCCTCCTTCACATGGTCTTCACCTGGGATGGGGCAACCCTGGATGTACATACAGACTGGGGAATGAGATGCTGGGGGTCTTGGTCTGTGGCAAGTTGGATATGAGTCAGCAGTGCCCTGGCAGCCAGGAGGGCCAACCCTGTCCTGGGGGGCATCAGGCACAGCATCGCCAGCCGGGCGAGGGAGGGGATTGTCCCGCTCTGCTCTGCACTGGGGTGGCCTCACCTTGGATATCGTGGGCAGTTTGGGGTGCCACAACAGTGTCCAAAGGAGGGCAACAGAGATGGTAAAGGGCCTGGAGGAGAAGCCATATGAGGAGCGGCTGAGGGCACTTGGTCTGTTCAGCCTGTTCAGCCTGGGGAAGAGGAGACTGAGGGGAGACCTCCTTGCAGTTACAAATTCCTCATGAGGGGCAGAACAGGGGCAGGCACTGATCTCTTCACTGTAGTGAGCAGTGACAGGACCCGAGGGAATAGCCTGAAGTTGTGTCAGGGGAGTTTAGGTGGGATGTTAGAAAAAGGTTCTTCCCGCAGAGAGTGGTCATGCACTGAGCGGGCTGGGCTCCCCAGGGCAGTGGTCACAGCACCAAGCCTGACAAAGTTCAAGGAGTGTTTGGATGACACTCTCAGGGACCAGGTGTGACACTTGGGGATGTCCTGTGCAGGGCCAGGAGTTTGACTCGATGATCCTTGTGGGTCCCTTCTGACTCAGAATATTCTGCGATTCTGTTTGTCATCTTAGACAAGAGTCAGGAATCAGTAGCATTGGGAGACACAGGACTCAGAGCTGTCCCCTAGACAGCTTTTTTTGCACCTTCTTCATAAAGTTCAGAGAACTGAGTTGCACAAGACTCTAAGATACAGATTCTTCTCCCACTCAGCGAGAAACAAACACGGTAAGAAGTTACAGCCTTCCAAGGGTCTTGCAACTCCCTGCAGCAGTGTTTTCCTTACACCTGTTTTGCATACCTCACTCCAACTCTGGCCTGCCAAGAGTTTTCAAGGCTCCTCTCTCATTCAGCAGTGGGCTCCTGCACTCCTCAGCTGATGCATTTCACAGCTGGACCAGAGGGGAGACCCATCAGAAAGGGCAAACTGATTTTGTTCCTTCTCTTTGGGAGCAGGGAAAGGGACAGATGAAATTTATCTGGTGGTCACATACGATGGAATTTCAAGGGAGCTGGTTGCACCAAGACACAACTGTCTTTATGTCCCTGTCCCCCCTCCCCATCTCCAAAAATAGCTGAAAGAGGGTGGATGTGAAAAGGAGGCCACAGCAGCAGCTGAACTGAGGTTTAAGCACAGCAAGTTTTCCAACTTCTGCAGATGCATTAACTGCACCCTGGCAAGGTCTTCTTCTTCAGGTCCTCTGCTAGTGTCTGAAGGTGTTGCTAAAGCAAGAATCTGCTGCATTTTGTAAGGACTATAAGTAGAAATGACTGAAAATTAAAACACTTTTTGTGACAGATTGTGGGTCTTTAACAACTTGCTCTCACCTAGAGTGGAAATGTTAAAGAAATATTTTCCAAGATTCCTTAGCAAATATATCACTGGTGAAAACTGTAGATTTGAGTCATCACATACCATTCTCTCCTAAAATGAAAGCTCTCTACCCAAACTTCCCAGAAGGTCTACGGTGATTATCACTTTCTCCTGCTATTTGAGCTACAGCTCAGATGGATTCAAAGATTTAACTCGGCTCAACTCAAAATGTTTTGCTCAGAAAAATGTTTTGCACATAAAATATACTGAGGTTTTCAAACTGGCCCTAACCTTGTATGTCAATCCAGAGTACTAAAAAGGAACAACTTGTGATTTGAATAACTGAGCTTACAATAGCATCTTCGCACTGAGCAGCCCTCAGTAAACAGCTGAGAAGGTAAGCATTGAGTTTAAAATGTTTGAAGCATTTTGAAAATTTAAAAATGGATTTTTTCCCACATATTTGATCTACAGGAATAAATTAGCTCTATGTCACTTAAAGGTTTTTATTCTGAAGAACTGTTTCACAGTGAAATAATGAAGTAAAATTCATTCCAGAATAAGACAAATATAGCAAAAAGAACAGAAGTATGAGGGCACATCAAATATGGCAGAAAGCACATATTCTGTTCAATGTATGCATTTTTAGAACATTCATTCCTTCCAGTCAAGGCAAATTGAGATATTTTCTTCATTCCTTATTTTTTCAAATGTATGTCCAGATGACTGGGCAAACATAAAAGGATTCCAAGTGAAGGACGCCTTTGGAATTTTAAACCAAAAGACATGGTATTTGCAGTTGGAAACAATAGCTTAAACTTTTGCAACCAAAAGCAATTACAAGAAGCCCTGTATTTTTTCTGGTTTGTCACACTTGAAAGCGTATCACGTGCAAACTTCTGTAGTCAGTCTGTCTGCAGAGATCCTTCTTGCCAGAAAAAAACAAATAAAACCTTAATAGAAAGACAATGATATTTAAAGTTCATAGCAACATTGTTGCTCAGCTACTACAAAGGATTTACATCCTGTTAAATATTGGCATTCTTCTTAATAAACAGCATGCAATTGTAAACAAAACAAAAACGCCAACCAAACAACAAACCAATCAATCTCATAGCAATATTTTAATGAGTTTTTAATGTAATAACTAAAGATCTATACTTGGTCAAATATACACCAAAAATCACATCCATCTCTTTCCCACAGGCTGAGTGGGGGACCTTCTTTCAAATTCTGACACCATCATTATCTAATGTTCCTAAAGCTACTTTTACTCCAAATGGTCTTACTCATATCAGCGATCCATTAGCTCACTGCTGACACAAGTCCCCTCTGACAAGAAGCAGGACAATAATTTCACAGCAATCCACAGACCTACACAGCAGGTCAGACAGGGCGTACATACTGTCTTACTGAAATGCCCATGAATCTCAGCCCAAGATGGGAGGGAGAGTCTGCGGTGCTCTGGTCATTTCTTCTTCCTAAGTAAAATTGGTTCTTTACAAATCTGGGGTGACAAATAAACCTGTTTTTCCTCAGCTAGCTCCTCAGGGTGTAGGCAACGGGGCTCCCTCTCCTCAATGACACATGAGGCACTCAGACGGATCTTGCTTTCTCTCCAGGACTAATTTTTGGGGATGGCTGTAGATAATAGGGATACTAGGCATTCACACAGCTCATTCTCCTTTCTCATATCCAGACCTACCTAATGGCTGTAAATAACTTCCTCCACAGCAGGCCAGTTTCCAAATGAATGGCAGTGGTTCCCAAGAACAGGGTTATGGATGCAGACTGCAAGTTACCAACATGTGTCACTTCCTTTTGTTTACAGGGAAAGTTTGGTTCAGTGAGCAATAACAAATTTTCCACAACAACTGAAAGCCCCCTAAAGATAACATTAATAAGGAAGCCTGCTCTAATGAAGGTCTACCTGCTCTCCAGAGCAAACTTAAGATGTGTAAATTATTTTTAAGCAGATGGCTTTAAGTAGTTAACAGCAGCTTAATGAGGCAAATTAAAAACAGTTCATGATTTGCTAAACCCTCTCTGCTTTGTGCCTTAATTGTTCAATTGTCATTTCTTGGCAAAGAGCAAGAATAAAGAAAGAAGCCAGGCATTGTTTTAAAAGTAGCATATCATGCCAGAACTGATGCTGTAGTCCCAACACCTGAGGGTGAGGCTTCCTGATAGCCCCAAGCAGATGGGGAGTGAGCCACGGCCCCTCCCTGACCCAGGGCACATCCTCCCATCCTCCCATTGCATCAGAAATCTTATGCATCCCTTACTGCACATGCAATAAAAAAAGTGAAATACAAGCCTGAGCAGAAGCACATTCAGGGTGCACAGGCTGCCGTGCTGGAAAGCAGCATGGTGAGCTCACACTGTAGCAGTACATAAGCATAGCAGGCAGAGATGTGGACCAACTATGTCCATAGGATTTTTAATCCATGAATCGCAACTACAACAACTGATTTACTATTTTAAAGTACAGACAGTTAGAGAACAACCATGCAAAAAATTAGAAATTTGGCAATATGTAAAAGAAACTCAAATTTCAGAATTTAAATCACTAGTTGCGATTCTAAGGTAAAGGAAAACTAACTTAAGCCTGTGCTGTACTCCATAGACTGGGAGCACCAAGATAAACAAACTACTGATTAGTTTCAACCAAAAGCATAGTAGCATAGAACAAAGCAATAAAACCGGAGGCTAATCTTCCTTAAGGCTCACAAACAAAATATTTTTAAAAGTGCTACTCTAGTATGTCAGAGAAGTTCAAGAGTGGAAAAATTAAGTGACCAGGAGGGACCAGCAAAGTGATTAAGCTAATACTAACTTTCATTAAGAAGCCCACACACCCTATCACCATTAGTTGTTCTGGTCTGTACCAACTGGCCTTACACTGCAGGAGTCCTCCTTCTCTATGCAGGAAACTTTCAAAAAACTTTTCTTCTATTTGTCTGCAGAGTGGCTCTGATTAAATTTCATTTCAATCTTTACTTCATGTAGTTGTGCTTAGTGTTCCTCAGCTGCTTTAAATAGGTGCAAGCTCCCCTTCTAATCCTTTAATCCAGAAAGCTGAGGCTCTGGAAATTGCAGCCTCTGCAATTCACAGCAGAAACTCAACCTAAGGATGTCATAAGCCATAGTGGTTGGCTTATAAGTGCAAAGATTTGTAAATTAACTACAGCAGATGCAGCCCTGATAAAAAGAGGTGGAGGTGCAATTTTCAGTCAGCTATGAACTATTTATCACTAAGGAACACGTCACCAACATGACAATTTTTCTCAAAACATGCAGCTCAGTTGGTTAGAGCACAGTGCTAATAATGTCAAGGTTGTGGGTTCGATCCCTCTATGGGCCATTCACTTCAGAGGTGGACTCGATGACCCTGGTTGGTCCCTTCCAACTCAGCATATTTTGTGAAATCAGTTAAAGTTGCGCTTATTGAAATCCAAGAAAATCCTAAAAGAACTACATTCAAAGAACAGAAGTTAATGTTGCAGCACCAAGCATTTATAAGTTGGGAGACAGCTGAACAGGCATTGCTTCCCATTCTATTCTCTGGTGCCACAGCAGAATCAAGTAACTAGAACCTTGCTCAGATCCTCCCAGCCTGGGGATCCGTGATCACGCCTGCTCAGCACACACAGCTCTAGAGAACATAGCAGCTGAAATCTAAACACACCATATGGAGAAAATAGACGTGAATAACTTTAGAAGTTTTGGAAAAATATGGATGGTTCTTGAGCTCCTTAACTGTACTCTTATTAAAAACAAACTTTCATCTGGGTGGAATCACATTCCACTTCTAGTTTCATTTAGAAATGGCTAAAGCATTTTTGTCAAAGTTGTTTTAAAAAACCCTAACAAAACAGCTTGGGGCAGACAGAATATTCCAGTTGGAAGAATTGAAGTCTGGCAGCTACAAGCTACAATTGAAAACACAATCACTTAATGGAAAGTATTGAGCAATCTTATTATTAAGTCCAACCAGTTTGTCTTATAACAAAACTAAAAAAAATACTTCCTAGAACTGTAGGGATAATCAAACCAAGGATTAAAAATTGCCAAACTTGCAAAATTCAAGTGTGTGCAAAGATGAAAAAAATAATTTGAAACAGACCAGCAAGTGTAACTAGTATAATTAGGTAACTAATGTTGTTAGAATCAAAACATTTCTTCAAACAGAGTGTAATTTATGATCCTGTAATGTCAAAGGAATATCCTAATTTGGTATCTTACAACAGACTGTCCTTAAACTCTCAGGAATTCACAGCTGGAACAAATATTTTCTTTTTTTTTGTATTCAAACTTTTCTGAAACATCAAAACATTCCAGCTATTATTTATAATTCTGGAAAGATTTAGGTCATCTCTCAGAAGACATGTTCATGAATTAAAGACCAATCAACCCATTACATCAAGTCCAAGTGCTAAAATTAGAAACGCATTAAAACTTCATATTGGTGTTTTTACTGAGAAATAAAGTGGCCTTTTATCACCTGAAGTTGTCTTTTCAAAATGACTACAGTCACCCACAGAGCCACCCAAATGAAGCACCCCTGCCTCTCTGCGAAGTTTGGAGTCAGTGTAAATCCCACCTGTGCAAGCAGCTTTAACTAAGCTGCTGGGATTTGCAGTGGATTGATGGGAAGGCAGGTACATGTTTGTCTCTGATGACTTTTTTACCTGACAAGGTGGCTGTGGAAAGCAGCTAAAGGGTGGTGACATCACCTACTGCAAACAATACTGCTCTAAGTATGTGCCCCCAGTGCAGAGTGCCTTTTGAATAAGATTTCCTACACAGGGGGATTGACAAGCTCTTAACGTCATTACAACCTTTAATTTATTCACCTTAATCTTCCTTGAAGATCTCAGCTCTCCTCTTACAGATTAAAAACAAGAACACAGGAGAGAGAAACCTTTACTAGATTAAATCTAGTCCAACACTCCTCTCTACAAAATCAGCTGGCAAAACCACTGTCAACAATTTCACCCTCTCCCTTCAAGTTGTATCAAGACCATAGCAGTTTATGTATTTACAGATGTATGTATGTATATATATCACACATGAAAGCTGACAGTCAAAAGTGATTCCCAGAAGCAAGGGAAGACACTCCTTGTCTTTGATGTACTTAGGGATTATACCACATGCAATATAAATCCAGGCTACTCTGCCTGTTTCTTTCTTCCAAAGTTCTGTGTAAGAATCTCTTACTTTTCTTGTCACGACAGATGCCTGAAATGGCACACACAGCCAGCTGACGTTTTGATGACTCTGTAGGTGCTAGCAGATTGTGCTGACTTTAAGACTTACTCAGTCTATGCTCTACAACTGAGAGTGAGCTAGCACACCACACGTGGACTGCATTCATCACCATCCCTCTCTTACTTTTGACCATATAGATCAAAAAGTGCTATCTGCAAGCTATATTTTCCCATAGACCTCCAAGTTAACTGTCTTCAAAGCCATCAATGTAAACTCCCACAAACATCCCTAAAACATGTCGAACTTTGTTAACACAGATTAATTCACTGAATTCACAGTAAGGAAAATAAATGTTAAAGCTGTTGGGGGACAAATTTCAAATTCTAGATATTAATGCACTCCCCACCAAGATCATGCTCTAAAAGTATAGTTTGGTGGTACTGCAAAATGAAATATTAATTTCTTTCCACAGCAACGTATTTCAAGCACTTTCAAAACCCAGTTACACCATATCCAAATAATTTCTTTAGAAATTATTTATAGACACTCCTTTTCAAATGCATAATTCATATACATGTTTAACCTTTCAATAACACTAGAATCTTTAACACACTAAACAAGAGCTTTTATTTGTTCACCTTTTTCAGCATCTTTCTCAACAGACCAGCAAAACATCTTAACCTTGTAGTCTTATAAAAGCATATTCCTTGTAAGGCACCAGTTCTGCTGTATTCCATTAAAACAAAGTTTTAACAGATTATCTTGCTCTTAGCTTCTAATGAATGAACAAATTTGAATGCAGCTGTTTCTTGGAACACAGCTACTTACATTTGTACAAGGTTGTAAAGCAAAAGGGCAAGGGGAATTCCCCAGCAGAGATTACACAGATTATTTTCTATTCAAAGCACATGCAGTTCCTAAGAACAGAACAACACAGAATATATTGGAGAGTAAAATTAAGGACATCTGCCAAGAAGGCAAAAAAATTAAATTGCAAAGAACTGACCCCACCTCCTTACCTGCACGCCTACTGCTGGAAGTCTAGAAATAATGCTGTATTTCTATTTCTTCATAATGCAATCAACTGAAAGCAAACTTCAAGTAGAAAAGCCCACCTCAAGAAATGCTTGTACCAATAACCAAACTAACCATCACAGAGCCCTCATGTCTCCAGTTCCATAATTGAAGTTCCAATCACAAACCAAAAAAGGAAATTTACTTACTAAGTCAAATAAATGTGCTAAGATGAAGTCAGGTTGGAAACTAATCTACAAGTACTTTTATAATATATAATTATTTTTATTCTGCACCATTCCGGGTTAAGAGAGAGAAAATCTTTTCCTTATGCTGAAAGAAAAAAAAAATCACGGGAGAATTAAAGCTTTAGAAACTTATTATTCACAAGTCCAAATAGAAGATAATTATCTGAAGAGTTTTCGAAAATACTTTGGAATACATGGACTTACTTGACTCAATTCTCTTAGCTTCCTTTTAGGTTACGGATGTTTCACCAGAACTTGACATTACATTTCACCATTTGATTTTTCGCAAGTTATGGCACTGCCTGTTTCTTAGTGTTGTCTAAAGCAGGTAGGGTTACTAATAGATATAATTTAAGATACTCCTGCTAAGCAAGGCGTTTGTTAAATAAATAAGGGGAGGATAGGAAATGCAAAGTACCTTCATAGTTAAAGGAGAATACCAGCAGCTTCAGCTGGCAGAGACAGGGATTTTCTTTCTCACTACCTGTAAATACACTATCAACCTGTTAATTTATGCTACAATTATAATTTTATCTGAAATATTTATCTGCAGTATGTCTTTAATCTTTAGAAAGACCACTTCATTCTTCAGTATTATTCACTTCACCTTGCAATCTGCAAGGGTTTTAATCTCTCAGAGGCAGATGTAAAGTCTGAAAGGGTTTCTTCCTTCATTTTAAAAATGAAAGTCCCAATAACTGATAAATAAATCAGTATTTGGATTTCTATCTCTGCAGCACATTTGAAAGCTTGCATTCAAGAGAACTACTTTTCCTCTATACATATATAAATACATATCTCAGATATAGCTGACATTGTCAGGGCAGTACCCTTCAGCTGACATGCTGATTATTCTCAGTATCAACCATCCTCACATGAGGGGATATGCAGACTGTGACAGCACCTTCTTCATAAAAAGAGGGTCTGCAGATCACGGGGCCCACTAGATCTGGGTGACAGAGCCCAGAGGCTGCCACTGGGTTCCTGGCCCGAGGTTTATGTGCCAGCAACTGGAAACACCTGAGTGAATTTAATCCCAAGTGCGTATGTGTAGTTCATTAGCAAACTTCCAGCTGGACAGCAGGAGATGTGCATCTGAAAAGACCCAAGCTCTGAGCTGATGGCTGCATAAAAGGTCCAGGCTGCAAGCACAGGTACTGGGTAGGCTGAGAGCCCTTGCTCATACCTGAGGGATCCATGAGCATGAGGACACTTGTGAAGGGTGCAAGTCCATCCATCTATTTCACAGTGAATGTAAGGAGGAAGATCAAAACCTGGTTACCTGTAGGTATGTTCTGTGTGAATTGTGGAAGTACAACATGTGGGTGCTACAAAGGCAGTGCTGCCAGTGACAGTCTGTCTGGGCAGCTGCCTTAGTGTCCTTTTAGTGCATGTGTGAACCTCTCTAGGACACATCCTCAGCCTCATAAATGGGAACTTCAGCAGTCACATCCATCAGATAGGAGAGACCTGTGTCTGGCTGGGCTTCAGTAGCTGAGAAGGAGGAATCCCCAGGTCTTGGGGTCTGCTGGATGCAGTGGTTTTCCTAATATCTTTATCTAAGAGTGTTACCAACATTTGTATCAAATTTATTTTCAATTTTCCTCTAAATTCTGAAAAATAAATATGGACAGATGGTGCTGTGTATCTGATACAATATCTTATCACAAATTAAAATAGGATGTATTCTCATGTTTTGTCTATTACCTGCAAGAGTTTAAATTACGCAGTTCAGTTAATTATCTACCTCAGCCCAAGAATATTAGCCTAAAACCAGCTGTACATTTAGGCATAAAACCCTGAAATAGTCACCCAGTATTTCCAATGATTTAATGGCAGTAATTTAAAATTGTTTTTATTGGTTTTCCTACATATGAAAATGGCACCATTTTAACAGAAGTGTAAACCTAATCCAAATAAATTAAATCCACAGAAGCTTTCTCTGAATAGTATTTTAAAATTAGAAGTGCTTGGTTTGGCTTAAATTAAGCATTTATTGTTGAAAATGAAAGATGACTAGAAGAAAATAAAATATGCACACCCATAATGGTATTTGCTTAGGTTTATTTAAAGGCTAGTCTACAGCACGAGCAACTGGGAAACAGAGGATATAAATTTCTCCCACTGAGACACCTGGGTTGTGTCTCTGCTCTGTAGTAACAGGTGCAGGGAACTGCAAGAAGGTGAGAACATCACCAAAAGTTGCTACCACAGTGTGCGTAACAAGGCAGGATAAATACCTGCGTGAATCCTCTTACCGTCTTTAAAGGATGGCCACCACTGTGTACATGGAAGACACCATTTACATTTAGTGCACTGAGTACCCAGATCACATGTCATTGATACCACACTGTCAGTGAGTCCATATAAACATGCAGAGTGCCCCTCATCGGGCTTTTCCCTTACACTACTTGCAAATATGACTAAGGAAGCTTGTTTTTGGTACAGAGACATGAATAAAGCACTGTAGAATAGATTGTACTCTGACTGTTCATCACATCAGCATTCAGTATCTGTTGTTACATCCCTAATAGCAATGCTCAGTTCCTGCACTGTAAATTCACACGCTAACTTACTTTAAAGCAACTTGTTAATATGCTCACATATCACTAAGGCATAATAAACACATAAGATTAACATGGAATAGACATTTCTGCTTATTTTCTTGAATACAGAAGCTGTTTTTGGCCTAAACCCCAATTTTAGTTAAACTGACAACTTTCTCAGTAGCTAATCCAGGTAACTCCATAGGTAGCTGAGGTGCAGGAAATGAGATTTGAAGTGAGAGAGATTAGAGATCCCCTTCAATAATGTTATTACTTGCGAGAGATGTTGGAACCCGAAGAAATACAGCAATTTATTTTCAGTATTGGAAAATGAAAAGGAAGAATGCCCAATTTATAGAAATGTGCAAACACAAGTGGTGTGCCCTGACTTTGCAATAACATGCAAAGACTGGCATTTCCTTTGTGATTACTCTTCTAGTTGGTATTCTCATCTAACCTGTTTGCAAATGTAAACTAGAATTAAATTTTCTCAAGATATTTTCTTTTTTTTTTTAAAAATATTTTTTTTCAGTGCAAATTAGTTTCCATAATTCTGAAATCTCTTGCTTTTAATCAAATTTCTGTTATATCTGCATAGGCTTCCCTAGAAGCACTGTAACTGCTTTTGAAAATAATCTAAATTCAAAGTTCTGATGCTTATACCAAACCAAGCACTCACCATGGGAAAATGAAAAGCTAACAAAGGTAACTGAAGGTTAATGTGAGAGGTTAGAAAATGCTTCTTGCTGGCTCTTTTCCCTTCAGTCTTACAGAAACTGAACCCCCAAAGCAGAAGTATTGTAAATCACTAGTTCCTACCAGACCATCACCTTAGCTCATAAGTAAAAATGGGATCTGTCAACATTGCTGTGGGCATTATAGCTCTGCCTTCCAGCAAATGCCCCAGTGAGGTGACAAATCCTGAATTGAGCCCATTAAAAAGGCTGTCTGTCATGCCACTCGTGCTGCAGTAACACCTGCAACATTATAGGTTTAAACACAAATATTTAGCCATCATTTTCCTTCTCCTGGGTGTAATTCATTCCTGCTACACAGCAGTAAGTGTCCAGTTGTATTACAAAGCATTTGCACTGGGAAGCATGGAGATTTAGGAATGATCAGTAAGCCATTTACCCAGCAGTTTTTAGGATTGGGTTTTATAGCATTCAAATGGAGAGAAATGATGGGATGGAATTGTAGTCCCTGTTCGGCCCTGCCTGCTGTGGCTTCAGATCCTGACTGCTGCTGCTTCACGAGGAAGGCAGAAAAAGAAAAGAAGGTAATCTGCCACCACAACCCTTCTTCAAGGGCTATGTCAAATGCATTAAATGCAAATGAAAATTTTTATTAATAAAATTGTAATCACTTCAAAGACAGGGCTATAGATTAATGTCACACTGTATTCTCTGACTCATCTCTACAACCTGTGAAGAACCTGGAAGCAATGGTCACGTCCTTCTTGATGAAATCATTATTACTAATGGACTGGTAAGCTACTTCACTGATCATAGCTTTTCAGGTATTTGTAGCAGAAACATTGATTGGTTTGAATTGAAAACACATCTTTCTAAGCTCCAGCAGAACAGTGAGTGAAAAGGATGGTCTGCATGTCTCAGGGGAGTATCCCCAGAACATCATTTCCCAGCAGTGAAACTGCAGAACATGCTGTTTATATTGAGATCAAAAGGCCTGCACTCTGATAAATCGAACCACAGCAGAAATGATTCACTGGACCCTGCATCCTAACATCAGAAGGATGGCAACAAGGTTGCAGCATATCACGTACACCATTCCCCTTCTCCTAACCCAAGAAGAGCACAGACTACATTTTAAGCATACACTGAAATGAGGAAAAACAGACAAGACACAGCAACGCGGCTCAAGATCTACAGAGACTAAAGACACAAATATTCCGAGGCACAGAAAAACCCCATAATAATTGCTGATCCTCAAAAGATCTTTACAAAAGCTAGCTAGTCATCATTCGAGACCCCTGGATACGCAAAGAGGACTGGGAAGCCAGTGTGCCCTGTTCTTTGAGTCTGGGAAACTTGGATATGTCTTGGTACCTTTGAGTATTAGTCAATTAAACTTAGGAGAAAATGATAGTAGGTAAAAATGAGCTTGCTTAGCGAGTCTGTAAACAAATAAATATCACCTTCCCCTTCCATAAGACCCAGCACTGAATTTTATTCCTCTAATTTTCCAACACTAGCAGCTGAGATATAAGCTTCATGATTATGAATTATATCCAGTTCATACAAACTTTGGACAGAAAACACAGTATTTATATTCTGCAAAATCTAAGATTCAGAAAACCAGAAATGCAGTATGTTGTGAGACTCACCCGTACTAAGTTACTTATGTGGCAGCATAAATTACTGCACAAATCTCTGGAGAAAAGAGGAAAAAGAAAAGAAATATTTCTAAATGGGGTATTTCAAAGCCACAATAATTGCTCATACTAGCAGTTAATACTTGGGATGACAAGTCAAATAAAGTAGGTGCAATCTCTGGTTTGATTTTTTTTTTGTTTGGTTGGGTTTTTTTGTTGTTGTTGTTGTTAAACCCACAAAATTAGGATGTGCCTTGACTCCTTGTGCACACAGCTCTGAGAAGGTATCAAAACACCAGGTATTAGAATCAAGGTAGAAGGTATCAAGAATTTTCCACAAAGTTCTTTTTTCAAGTGGAAAAAAGATGGATCCAGCTTACAGCCCTAAGGGGCCACACCAAAGCCACAGAAAAAGATGTTTCTCTTTTCTTCTGCAAATCTGTCTTGCAATAGGAATTTTGTTTTAAGAATTCAAGTTTATCTATCAGCCCATCAGAACAAAATGATACAGAACACCAACACTTCTGGAAGTGTATAATTTTTCTTCCATTCAAACCATATACATTTTTTCTTTAAAAAAATAAACTACAAGGTAAAGGCAAAACTTGACCTAAATGAATCCTTCCACTATGTATTTTGTCTAATGCTCTCTGATAATCAACTGGTAGTAATAACATTAATTACCTCTGACTGCTATGTGCACATTACTGATGTTTTTATTACTTTGAATAAAGATACTCACTGCTAGAATGAAGGGTACACAAACAGAAAATAAATCCACCACTATAAAGATGCTATATTGCAGCTACATCCCATATTTCTTCAACAGTGCATTTAAGTACATATTTATTTTACCTATTTCACACCCCTCGTGACTTACTTGGAATAGCGTACACATTAACAGAAAACCTAACTAGAACTGAGCCAAAAAAATCCAAGGAGAGAAAAAAAGTGCTAGAAGGAAAAGAAAAGGAAAGGAAAGAAAAGAAAACCCTAAAAGGTCAGTCAAGAGTTACATGTATCTAGGCAAATAAAGAGTTCTGAAAAAATTCTCAGAAACTATCTACAGAAAGTACTTTACAAGATAAGATGCATCGAACTAAAGGTCACAGCAAAGACGAAAAGGGCAGCTTTCCCTGAAGCTGAAAAAAGAAAAGTTATGCTTTGGTACTCTTTCCATTGTCTCAGTCTTACCAGTACAAAAGTATATAAGAAGCCAAATATAATGCTCTTTGAAATTACCTTCTGAGGAGGACATAAAAGCCTTGCCTGCCTTTAATACCAACCATGTGATTCAAGTCAGTAACAGCACCGGGGACTCAGACACGAGTCCTCCAGTGAACTGGCATGTCATGTGTGAAGGCATCAACCTTTCTCAACTGACTTGTGCAATGCAGGACACAAACTCTGCAAGGGAACCGGGAGCAAGAAATCCCTGCCTGACACAGTTATTCCATCTAATACATCCAGTGTTTCAGTCCACATGCTCCTTTACTGTAACGTCTTAAATTTTTGAACATAGGTTCACTGAAGAGTGATCTATCAGAGATACAACAAAGACATTTCCTCAGCATTCCATCTGGATTTGTGAAAGGAAAAAGAGCATAATGGATTCTTGCTATCTGGGCTCCACAGAACTTTTCAAATGAGACTTAAAAATGCTTATTGCACTAAGAAACTCCTAGAAATACTACCAGAACACTTCTATATACATTTGGAAAATCATTTGCAAAAAAAAATACAAACAAAAAACTCCAACCACCAAATTCCGGGAAATAAGTTTATGTCTCATGAGAAGCATAGAAAAATTAAAGGCTCTATAAATTCATGTTTCTTTTTATCCTCAGAACTTAAGCCTCAGCCTGTAATCCTAAACTTTAGTCCCAAATGTATTCTTTCAAAATCCATTTAAATAGTATGTTTGAGCTCCACCAAACTTCTGCAAAGTGGAAATTTTCACTGTATGTTTATTCTTAGTGACAAGAAGTATTTTATTCCCAAGAGATACTAATTCTGAGCATTGTTACTGCAGGAAAGCTGGAGAAGGACTACAAGGGCATGTGGTGATAGGACAAGGGGAGATGGCTTCAAACTGAAAGAGAATAGGTTTAGATTAGATATTAGGAAGAAATTCTTTACTGTGGAGATGGTGAGGCACAGGAAAATGTTGCCCAGAGAAGCTGTGGATGTCCCATCCCTGGAAGTTTTCAAGGTTAGGTTGGATGGAGCTCTGAGCAACCTGGTCTAGTGGAAGGTGTCCCTGCCCATGGCAGGGGGGTTGGAACGAGATGATCCATAAGGACTCTTCCAACCCAAGTCATTCCATGATTCTGTGAAATAGCCCCTAAAGAATGCTGGTGATATGACACATTAGACTACTTTTCATAAAACAAGCACAAGCAGTTGGTTAGGAATAGAAAAAAAAAAGCAATAGAAAAAGATATTTCAAAGCAACAATGTAAAATTGTCTTTTGAATAAATAATGCATGAGTACTCGTATTTGCTTACTTCTTTTTTTTCTGAATGTGTTGTTAAACCTAAATTTATCAGAAGAATTTATCCCATCAATCCATTTGCCTGTCTCAGGTGTCACAATTCACTCAAAGATATTAGATGAGATATTAGATTAGGGAATTTTGGCCTTAACGATAGGATTAGACAAGTATTTCACAGTGACTGCAGTAACAGCTGCATTCATCTCCCTCACATACCAGACTCAAAGTCGGGGCAAATTCTCAGTTTGCAAGCCAGAACATGATCTGCTGGCTATTTACGGCCAACCACTGAAATCCCCCAAACCTATTAATGATGTCAAACAGGACAGAAATAGATCATCTTGCTTGTTTTTTTCCTAACTAGACCTGCATTCATAAAAGAAATAGAAATAGAAACCTTGAAGAAAAAGATTCTCTTTCATCACAGCCACTATGAAAGCACTAAGAACTAAAGAACCACTTCAAGAAAAGGAATCATGTTTGTCTCTCTCTTCGTGTTTTATCTCTCCACTCACACTGTCAGCAACAAAAACTACTTTTAATTCCAAAGCCTTTTCTTTTTTTTTTTTTTTAATGGGAGACACATTGATACCAACAGGATCTATAGGGAGGTTCATCATGCTATTCAATGTGCTAGTAAGTAAACGAATTATGTTTGTAGATGTCAGTCCCTAACACAATTTAACAACCGCAAACACGCATTACCTCTGTATCACCTTAGAGTAATCCATTTACCAGATAGTTTGCAGAACAAAACCAGGAATAGAATCAGAATGAGGAAATACTTTCAGCTTTGTCCTTTATTACTGAAGATTTTATTGACTGATAAAAGTAAGGACTGGCATCAGAATTAGTAGGAAACTGTTTTCAGGAAGTACACTAAAAAGCAAGCTCTGTGACTTCAGAGAGCAACAGGCAAAAATTGCTTTCAGGAGATCTTAAGTCTAAGTAATCCTTCAGTGTTGTATGTTTTTAGGCAACACTGTGCCCTATAGAATAATCTTTCTGATCTCCAACTTGGCAACAAAGTAAGAAGTAGAATTTTAATTAGGAATTAATAAAATAAGAATACTTACGCTGACCCCACCGGCCTGTTCTCGGATTCAAATAATTTGGATAAAGTCCATTAGGACGATCCATTTTTTGGAGTAACTTCCGAATGTGCATGACCTAAATTAAATCAAGAATCAGGATCACCACTAACAATGCTCATCTGCTCTCTGCACACAGGTAAATCTAATATATTTTGCTTTTCTTTCTTTTTTAGTAGCAAAATTTTCTTAATCTGAACCACAAGCTTTCTTGAAGGCTTTCTTCAGATATGTACATTTTTGTTTCTAAAGGACTGGTCACATAAACACGCTTAAAAATTACCATTTTTAAATGTATGCTGAAACAAACAAGGAAACTTGTGCTGTCATATATTTCTGCTTGAAAAAGACATCTACTTGGTAACAGAAATACAATGAATAAATTGCATTAATAAATTGACCTGCTACCAGGTATGCAGATAGATTTCAATATAGAAAGTACTTTCCTTTTAATGCAATATATGATGAAACAGAATAAAAGACACCCGTGTGATAAAAATACTGATTTTGAGACTCACCTTGTTGTAGTATACAGGGTCCCCTGTCAAATAGCTAAGGTGGACAAATTCCATGTGCAGAGTACCAAACTCAGCAAGGATGCTGCTGCCAGCAGAAGCCCAGCCCCAGTTGCGACCGACACCACTGAATTCCAACAAATATGCATAAAAAAGGCAGAAAACAACAAAAATTTCAGAATTACTGTACACAACATAACTACCATAGCTAATTAAACAGGTAACATCTAAATTTTAACCTGTACATAAGATTATAGGAGCTGTGGTTTGATTGATCAGTTGTTTCACTGGTTGGGTCTTTTTGGAAAATGATACCACAACCTCATGAAAAAAAAGTCCTGCAATCAAAAAACATAGTATCTTGATGTCACAGAAACACGATGACTTACTACTGGGCTTCATCTCAGTTGTTGTTTATTTACTGTATGCTCCTAAGAACAAGAAAACAAACTGAGATAAGTACACTTCTGGAGGCGGTAGCTTCCACTTCCTTGTCCTGCCAAGGATCTGGTGTTTTCCCTTTACTTGTGTGGGATGTGCTTCCCTATCCACATAGGAATACAGTATGTTTACTGTAGGCAGAATATATGAGTTCCTTGGGCTCACATAAAGAATTAGGAGAAAGTGTCACATATCACCTGTCTTTTGCACTCTAAGTGATACTATCTTTCTAAACCATAACTCCCAAATTACCTGCTTTAATCTAATTTGGGAGTTTTCACCACCTTTCAGGATCGGTTTATTTAATTTCTGAAGTCAACTACGTTTTTCTGAAGAGATTATTTCTACTTCCTCTGACAAAAAATTCCTGTTATCAGTCAGAGTACAGTCAATTAGGAATGCCTTTTATTTTTTAAATTACACACTGGAAAGAGAAAATGTAAATGAGAAATGTTGGTTATGGAGCAGTACTTGTAGCTCTTGCAACACGTTTTAAGATACAGTACTGCTTACAGAGTATAAAGACGCAATCATAGCTTGTCTCAAGAGTGTTTTTTGCTTTTTTCATTATGAATACAAAAGCTAATATAACACAAGTCAATAACGTTCCAAATATTTCTTTCAGCTCTGGTCTTCTACTGCATGTCAGCCTCATGACAAGTGTTTTCATATACGCCTCCTGCTGTCACTGCCCTCTGGCATGCCAGCCACCGCTTTCTGCTGTGACACTGGCTGGTTCTGTACATTACTGAGAGACTGACACTATAAATGCATAAACAACACCAGTATGCATGAAATTTCTGGCACTCCAGTCCTCTCCCCTGTGCCTTCTGCAAATCCTCCTCCCTGTCCTGCCTTTCTGACTGACTTTTGATACCTGACCTATCTGATTGTTCCCATGGTTTACCGATAAGTATCCGTGCACCTACTGCTTCAGCTTCTTAAACCTCACCATCTGTGCTGCTTGAGCTAGTGAGGCCGATGCCTGTGCTGCCTGAGGAGCACGGGCCACTTGGGCCCTACAAACACACTGGAATCACAGTGCAGGTTGGGGCTAAACACAGCAAAAATAAAAGCTTCATTTAAGCACAAAGAACTTCAAGTCCTACTGCAGAAATAACTAAGGACTGAGTAAACCACACCGCCATTCAGGAAGTGCATAGGGAGATATAACTCAACAACATTGACTGTACAGAGGTCCAAAAAATGGCCTCAGAAGGGAAAAATAGCATGGGCAAAGCAGAGAAAACCAGGCAAGGGTGGTGATGCCCTGTAGCAGCAGAAGGGCAAACCACAGCTCCGTGTTCTTCACCCAAGGCTGACTGCAAAGTGAGGAGCGTATCCTTACCACAAAGAGGCATTTAAGGCTAGTGCTCTCAAAGTAGTCCTAAATCTCTTCACAGTCTTAACAAAGCAAAACAAATAACTCTCCCAAAAGGAAAACAATGTAAAACAATTCAAAATTCTGTTATTTACTATCCCACACTGCTTAAGCGTACACATGATCTAGACATGCATCCCAATTCAGGTACTGTTTAAGAGTGTACTAAAAATGTAAAGAATGCCTTGCATCAAAACTTGCTCTCTCAAAATCTGAGGGAAATCCCAGCACTGAGCAAGCAATACAAGACGAATTAGGCAAGGCAATTCTCTTCCACTAGGCAATGCAGACCTTCTAAGTACAGTCTGACCAGAACAGTCATCTAAGGGAGCCTCTCCATCTGCACAGACTGTAGTGGACTTCTAAACACGAGACTTTATACCTAAGCTAAAATATAAAAAGTATCTTCAGAGTCCCATCATCTTCTCAAATGCTGGGAGTCTTCTAAAGGTAACATACACCTCATACTGTACAGAAAACCCAGTAAGTTCAATAATGTCCTGCAAGCAATTTTGGTTTTTAATAGGTTCTTCAATGACTAAGGAAACAATTATTAAGCTCTAGGGCAACACACAGAATAATACACTTGATATGGTGCAATGGCACATTGAATGCTTCTTGCAGAATGAGAAGGAAAAAACCCCATGATCATAATTTATAGCAGTTAATGAGTTAGAATGCTCTAAACTCTTTTAACATTATTCTAACATGCCAGGAATGACAGTTTGTCTCCATCTTCTACAGCTCCACTACTAAGAAAAACTGATGTATGCCATTACTAATTTTAAGCTGGAGGGAGGGGGAGGAACACACTTCCCCACAAAAGAAAACTCATTACCTTTTCAGATTCACCATTGCCCATGGTATACCCGTAGGTGTGTTGAAGGCTGGAAGAAGTTTTCCTGCCAGTTGCACTGCTTTGATCTTGAAAACCTAAGATAGTAGGATCAATTGCAAATAGTTACAAAGTCTGATTTATCTCCAAGAACTATAAAGACTGAAATTTCCTTGCCCCACCCACCTCTTTGTATTAGAAAAGCTTTACATTGTAAAAAACATACTAACTTATAATTTTTTGCCACTTGTTCACTTTATAAATTTCGTTTAGATTTGAACATGAAAAGCAAACTTGTCATTTTGATTTCTTTCCTTCCAAGCTCTCCAGCAATAGCTCTTAGATTCCTATTACAGAAGAATATCAGCTCTCCTCCCACCTCCCTTCACAGATATTAGGAATTTCAAGCGCTTTCTGAAGCAGTCTTTAAATCACACTTCATATCTGATAGCTAAAAATCAAGACACAACTCTCCTACCTGAATATTTTAACTTTAACAAACTTCCAATCTCTTTTTAATGAGATTAGTGCAGAAAGAAATCCTATTCTTTTATGAATATTGTCTATGCAAAACCATATATGCAGTTTCCTGCAGCTCCTCCTTCATTGATAATACACATAAAAATAATTACGGGGCTGATCTTCCCTCCTAGTCTGATTACTCAGGGAAACTACTGACAGGACAAAATCTCTTTCATTTCTAGTGCTGTTTCTACTTACTTCTGGAACATAAATCTGTAATAGCCTTATTCAGAGCCTAATGTCTGTTAAATGAGCAACTGGGGGAAAGCTCCTTCTAAGCCTACATGCAGCACATTTTCCAAATAAGGTATATTTGGCCGATCCCTGATGCCTAAAAATCCTGCAAAAGACTCTCAAAACAACATTAGTGGAGATAGCTAGATAAAGTAGTCCTTTACTGGAAGCTTCCAGGTTCACACCAAAGGTACGCGCACACGTTGGCCAAATGCTACAGCTTTTATAACTTTCAGTAATTAACATACATGATATCTACAGCCAACCCATGGTACCAATTTCTGCTGGTGCCCACCCTCAGAACTCCTCAGAAATGCCCCTTGGAGCCCCTCCAAGGGCTCTGGGCTTATTCTCTTGTTTTGACTACCAGATTATCTGATTGTCTCAGTTTGAGTTCTTGCAGGTGTTCTTCAAAACAACGTGTCCTTGGTAATGTGTGTGAAAGTGTTCAGTGACTTCTAAATACCACCTAAAATGTGACAAACTTAGGAAAACTCATTCAACTTATACAACCCTAACCCTGTAAAAATCTACAAAATTAAAATTAAAATCCTTAGGCACATCATCCCCATGACATGAATCTGCTTTTACCAGTTAGTTGCTAGCACACATTTTAATTAATGCACTTTCAGTATTCACTACACTTCTAGAGAAGTATCATCTAACTTGGAGATAACATTATTCAGCAGTTTGGAGATAACATTATTCAGCAGTTTGAAGCACTGTATGAACACGTAACAAAAAGAGCTACCACGCCCCAAAATAACTTATGCAACACAGACATAGCATAGAAACATGATGTCTCCAGTGACCAGCAACAGGACATGAGGAAACTGAATGAACTTCAGAGGAATTTCAGATTTTGAAAAGGCTCTTCATGGAGAGCGGTCACAGCACCAAGCCTGTCAGAGCTTAAGGAACATGTGGATGGTGCTCTTAGTTGCAAGGTTTAATTTTAGGGAGTCCTAAGAGAAGCAGGGGGTTGGATTCAACACTCCTCATTTGCAATATTCTACCATCCTATTATTATCAACTACCTGAGCAATACTCATGTAATCAAGGAGAATTAGATCTTTAAAAAGGACTACATGACAGCTTTGTTGGATTTATAACAGGGATCTCTCCCTTTTATAAAGTCTACAGGAGGAAAACAGAAGAAATCCTCCCTGGAGAAGCAAGCTGAAAAATAAGCAATCAAGAACATCCTTATTTTTCATATGAATGTGGGAAAAAAATCAGTACCTTAATGTTTGAGGAGATGACTAGTGAGACATGAAATAAACTGGAACAAAATATTAAAGATGACATCTAATTGTGTTTGATGCAGTGTAGTATGGAGAGATAGAGGTGGATCTCAAAGCAATGAGCCAGGAAAAAGAACGTTTACAGAGGTTCTCCAAATGAATTGTTAGATGGGGTAAGTCTACACTGAAAAAGAGGATACTTCAGATATGATTTGATAGAATTGTGAGGTAACAGTGGCATTACAGCTTGAATGATTTTTAACAAAGAAACTGACAAGGGAGTCTTTGAGAAAATATGCAGAAATTTAGCAGTGAAATTCAGAAAATGCTCTGACCTTAAATAAAGGACCAAGTCAAAGTAGGAAAGCATAGATTAAGGAAGAGGTATAATACATGTGCAGTCTATCATAACTGGGGAAAAAGAAACTGTGAAGAGAACCAGAAGGTCATTCTTGGCCCAGTTACATATAAACTACCTGATTACATCTATAGATAAGTGTCAAAAATTCATATTGAACTTTTAGATTTTTAAGTAGTAGATGGGCCAAACCAGACAGAACTATACAGAGTCATCTAATGGGGGTTCCTCTACAGCACACGCAAGCTTCAGCATCTAATCGAGAACAGAATGATGACTTCCAGTTAAATGGTAAATAGTTTGGAATGGCATTTGTAGCATGAATTTGTTTAGCTTCAGCTTTTGGATTCTGCACCCTCCGAAAGTGCTACACATTATTGCATTATTCATTAATAAAAGACACTGAAGTAATAGGGTAAGAATATTCATAGGGAGAACACTCCTACAAATATCCTTACTAGAAGAATATTCTTAATGGTTAATTACTTACATACTGCTATGCAGAGTTTAATCAGTTTGAAATGTACTAGAATATCTAAGGAAAAAGCTACAGTATTGAAGCAGTTTTTAGTAGAAGATTATGAAGTAAAGGCTGAGCTGATCTAAAAGTGCATGAATCTAGACAAGACAGTTAAAGCAAGGCAGTCACTGAGCCATTTCAGCATCAGAGCACCAGCACTAACTGCTGGTTCAGACAACCATGTTGTTAGCAGTACCTGCCAAAACTTGCTGTGATTAGAGGCACCCTCCTGTCACCTCCATTGGGTTGAGGACTCTACATACCAGTGAACATTTCTTCTGTTTTCCTCCTGTAGACTTTATAAAAGGGAGAGATCCCTTTTATAAATCCAACAGAGCTATCATGTAGTCCTTTATAAAGATCTAGAAGGTATAAAACTTCCTCTCTACATCCCTCTCATCCATGACCAAATGCAAGGAAACACTTAAAAAACTGGTTGAAGGCATGACTTTACTTTTTATTACTGCCATCTCAGTCTTGCCTCGCTGCTGCTTCTGTGTAACAAAGCCACTGAGTACTTGGTACAGTGTTTACCTGTGCAGGCTGGAGTGATGAGAACTGGGAGACAGCCGTATAGGATTTTATGAGGCCCAGGTGACCAGAACAGCGTATTTGGAGCAATGTAGGAAAAAGAAAGAAATGTAGCAAGCAGTGGGGGGTAAGCTGCCTTTTACGTGTCCAGAGTGCCCTGCTGAGCTCATTAAAATGCCTTCCTTTAGCAAGTTTCAGACTTACCATAAGAACAACAGTAAAAGCCTCAGGCTCTAGCTTTTAAACAATGTGCTGGTATCAGACAACATGATTACTTATAATATTTCTACTTTAATTTTTTTAAAACAAGGTGAACAGATAGATTCTATTTTAGCCTTGGCAGTTTCCTGTTGACAGTCAATGCATCTCAAAAAATCTATAGGCAAGAAGAACAGAGAAGAACAAAAAATGAATAGCTGCCTTGAAAATAGAGCTCATTAGGAAACAGTAAAAGAATTGGGGTTATTTAGTCCAGATAAAAGATGCTCAAGAAAGGACAAGATAATGACTTTTTAGTATATAAAAGTCTATAATAAGGAAATAATATTTTTTCCATGGACATGAAGAACAGAATATAACATCAAAATGGAGCAAGGGAAAGCAAGTTAGTTGTGAGGAAAAAGTTGGTGATAACTAATAATGAAGCATTACTGTGATTGCTGCAAAGTCATCACCACAGCATCTAAAAATGCTCTGTACAACAGACACAACTACAAAGACTGAGAGATTTGACTCTGTCAGGGAACAGAAGAAAAACTGAGAATTACTTAGCTGCCTTACCACTCTTCCAGACATATTGCTGCATTGGGTTTGTATGGCAAGGTTTTGGCAGGGGGGACTACAAGGGTGGCTTCTGTGAGAAGCTGCCAGAAGCTTCCCCTGTGTTCAACAGAGCCAATGCCAACTGGCTCCAAGACAGACCCACCACTGATCAAGGCCGAACCCATGAGCACTGGTGGTAGCACCTCTGGGATCATGTATTTAAGGTGGTAAAAAAACCAACTGCAGAACAGCAACTGCAGCCAGAGAGAGGAGTGAGAATGTGTGAGAGGAACAGCCCTGCAGACACCAAGGTCAGTGCAGAAGGAGGGGAAAGAGGTGCTCCAGGAGTCAGAACAGAGGCTCCCCTGAAGCCTGTGGGGAAGACCCTGGTGAGGCACGCTGTCCTCCCACAGCCCATGGAGGTCCATGGCGGAGCAGAGATCCATCTGCAGCCTGTGGAGGACCCCACACCAGAGCAGGTGGACACCCAAAGGAGACAGTAACCTCATGTGAAGCCCACACTGGAGCAGGCTCCTGGCAGGACCTGTGGCCATATGGAGAGAGGAGCCCACACTGGAGCAGGTTTACTGGCAGGACTTGTGACCCCATGGGGGACCCACACTGGAACAGTCTGTTCTGGAAGGACTGCACCCCATGGAAAGGACCCACGCTGGAGCAGTGTGCAAAGAAGTGCAGTCTGTGGGAAGGACACACATTGGAGATGTTCATGGAGTGCTGTCTCCTGTGGGAGGGACCCCATGCTGATGCAGGGGAGGCATGTGAAGAGTCCTCCCTCTGAGGATGAAGGAGCAGCAGAAGCAATCTGTGATGAACTGACTGCAAACCCAGTCCTCGTTACCCTGCACTGCTGTGGGCGAGGAGATAGACAAAAGCGTGAGTGAAGTTGAGCCTGTGAAGAAGGGAGGAGTGGGGGAAGGTGTTTTAAGATTTCATTTTTATTTCTCGTTATCCTACTTTGCTTTGATTGGTAATACATTAATTTCCAAAAATCAACTTTGTTTTGCCCATGGCAGTAGCTGGCAAGTGATCTATTCCTATCCTTACCTCGACCCATGAGCCTTTCCTTATAAATTTTTTTTCCCTCTTCCCTGTTCAGCTGAGGAGGGAAGTGACAGAGCAGCTTTGGTGGGCAACTGGGTCAACCCACCACAATTCCCAAGTAATGAGATGGCTTGTGCCACACATGTAAAGGAAAGCGTTTAGTCTCTCAGGTCATTGTATCTCCTCTGTAGACCCACACAGCATCTTTGTAACTGATGCATAAATCATGGAGACCATTTACCCTCAAGTTTCTTTGCTAACACAAAGCTCCCAAGTATAGAACCATGTAACAGTGAGGAAGTCACAGAAACCATCAAGTCAACAGCTCTCAAAAAAACCACTGCTCTTGAAGGGCAACTCCATCTTTTTCAAATACACATTCACACTTGCAAAAACTACAGAATGCAGCATACAGTGGCCTTAAGACATGAAGGTAACTGATCAGAATCTTCTTAAAGACCTCATAACAGTAGTAGCAAGACATCCAATTTTGAAGATGCAAAAATACTGTACTAGGTAAACATGTATTAATCCCAAGGCAGCTGTTCTGTATCCTCTCAAAATATGGACATTTTTCAGAAAAGTTTCAGAAGCCACCACAGACTTGGAGAAGCATTTCCATTTTACATGGCAAAATCTAATACACTAAATCCATTAATTTACACGGCCTTTTCTAGGCTAATGCTTCTTTCTACAAATACTGTAAAGGAATGGGAGAGTTTTTTCCCCCTGTCAAAAACAAATCAAGGTGTTCACAGCTAGAAGGGAAGTGAGTGAAAATTGGCAGAAAAAGCAAAACTTAAACCCCAAATCAGATAAGTAGATCCCTCATTAAGACGGAAACAGCAATCAGTATTTACAAACTAGTGTGTACAGCAGGCCAGCTGTGAGGACCTGAATAATCTTCATCCATTAAATTGATGCTTAACATATCAAACCTGCCACCCACCCCACAACATGAAAGCAAGCTCCTGAGCCTAATCCAAGTAAAGCCAAAACATTCTGCAGAAAAGGCCTTAAAGATTTCAACGATTCTTCAAAAGCCTTTTTGATATATCCAGTGACTGCCTAGACACATGGCTGCAACTCTCAGAAGACTATATTATGCTAATATTGCTGTTAGGTGTTCCCTTCAAGCACTATGAACGGCAAACAGCATCAAATGGCCTCTGTTCCTAATTCTGAGGGAGATCATAAATGTTTTATACAAATAAGGAACCTTTTTCATTTATGTGCACAGACCAGCCTTTGAGTCATTCTTATTAAACAGTAATAAATGCCAACTTCTCCTTAGTTTGATGGTTAACTAGGGAGTATCTATGGCCATGCAACATGGCTGGTTCTGTAGGTTGATAATACTTGATTCTTGGAAAAAAAACCATCAGACAAAACAGATATACTGCACAAGTTCACAAAAACGTAGCACTCAGTTCACTGTCAGTACTACTATTAGAACCAAATCCTACACCTGTTTCGTTTGACACTAAGGATGAAGATGATGAAGCAGACCTACCTAATTACTGAATTAGAAAACCAGAGTACCTGACAGCGTACTAGCCTCAGACCCTTGAGGAAACTAGATGATACTCCTTGGCCCGATCAGAAATAGTGGTCTTTCTACCTTCTCAGTTCAGTCTGCAGCAGTGAACTGCCTTTTGGTGGCTAACCACCCATTTAAAGCTCAACTTGTCAGACTGGACTTTCTGCATGAGTAGACATAAGGACTCGTGGTGAAAATCAAGCAGCATCATCACAAAATAAAAATAAAATATATAAGTAGCTTAATAAGAACTGTTGGTGTGATGCCTGTTTATACATAAGCCTTAATGCATAGGAAAAAGATGTCTGCATGCCAGATGAGCCACTCTACATTCCAACACACTTAACCCCTTCAAGACTGGGAACTCCTGGTTTTACAGTGTTCCTAGGGCAACTCCCCTGCAAGTAGGGGCCATCCTCCTACCAAGAAATGGAGAAATTATTCCCACTTTGCACACTTGCTTCTAATAATTTCCATGGATTTAATCACAAAGACATCTTGTGAAATGAGGGAGATGCTGTAAGATTCTGGTAACATTTCAGCTATCGAAGTATGAAATTAAGAGTGGGAGAGCACTTCAGCTATATTTTATAGATGTTTGTGAGTGATGATTGAAGAGGTATGCCACATCTAGAATTGGTCCTGGAGAATGTAAATCACGTTCATGTGAAATTCAGCAAGGCAGCTACAAACCACACTACCTATAGTGGTGAAATGATGTAGAAATACATAAATTCAACAGCACCCCTTCAGCATTTTAGGTGTCTTGAGTTGCAGCAGATGTTCAAGGAAGGAATATTTGCAGATAGTGTAAACACAATGCCACAGTCTTTGGTGAGCAGCAACGATTACCAAGGTACTTAATGAACAACACTTAGCATTTCTAAAAGACGGAAACTCTTTAAACAAGGGAAGACTTATCCTGCAAACAAATGCTCTGTGATTTTTCATTACTTTCTCTGTGACAGAAAAAGCATCACTATGGAAATGAAAAATCTAAACCCATCTCATCAGTCTAAAATCAAAGTTTAAAAAACAGGAATCAGCTTGAATCTGGACTATGGCATGAACTTAAAAAGGCTATGGTCTCCAGTCCCCTAATGATCTTTTGGCCCTTTGCTGGACTCTCTCCAGTGTGTTCGTGTCTCTTGTACTACGGAGCCTGGAACTGGACACAGCCAAGGGGAAGAATCACCTCCTTTGATCTGCTGGAAAAATTCCTAATGCATCCCAGGATACCATTCGCTTTCTTGGCGCCTCCTACCTCCATCCTACTGAGGTCCTTCTTGGTGCCAGCATGGTCCTCTGGCATACCAGTTATTCTTCCTAGTTTGGTGTCATCAGCAAATTTGCTGAGGGTGCCATCTGCCTTATCACCCAGATCATTCATGAACACATTGAACAGGATCAGTCACAGTATTGATACCTGGGGTACACCACTAGTTACTGGCCTCAGACTGTATTTTGCACCACTGCATAGGTTATCAGGGTTGGTTGAGCATGAGTTTCCTGATCACCTTCATGTTCATGGGCCAGGGAATAATCTTCCACATTAATTGCTCCATTGCCTTTCCCAGGATAGAGGTTAGGCTGACCAGCCTGTAGTTCTCTGGATCCTCCTGCCTGAAGGTCAGACTGATCTAGGTATGATGCCATTTATCTTGTGCATTAGTTTCTGTGCCCAATGTTACTAATTTAAACCTTTGCCTTGTAAGCCGCTACACTTCTGTAAGGCAGCTGTTACACACAGACAATTCACAGAGGCAGAGAGAAAGAAACTGGGCTTAATTCTAACAGTCTTCAAAATTTTAAAACATTGTCAAATTCACCCTGACAGAAATCCAGGACGAAATACTTCTGCTCATGCAATTGTTGCTGCAAAGTCCTCCTATGCTATGAGAATTCTGGTCTCTCAAGAATAATAGGATAAAGCAGATAGTACTTAACCCATAAATATTACATAACTTGATGATTTCGCAAGACAATAAATGCTTCATGAAATGTTCCTTCTTTTGGGAAAAAGAAACTCCCTTAGTTTTCAAGACTAGGTTGACATTTTCTTCAGCCATACAGACTTCTACAAATACTTTCATTAGAGAAAATCACACTGGATGCCTCCCCGAAAGACAGGCTTTTGCTAACAGTTTTAAAGAATGATAGGAAAGCAAGGAAGGATGTCCGGTTTCAGATGATGCATGAAATTAGGTTATGTAACAGTTGCCTCTGATCTAAAATTCATGGCTACACAAGCCTAACTGTCCTCAGTCTCTCCACCTGGAGATTCAGAGATTCAGCTTGCAAAAACGTGCTAATGCAGTGTAACAGAATTATCATAACTTCCAAAGGAAAAGCTGCATTTTACTTTGGAAACCAAAGGCTCAGTAAAGCCCACAGGACTGGACAGGTGCAGTCATACACCCAAGTTGCCAGATCTCCTCTTTCCTAAAGGCTCTAGACTGTTCTGAGATGAAAATACAGGTCATGTTTTTTTTCAGAATAATGAATACAGGGACAAGGACTAGCAAAACAGAGGGCAAGAAATTGTATCAATCGATCTGGATGGACTAAGCAATCTAGGAAACTATCCTAATGGTAGTTCCTAAGTCAAGAGTCATACTAAAAAGCATTAAAATACCTATCAAATCATATTTTTCAGCTACAGTCTATAAATGAAAAATAAACACAAATACTTAAACTGCATCAGTTAATTGCAGATACAACAGATACTTTTCTGGTTGACTATAGCTTCCCCTATTTACGTTTTACAAATTAGCAATTCTTTATTCAAATGCTGCTTCTTAGATATAGTAAATACTATGGTGGTTTTCTACCGTCAGCAGTGAAAGACTTGTAAACAGAATTCTTAAGTGACACTATCTTTATCTTTTTCAGAAGTTTTCCAAAGCTGCTTTCCTGGACAAGAGACATGAAGAATCTAGTTCCTGTTGACTGAGGCATCTTAGGATCTAATGAAATATTCATTGGCTTCACACTGCCGATATTTTTGAAAAACCCACATGAGAAAGTATATGCATATATTAACTTATTAGAAGTATTTGACATTTTTGCTTTAGAAGATCTAAACAAAAATTTGGCAAGCACTGGACAACCAGCTAATCACATTTAAACTACCTGGCACTGGCTAATAACACCTCAATTAAATGGCATAATTTCCATTCAGTTCAACAGCTGTATCAGCTTCCTTGGCATGGGTTTCATGCATATCTGAGTAGAAAAGTTACATGTTTGCAATTTTTAAAGGGCCTTCAAATCCAAGGCACTTTACACCAGTCAGTCAACACCACAGATCACTTAAAATTCAGAATTAATGCGATGAAAATCTAGCATACAAATGCCTCCTCGATCTGATAATTCCAGAAGATATAGCATGCTTTTTCACATCCTGTCGAACTGTGCCAAAAAACATGGCAGTCTGGAGTTAATTTTCTCTTCTACTACTATTATTATGAAGTTGCTTGCAGCCTAGACAATTTTTGTGCTTTATCTTTCTTGCTTTTAGTACCTCTGGCTTCTTCACTGTAAGTTTAGCCTCACAGGCAGCATTAACCTGCCAGATTAGTTACCTTTGTAAAAAAATTGTCCCAGGACTAGAAGCAACAATCTTCAATTTGCATGACATACCAACCACAATCACTTGTGCCTATGCATGCCCGAGAGTCTCTTTTTGGGTGATTTCTTCTTGCTGTGGGAGCTACTACAGCAGCAGAGGGAACCAGATGGGAGAGCACAGACAACGTCTCGCATTTGGCTTAAATGCTCCCCCACTAGTTGCTGGCATGGAGAAAGACTGATTTAAAGTGTGGAAAAAAAGGAACAGAGAAAGAGAAGGGAGAAAAATTACTCTGAATGGTCATCATGAAACTGAAGAAAAGGAACAGAAGATCAGCATGAAGCTTTGCCAGTGGGGAAGGAGAAGTGGTAAAGGACAGGGATTCCAATCCCCCATCTCCTACAAGGTGAAGTGTCAGGGAGAGGTTGGTAAAAGAAGGGAGCACAAATAGGTGGTGAAGGGAAGAAACAAAAGGCATCAAGAGGAAAGACACGGAATGAATGGAGGTCTAAAGCAGGTAAGACATAAAATGGATGGACTGCCAAGAGTGCAGCTGTAAGGAACAGGAATATGAGAGACATCTTGGGGAATCTGACAGGGAAAGAATGCTTTCTCATTTCCAGAACATATTCCTAGGAACTAGAATTGACTCTAACATATCAATCTTTCAACATGCCTTTACAATGAGGCAAAGCAAATGGTTAATCTTCAGGGTGGGTTTTTTTATATTAACCAGTGATCTTTGGTATTACTGTTCTACTCAGCTGTTCTACTGAATTGATGAACAGACTGCATTGTGCTCCTGAAAGTACCAAGTACTTTTTTTTTAAGAAAAACAATCTGTATTAGGAACCTTAAAAGTGGTTCTGAAGTCAAATAATTAAGCTATTTGTACTAACAAGTCTTATGAGAATCATTTTCATGCAACAGAAATTATCTACTTTCTGCGATTATTAATCTCTCTTGACATTGGCTTTCTTTTTTGTAACACCTGTTCCTAATGCTTTCTCCACTCACATCAAATATGTCCTTATTTTCCCATATATTTTTCTATGCCATGTTATCTTTTTTGTCCTTCAGCTCTGTGTTTACATTGTATCAATTTCTACTTTCTTTCTCAGATTATTCCTCGGTCTCCTGTTTCTCTTGAATGTGCTGCCAAGCTTTCCATTTTAAATTTAATCTTGATTTCCCCTGTAGCCTGCCAGAAATGACTCAGTCCCTTTTAGACTGTATTTGCCTTTACAAAAAA
>VXBX01007914.1:296425-435735 GCA_013400415.1 Scytalopus superciliaris | reverse complement strand
AAAAAAAAAAAAAAAGTTAAACAGATTAAACTACATATTGTTTCACACTATGTGCAGTCATTACACACACAGCCTCCCTCCTCCCACTGGTATGTGACAGATTACAATGCAAAAGTCACAGACCAGAAAAAAGAAAAAAAAAGGAAAAATCATATAGCTTTTACATCTTCCAAAACATAACCTTTACAGTGTCAGCCTCAAAGCACATTTCATTGCATCTGATGAAAGTAAATAGTGTTCTGTTCTATTCTGATTTTTAATGAATGAACTGGCTTGTTTTCACCAATTAAGAGACATTTAGCTTATCTACAGTTAATATTTATATATATATAGACTAAGTTCTGACACAAAATTAGTTGGCAAACAAAACCTCTGAGCAATGACTTAGTAAGTACTGAATCTTCATAGTTGCATAAATACTGCAAGGCACTTGAAAAAACAGACATTTATTTTGAAAAAATGGTGAGTTAAACACCCTAAACTCCTGTAGCATAACTTATAGATCTCAGGGCCAGAAATAAAAGAGAAAAATGTTCTCCTTTTATGCCATGCAAACAAAAATGAAAGGTTCAAGAGCAACAATCTGATCATCTGCATAAAGTAAGGCGTAAGTACCAAGATACCTTTACAGTTACATCAGTAAGTAGTACTTAAGAGAAACATTCCTTCCAGAGACATATCTGGGCTTCATGATGTCCCACACACTGATTATTCATGTGTTCAGGAGGCATAACTATCAGTCCTCTAACTTTTCCCAATTTTCCTACCACTTCTGCTGGTTTTACAAATCCTTCTAAGAACATGATTACCAAGAATCTTGCAACATACCAACAGCAGCCCTTATTAATGACTTAAACAGAAATAAATTCCTTGTCTTATTTAAAGTTCCTATTTATAAATCCAAATGCTCATGGGTCTTTTTCCTACAGAATTTCATACCAGAAGTTCAAGTTGAGCAGCTTGCCATCTGTGAGTTTCACATGCTCTTCAAAGCCACAACTACTCAAAACACAATCCCTTGTTCTGTTCCCATGTTGGTCTGCCCAACATGGGTTGTACATCCTTCCTGTAACTTACAGCCTGCACCTACACTTTTGGCAACATTAAAATGCATTCAATTTATGCATGCCAAGTGGAACATTCAATTAAATTTCTCTGGAGTTTTCTACTTATTTGCCATCTCAACATGAGCAAATCTACAGTCAGCTATAAATTTTAAGAGAGTACTTTTGTTGTCAAACTACTACTGTACTGATAACCTCTTATTTTCCATTAAGTGAATTTCAGGGATGGGGAAGAGGAGTGAAATCAGACTATCTGCCTGACAGTTACTTAGGTCACCTTAAAAGACCTTTTCTGAACATAGACATAGTTGCATTCTTTTGGTTTAGGCTATCTGTAATCTTACATTGTGAATTTTAAAAAAGAGTGTTAATAGGCCAGAGACCTTGGTCATGTCTTTACCAATTTGTTCCCAGATTATCCAATTCATAAATGGTAACACAATATTACTGCAGACAGCATCCCCTTGATTCCTAACAGACTAGAAGAGTTCACCATCTTTATCATGCAGTAGAGTGCACACATCATTAGAGGCAACATGATTTTTGTTAAATTTTTTGCTAGTTTTTAATGGTTTTGCTTAGCAATGCTTAGTTACTGTAGCATTTGTGGCATTTATTTTTCTCTCACCCTATCTGTTCTTAGTTTTTAGTATTCAAACTCCTTTTTAAGATAAAAGCATAATAGCTAGCACTGAATGAGAGCAAGTTTCAAAAGGCAAAAACCAGCTAAAGATGCCTTATTTAAGAACAGTATCATGTCCAGAGTCATATTTTTGCTCTGTTTTAAAGTGAAAAAAAACCCCACTGGAAGAACTGTACTTTGAGTTGACAAATGACAGTGCCATACTTCCTCTCTGGATCAGATCAAGCATGAAAATCTTCAGTGTAGATGCTAACTTAGGAGGAAAGTACACAGGAAAAGCTCAGTGGGTAGAAATTAATATATTACTGTGTCAACAGTAATGCCATGAAATGCTGAGGTCTGAACAACAGGCCCTGAGCCAGAGTTGACCTCTAGATGAACCTTCCAACCTAATGCTTTTATTTAGACATGTATCTGCTTATTAGCCAAAATTATGTATAATCATTAGTAAAATATGTAGTATGATAAGGCTGCACCTGTGTAAACATGTATGCTTGTTAAGGGAGATATATTTGTATCTACTTATTAGTGAACATTTGTATCTGTTCATTAACATATCTATCTTTCTGTATTTAGAGAGTGGTCAAGGCCATGGAAGTAGATAGCTGGTCTTGTTTGACAGCAGATGGTCCAAACTCACTACCTTGATTTTCCTTTGAGCCCTGGCCAGGCTTTGGTGAAACCCAAGGAGAGAAGAAAGCCAGATGTTTTCCATGCTAAATAATTGATGCAAGCTTGTTTGTTTAGCAATTTAAAAGCTGGACCCTTTCACAGCAGATGGAGACATCACCTCTGAGTGGATGCCCCACACAGGATTTCCCAGTTCCTGAGAGTGCTTCTCTGACCTTTCACTGTGATTGGGGCTCCCCAGCTGATGTGTGGGTCTGGATGATGGTGGTGTATTAAAGGGTAACTGGTGATGTATCTTTCTTAATCACTATAGTAATGATTGGGTGCAGGGCTGAGCTTATCCTTTTACAATTCTTTGTTTCCTTTGTAATTCCTTGGAGTTTTGCACTAGAGTAAATTTACACACTTCTTCTTCAAAGTTGGTATCTGTGCCTCTTGTGCTGCCCCTCATCCACTGGCAAAACATGCCAATAAATGAATGTTTGGGAAAATAACAGGTAGGATACTGCGCTTGCTGGCACTGGTGCCCATCAGTAGCAGTATAATTCGAAATAGTGAAGAGGGACACAAGAATTAAGACTTGGTCAACAGGAAATACGTGACACTGTATCAATGATCTACTTTTTCTTCACTTTTATAGCCCTCTACAGGAACAAGACCAAAGAGTTTTACAAGTAGTTACCACTGCATAATTAGTATATTTTCTATTGCTAAAACAGCTTGTCCTTTCTTTTCACCAGTTTAAAGTATGTTATACTAACAGGAAAAATCTGTTTCCAATCAGACTTAGAGTGGACAAAACAAAATTGCAATGAAGTCAGTTTTCCCCTCCTCTTCTCCGCTTCACGTGCTGTGCCATACCAAGGTGCAGTGATAAATTGGGATAAATGTCATTTGCCAGTCAAGAAAATGTTTACTACAAGCCTGGTAAACAGAAACTGCACAAGCATTACAATCTGCACTGAAGTGAGCAGTAGCAATGCCCAATATGAAACAATGCTTTAAAAGTCAAGGGAAAAAAAGAGTTGTTTTCCAGGCTGTGTCCTGTTAGAGACCAGTGAGCTGTCACAACTACTTATGAATAAGCAGCTCATCTCCTGGCAACAAGCTCAAATCTCATCTTCATTGGACAGGACATATGCAGTGCTATTAACTCTTCTGAGATTTTCAACCTCTGAAAACTTAATTTAGATAAGCCCTAAAACTTTAATTTAGATAATTTAATAGGTACATTTAAGAATTCTGTGAAACCTGGACACATAATATTGTCTGGCTTATCAAAGACCTGTATTTTATATATTTAAGTCTGTTGTTGAGGATGTACATTGGCATATATAACATGATTTGACTTAGTTTTCCTGAACAGAAGAGATGCTGTCTGTCAGATTCCTAGAAAGGATTAGTTTGATTATCTGTTAATAGAGCATCAGGTACTTAACAGCCCTCGTGCTCTACTTGAAATGAGATTTGAGGATGGATTTATCCATGTGAATTATACTATTATTTTGCCCAGAAAGATGTGTCATTTTGATGGCATTTAAAAAGATAAAAAAGACAGTCATGTAAATGAACTGCTTTATATCTAAGGCTGGCAAAGGTAGACACAGTAAATCAACAATTTTTTTTTATATTGCAAATACTGTAAATAATTTTGTTCAGCAAAAATAAAACAATAAGCTACCCATTTTATTGTACTAATAAATCAGCAGCAGACAAGAACACTTTGTCATAATGGTCTAAGTGCCCTCCTGATGCTATCACACAGCAGCCTTTAGAATAATATTCACTTTGTTTTCCTTACTTGATGCCATTTCTCAAGCACAGCCATGTACACTGTACAACAACCAGCTCCCTATCCATCTCTGGGATTTTGTCATTCTGTGCATTATTGCAGCAGGAATATTTTATTTGCCACCACCAGTCATGTCAGAAGTTTTGATGATTTGTGAAGCTCCACTTCATGAAAAAAAGCAAGCAGTCAACAGGTCACTCTCTCCTCAGACAAATGCTGTTCATACCAGATAATGTTTAGTTACTCTAAAGGCAAGATGGGATTACTCCTGCATACCCTACAGATCTTTTATGGATTTGGCTGCTAACAAAAGGATCTAGGCAGAGCATGAAAGTGTCACATACTTATCCCCATTCTCACTTACTTTCTTTACAAACCAGAACATAAACAAGAACTGGAAACAATCCTCAATTCCTGCTGCAAACATCTGCAGATAAAGTTTTGCAGGGAGGAATCCAAAAGCCACAGGCTCAATGTTTGGTTTTGTTACAGACTTCCTATGAGATGCCAGTTAAGAGTTAAATCCAAGTTTTTAGAGACCACTGCTAGCTCTAGCATTCATTTTTCTGGTTCCATCTTGCTTCAGAAAATGTGCTGAATTAACAGAAGCTTTAAGGACTTTAAGTGAGGGCCATAGGTACTGGGTTTTAATTGCTGAGAAAAGGTAGTCATAACTCCTGATCACTGAAGCACTCGAAATCCAGTGACTGTCTCCAGTAATTTTATCCTCAAGTCTAACCACTTTACAATTACTGATGCTTGAAATGATAACATGCACTCTGACAAGAATACTGTAAACCTTCATGAATGAACATTTATGGGACACACGCCCAATACAATTCTACAGAAAAGATCAAGAACAGAAGGTTCATCCTGGGTATGTATAAATACAGGTGTTAGACACACACACACCTGCCAAGTCTCCTGCACAGAAGGTATGAGTGATGACCAACTAGCTCCTCTCCTGTGATCTCCCCTCTGGCTGGGATTGCACTTCATGCATTTGCAGGACACCTGTGACCTGCTCACCACCTCAGATGTGGAACGGAGGACTGCCAGTAGCACGGTACTACAGTCAGCACACACTTCTCTGGGGGAAGCCCTCAAAACAATCATCTTAGAAGATGCATTCTAGAGCCTGTGATACAATTTAAAAAAAACCCCACAGAGCAAGCACATAAAACAAGGAATGACTTCTTCAGGATCAGAAAAAAATATATGCTCACCCACTGAAATAAATGTTCAAGAATTGTGTCTTTCTGTATAGATGAGGCCTCTATTTACATGTTTTTGTACTGTTTCTCCTTTAATGCTCATGAAGTCAGGGAAAACCCACATATTTAAAAGTTCTATTGTAATTCAAGTAAAATCTAGGTACCTGAAACAAGGTCTGCAGTGAATAAAAATAAAACCATGTAACAGCATGTTCCTCTGACTCTCTCAGTCTCAATTAACTCCTCAATCTTCTGATGATTACATGTACTTTGCATTCTGCCTTCTCCTACCTGAAGACAGCTCCAGCAAGCATCTGGCTATGTTTGCTCCAGGTACCTTCTCTCAACGTTACAGGATTTTATTTCCTGCTCTCAGTATAAACAGAATCTTGCTCAACTACTAACACACACAATCATGAGAGAGCAGAAAATAAAGCATGCTGGGAACACACAGGGGAAACAGCAAAATTCTTAACCTAGGCTGAAACTGCTATTTGAATGAGTTTACCAACTACCCCAGGTGACACCAAGTCCCAGAAAGGGTCCATGGCATTGAGTTCTTGCCATCACAGTGAGCCACATGGAGTCACAGACACAGGCAGGGCTGTAGCCACAGATAAGGGGCAGACTTGACATACAAAAGGTAGAATACTCCTTCCTCAGCTGGGAAGATGCTGATAACACCGTAATGATCAGTGGATGGGACTCTTTTTTGTTTGGCTAGGATTTGCTAAGTAACAAGGAAGTATGCAAAGTCATTCTGGAAAGACAAATTTTCTTGAAGCAAGGAGTGAGCAGGAAGAGGTTCCACAGCATGGAGAAAAAAACAGTACTCAAGGATTATCACCCTCCAGGGAAGATGCCACAGTAACCTGAGACAGCAGACATGCCTATGATTGGGATCACTGTGAAGAGATTACTATTCCTGTAGATTTGCTAGAAAATCTGGACTTTATCTATTATTCAAGAAGTTGTACAGACGTTTGGCATGTAACATGAATATCATGTTCATTCTAGCAGTGGGTATAGTCAGTGCCAGAGGCTATTGGGCAGGAGCCACAGAGGAGAAGTGACAGCAATTCATTAAATACAACTGTAAAAAAATCAGATTTTGAACACAGAGCAATCAATTTTGGTACAACATTATTCTTTATCTTGCGTAGGCTTTATTGCTCCTGCAATCATTCACTGTGTTTAATTACAGGACAATTCGGAGTGTATGCAATACTTGGGCTCTGCAGCTGTCTCTCTCTCCCTCCTTGAGGAAGCTCCCATTTGGAGAGCAGAAAGTCATTTACAGTGTGTTCACAAAGACTTTGAAGTGAAGATACTGCTCCTAGCAGGGTTCAGCATCTTAACTGCTGTCTTTTGAATGGGTTTCAGAAATGAGGAATAATGGATCCTGCAAGATGCCTCAGGAATCTCCATCTGCCTTTAGGAGCTCACGTATGCAGGACTGCAGCTGGTTTCTGCTGGCATTGTCATCTATGAAGTCTTCCTTGTACTGATTATTCCTTTACTACCCATGTGTGGGGACAGCATAACAGAAGTTGTAACTCTTGGACCACTTGATGCAGCACACCATAAGATACTCCAATTTCTGTTGAAGATTCCAGTGCATTACCCTACATCGGGTTGTGACAAACCTTTTATTGTCCTATGCCTTGAAGACACTGTAATTCCTGGTCTCCTGGTAGTCTACTCTAACAAATTCTACATTCAGACACTCTCATAATGGATCTATTTTGTAACTTCTCCTGCAGCTTATCACTGCATTCTGTTGGCAAGCTTTGTTGTTTCAGCATTAACCAAGAAAGACCAGCCAATTCTTTCCTGCTTCATGCCATTCATTCTTACTGCTTGTCTGGTTGTTGTTTTTTGCACCAGGAGCTGAGAGCATTTAGGTCAGGCAGTGACTTTACAAAGCAGTGCTCCTATTCTCCCTCAGAAATCAGTATCACCTGCCCTGATGCTCAAAAAGATCCAGATCCAGAAATTTGACTGAATGAAGTGAAAGAACATATAATCAGTCATATACCAAATAAAGATCAATTAGATAATTTGTGTCGGAAAGAAGAAATTACCAACATCAACAAACACGGTGAAGCAGAAACCTCATGTTATCCAGAGAAAAAGCAGCACCAAACATCACTGATCTTGAATAAAATCTTTAGCCATAGAAACAGATAGACACTGTAGGAGATCAAAGAATTCCAGAGCCACATTCTGAAAAAACAGCTATATGCTATGGCTAATTTTCAGGCAACCTCCCTGGAAAAAGATTTTAGAAGACCGTGTGAACAGACAGCTCCACTCTAACAATAAGAGTGTAACTTGCAATAGCATCTTTTTTTCTTTTGTGAAATGCAAGTGACTTTATCTTGTTCTAATCTCTGAGTATACATGATACTCTTTCACAAAGCATTTCTATCCTGATGCTATTACATACAATAGAGTGATATCAAGATATTTTATTTTATTATTCTTGGATAATAAGTTAAAGAAAATCACAAAGAACACAACAGCCTTATACAGTAAGTCTGGAGAATTAACTTGGAATAAACAAAGAAACCTACTGTTCTGGGAAAAATGCTAAGTAATGCCTTCCTTAGCATCACTGAAAACTATAAAAAACCATGGATTCATAACTAAAGACAAAAATTGTATTTGTGCCAGGATGATGCATGGAAGAAAACAAATCTCTTAATGCTTTTTTAGTTTTGTTTTGGAATTTTTTGGGGTTTTTTGTTTGCTTGTTTTTTTTAATTCACATAAGGTTGATTTTCATCCTAAGCTGTCATACTCAATGTTTACTCCAAACTAGGCATATGGAGCACTTCATTTCTCCTTATTTCTGTTATACTATCAACTGTATCATAGTGTTGTTTCCCCCCACCCAATCCCAAAGCATAAGGAAGACTATATCTAGTTCTTACAGAAATTAAAGGATTGCTGCAGGGATTACTGAGAAACAGCCTGGCTTAATTTAGATAAGAAGACATTATATATTTTACTGCCAGTATGTTATTTTGGACTGTTAACTCCATTTGACAGACGGACAAGAGGAAACATCATGGTACCTCTGAACTCAGAAGGTGGAAAACTTTTAAATTCCAATCCTGTTTGATCAAAATTTAAAATGTAAAGATTTTATCCATTCTATCATAGCCTGGAGTGGAAAATAAGAGTGCCTAGTTCTCAGTATGGCTCCCAGCCACTTTCTACTAAGCAACAGTCCTAAACTGTGTACCTCAAAAAATATTCAATTTGTAGCTCCTGATTGAGTATAGGCACAATGAATTTTGCACTTCTTATTTAGAGATTTTGGTACTTAGAGATTATGACTACTAAAATAGTCATTAACATACAGCTTAATAAAGAAAAGTGATTTCTTTGGTTTGACAATTTCCAGAAAGAACCAGTATACAGTGTGTATATATATATCCAGTTATACAGAGGATCCTAGTACTGTTTCCAGCTCTGGGACCCCAAGACAAGAATGCAGACCTGCTGGAATGGATCCAAATGACAGTCACAAAAATGATCAGGCTGGAACACTTCTCCTGTGAAGACAGGTTGAGAGAGTAAAAGTTTTTCAGCCTAGGGAAGAGAAGGCTTTGGGGAGACCTTAGAGCAGCCTGGCAGTACTTAAAGGGAGTCTGGCTTGTAAGAAAGATAAAGGGCTTTCTACTATGACCTGTAGTGACAGGAGAAGAGACAACAGTTTTAAAAACTCAAAGACAGTAGGTTTAGACTGGATATAACCATGGAATTGTTTAGGCTAGAAGGGGCCTTAAAATCACCAGGTTCCAAATCCCTGCCATGAGCAGGGACACCTTTCACCAGATCAGACTGCTCACAGCCCTGCAAGGAAAATGTTTGTTACAATGAGGGTAACAAGGCTACTCACAGGTTGCTCAGAGAAGCTGTGGATGCCCCACTCCTGGACATGTTCACGGCCAGGTCAGACAGGGCTCTGAGCAACCTGATGTACTGATAGGTGTCCCTGCCCATGGCCAGGGTGCTGGACTAGATGACCTTTAATAATCCATTTCAACCCAAATTATTCTCTGATTCTATATTCCACTATTTTATCATATGTTCATTATATATTTTAATAAGGTACTTTGGAGATAAGCCACAGGCTCAAAGCATCTCAAAATCAATGACAGATTGAGACCTTGTTCCTACAGAGAAGCCGAGGCGAAGAAGGCACAGTCTTAGATCTGATAATATACACCTAGCCAGACACCAGATGGCCCGTCCACGATCAGCCAGGAAAAACGTATTGTGCAGAGGATTTAAACAAGGGTCCCCCAGATTGCAGACCTGCAACCCCTGCCAGATAAATATCAGTGTTGTTTCAACTTGAAAAGATTGAAACAGACACGGGGCAAATTTTCCACTGTGTCAAGGTTCACAGGTGTATCTTATTTTCTTCTATTCAAAAGCCATTCTGACATGGAAAAACAGAGAAAGACAGTGCTTTTTACCCAAATCAGGAGAACTGCCTGTTAAGACAGAGAAACAATTTTGGCTCCCTACATCCACAGAATGGTACAGCAAGGCAAGACAACCAAGATTTCTGTATGAAAATGCATTCTTCTCAAGCTTTACTCTTGCATACTCGTCACTCACTGAAGTCCAGCAGAAATTCCCACAAGTAAATGACTGACCTGTTAAAAAACTGACACGTGTCATGTTTCACAAAGAAAGGCCTGTGACTCAACACTGGACAGGACACAGCATTTTCAGCCAACCTGTGCCAGTTGCTAAAAACAGCAAACTGTTTTCGGTTGTAAGCAAGATATATATTTCATTATTCCCCCATTCACTGCAGTAAGAGGGAACTCCTAGTGATTAAAAAAAAAGGACAGTAATACTCACAATCTTAATATGAAAGGCTTAAAATGTTACCATCAGCTGTAACCAGCACTATTAAAACCATGATCACAGTTGATCCTCCTCTACATAATACCAGTTACATGACAGTTAAAATAGAAATACAGCATGGAGACCACAGTGTCATGCCACTAGACATGCTAAATCATTTTTTAAACTAATACATTTCCAATAAAAGTACTAAAAAAAGGACAATTTTATCTAAATTAATAGCCTGCTGTACTTCAAAACTACGGTCAATATCTACCGTGATGATTCAATCAGATAAAATCCTATCAAGGCCTCTCCCTACAAACTGCAAAACCATATAGATAAACCATGATGACTATCAAATTCTCCAGATGCTGCCACTTAAAAATTATTAAAGTTCCACAGCTGATGTTGAGTTTTGGACACTTTCTTTTACGCTTGTTCCTACAGCATCTTTAACAAGATTAAGTAATAGCAGTCAAAATGAAATAAGAACAGTTTTTATAACTATCACCAAAGAGCAGTAACTCCTGTTGCAGACCTAAGCAGAATGTATATATAATAAACTGAGAAAACCAGAATTAATTCAAAGCAGTCTGTTCATTTTATTGGACCTTACTTTAAACACATCAAGCAAAACATGAAAAACTACAGAAATCAGTACGAAAACATTGTAAACCAGTACCTAACAACAGTCTTGCAGAAGCAGAGTCTTGGAGGAAGGGAGATGGAGACTGAAATAGCAAGAAGGTGTGGTGAGTATGAGCAAATAAATGATAGCCTGATGAACAAAGCCTACCACTAGATAGGCCGGCGGCTGTGGCCGTGTGGGTAAAGCCGCCGCCCCTGGATCCGTGCTCCTTCTCGGAAGGACGCCGGTTCGAGTCCTGCGGGTCTCGCTCTGCCAACTTCGTCCGGGCTTGCCCCGGCCAAGGCTTAGAGTGTCCCAGGGCTAAAGGGGGTGGGGCCAGTTCCGCGCACGCTGAGCTCCACGTAATAAATCCATTCGCGCAGGCATAAAAAGCATCGTCGTTCGCGACGGCTAGCCACACACACACCACTAGATAGAGACTCCCTTAGAGGAATAAGTCCATGTGCATGTTCACAACCTGAACAAGTAAAACATCCAAACAGTTGGAAACAGGCTTGTCCACCTTAGCAGTGGCCAAAAAGTATCTCCTCACATGTCTGAATGCAGTGAAAAAAGAAATCAAGCATGCCACAATCCTGAGTTAAGGAATACTGAATTACGGAAATAGGAGAGAGAATAACTGGAAATCACATCTCAAACTAACCTGTTTCCAACTCCAAGGAGTTCCCAGACACAGGTGTTTCTTCTGGGCTCAACTACTGAAAAGCCTCAGATTCCCTTGCTTGTCATATCCACAATGACAAATTGCAGAGACCCATCCAACTTGGCAAATGAAGCAGTCTCTCAGATACCCAAAGCAATCCTAGCTGCCACACTGTTCTGAAAGAAATGCCGTCTGAACGCTTTTTTAAGCGGTTGTTCTTTAGGAAAATAAAGATGATACCTAGGGATATTTGACAGGAATAATCTTGTACCACAAGTCATGAACCATTTGAAGTCCACTGGAGAGAACAATGCCACTGAAATCTTCTTAAAAACAAAAGACTCAGCCCAGTGGCCAACATTTAGGAAAGACAGAGTGTAGATGCTTTCTCAGAAGGAAAGAAATGAAAGCTCTTTAATGTTCTGACTCTACCAAGCAGTTAGAATGAACTGAAAGAAGGAATACCCAGCTTTACAATTGCAGGCAAAGCATGTGTTTTGGCAGTGTCTGACTGCACCCACATGCATGCTGGGGCAAAGCAGTTCTTGTTAAGGGGCTTGTGCCCAGACAGTGTATCAATCTATGCAAACAATCCAGCTACAGATGCGTGAGCTTTGCGTTTTCTCTGAGGTTTTTCATATTCACAGAAGATGCCTTCAAGGAGCATGCTCCAGTTTGAAAAGGTGAAGCAGTAGCACTTGATGAAAAATAAACTACCCCTTCTTTCACGACTTGCACTGGATTTTTGCTTTGCCACTAGCTCTTCTTCCAAAGAGAAGACACTCATACAAGAGAAAACTCACAGATCCCAGGGTGATTCCAAAGCTCTAAAAAGCCAACGAATTATGGATTTTCTCTTGGTTATTTTTAGAGCTGTGAGCTTAAAATCCCTGAGAACCTGCTGATAGGTATGTAGTGCTTCCCTAAGTAAGGGAAGAAGATACTTACGAACACCTGAAATTGTATCAAACATTAAACCATGAGATATGTCTGTATTGGGCTACAGAATCACCATGAAAAATAAAGGACAAAACCAAAGAAATGAAAGACAAAGGCAACAGATTAGCAACAGGTAGCTGCTGAGACACGAGAGAGAAGAGCTGTGGCTTAATATGTAGTTTGGGTCAGGCTCCAGCCTTGTCAAAGCATGTGAAGTAAAAAGTCACAGCAATGTGATTGCTGGACCACAGAAGTCCATGGTTGCAAATCTCTGGGTATATGCATCTTTTCAATCTAAATATGCCTTTGCATACATGCTCAAAAGTTTAAGTGCTTGATCTTTTTTAATAGAGATTTCAAAAGTAGGACAGAATTGGCCTCCTATTTATCAGTTTGTCACTGAGAAAATGGTAAGAAGATTATGTAGTGCTTTGATGAAGCAAACCTACAGCCTTGCAGGACAAGTGACAAAGCTATTATTTCTACCTTCATGCCGTTAAAGAATATCAAAACAACTTTATTGTTGGCATGAGAAGGTTGACATTTCACTTGACATTTCAGGCTCTGCTTATTTGAGCGGATATCTTCTGAAAACATCTTGATGAAAGAAACATTTCCAACTCTAACAAAGGGTCCTAAATGGTGAAAGACCTGCAGAGAAGCAAACTTTAAAGATTCCATACTCTGAGAATTTGGTTATTTTGGATGACTGACTCCTGTAAAATTAGTTTGCAAACTCGTGAGAAATCAAGATTCTAGAAAAGTCTTCATAGAATACACTGAATTTTGCAGACACCTTCCAGCCTCCTTACCTCTTGTCCTGAAAGGTAGTATGCTGCTAGAAGACCACCAATGAAGCGAATATTGACCTCAAAAACAGACACTTCGGAATTCTAGAACAAGCAGAAAGAATAAATAATTAACCAACTCCTTAATCAAAGGGGAAAAAAATATCAAGGCAGAGGCAAGTAGATACCCCAAACCAACCCACATGCAAGGGTCTGTACTGTCCCAGTTTCTAGATCCATACTGAAAATCTTGTGCGCATCTTCATGACATCAAATGATAATTCCAGTTACAGTTTCAAGTGATTTTTTAAGAATCAATTTAAGTTTTTCTCCTGTCCTCTAACTGTACTATCACCACAAAGTGCAATTACAGTAATTTCAGGATGGTGGGGAAGAAGACAAGGACTCTACATTTCCATAATTCAGCATCTTTTATGTTTAAACATAACACCAAATCTTCTAAGTTTACAGGATAAAGCAGAATAATAATTACAGAATTCCCATAATGCACTTTCTTAACCTGAATTACTAATGTGCAATCTCAAATTCAGAGCTTCATTTTAACATAGTCTCTGTCTAGGAATAGCCTTTATCTATTTAATATTATGACAAGAAATACTTCAAGACCACTGAGAAACTCAAGAGAATAAACCATTTTATTGCCTTCCTCCACATTAATATTCTTGGGCTAAATTCAACAGTATCTTTTGACTCATTTAATCCACAGAAAAATTAAGAGGAATCAGGTAGTTTTAATATCTTTCTGACTCCCTCTGTGCCCCATTCACTCATTTGCCTGCATACACTCCATCTGTCTCCCCCATAAATGTTTCTTCAACCCATTAGACAGAGAAATGTAGTTTAATTAAGAAATTTTGAGATGGGGCAGACATTTCCTTTTATCCAGAGAAGTGACTAGAATGTACACTGTACAAGCTGATTCACTCATCTGCACACAGAGGAAATAATATTCGTAGGTATGTCTTTCCTTGCATGCTATTTCCATGGCATCTGCAGTTGTATCATGCATTTTCCTTGTATCCAGATTAAATCCATTTTGCATGTATTGCTTATTTCAGAAAGATTATATGAGTACTTGAAATATTTCCTCAAATAGCATTGATGATTAAAAGTCTAAAGTTTGAAATATTCCCCAATATAGGCTTTTAGTAAAAGGCGTTCTCTTTTCACATATTTTCACATATTCACAGATGATACAAGAAAAATAACATCAATGCAGCATATGATTCCGCTTAATAGCTATTAAAGACATGAGTCACACATGCAGTGGTACAGTGTAAAGTGAAACAACTTATTCCCATTTCCAAGTAAAAGAATCCAAGAGGAACAACTTTATGTATTTATTTATAAACTTTAAACCATATAAAGAAATTATTCAAGTCTGGTGTATAGACAAGATAACTCATTAACCTTCAGAGATAGTTTTTGATACACAGGAAGAGGCAATTGAACTCCAATGGGTCATGTAAATTTCTTCCATCCAAATCCTAGATTAATTCTGCAGATTTATATTGAAATTGCCTTAGATCAGAAACAAAGTCATGGAAGCAATTTAATTCACCCTCATAATGGTATCATTATGTCTACACTGTCTCTGATATATTTAGGATCTTCAGTTTTAGACTGAATAATTATCTGACACTACGTGAAGAAGCAGAGTAAAATTTCTTTAATGTTTGCCAGACAGTTGATGTATAAAAAAAAGGAAACAGCCCAAACAAACAATTTTTGAAAAGTAGGACAAAATACAAAAACAATAGTAAGCATTTGCTGAATTCTGAGTGTATACTTACATTTTATTATGTGCATTTACTGAATGAAAAAGTATTTTTGGAACCACAGGGCAAATTGCAGGACTGAAATAAAAACATCTATCACAGAGTCTGTGACAGTCCCAAAATCAGTAATAAGAACACTAATCAATATGACTAAAATAGAGCCATTCCTTCCATGTAATGCTTCCAAACTCTGCATGCATGAACAACCATGTCAGATGCTGGATGATCAACTGGGAAATTCTTGTGATAGAAAAGGAAAACTCAACAACTCAAGTGGCATTTTTCATGTTAAAATTCTTAAGGACATTGAAGAAAAAGATTGTATTCTTATGCAATTTATACACTGTGGCTTGAGGAAAATTTGTCTTTTACAGCTCAGTTATTTGCAACTACCATCAGCTAGTAAAACCTCATCTTTCTGCCTTCACTTCTGAGGCCCTGTTGGTTCTCACAAAACACTTTCCCTTTCTTCCATTATCCAATTATAATTTGCATGTTGAAAATACAATACATAGATGTATCTTTACTTACAACTGTAAGTGTAAAAGGGTTCGGGTGTATTTTTTTTTTTCCAAAATAAAGTTACATACACAGAGAGCTCAGTTAAAGCTTACATATGACACTTAGATTAGTAAGTTTTTTAAGTTTCAGCTGAAAGACCTCTTCTGTCTCGCTCCAAGAGGAACACTGTGAAAAGGATTAGAGAAATATTAGGGCAAGCCCTACTCACCACACTGAAATCAAGATTTTTGTCAATCCATTCTTGTCCTTCTCTGAATTCATCATGAAGCCCCATGATATAAAGGGTATCCAATGCATCTACTATGGTAGCACCCATTTGTGAGTTTCCTACATGCAAAAAGAAGAATTTCTATTACAAGTGATTATTTTGTTACTTTTCTTAAATATCACAAACATGACAAAATAACCCAAACAATAGCAAAGCAAAGTTACTACAAAGATGTCAGCACAAAGAATTATCAAAACGAGCAAGGAATTATCAGGTACATAAGAAGGTTCCCACTTCTCTTTCAAAGCACCACTCTGGCACAATTTGGCTTCTGAGGAGAATAGAAGACTAAATATAGAAAAATAGCCCTTCTCACCTGCTTTCCCAGTCTGACCTTGAGCAACTGTACTTCAACACCAAAAAAAAAGACAGATAAGACGTTCAGCTTCAAAAAGCTACTAGGAATTCTAGGACAAAAGCATTAGAAAAAAAGTCATATGCAAGATAAAGCAATCTGTGCTTGCACTAATTTCTTACATTTCCCAACATTTACTTCTGAAATGTTCAAAGTTATGCAATTATGAAAGCCATATAATCACTGAAAAGCATGGCCTGATGAGCAGGGATGCACTGGCTTGGCTTGACTGAGAAAGTCACAGTCCCAAGACGTTCACCTCAGTGTCTCCGGGGTTCCACACTCAAGCTTTCTCAGCTGTCACCATTTCAAGTGGAGCATTGAAAGACAAATAAAAATCAATGGTGCTTTACCCTAAAATGCCATTCACTTGAAACAGCAGCAATTTAGAGCTGATTGATGAGTGACTCATCGGTTTGTACAGGGGGGACAGGGTGATGAGGTGCTGAGCCATTGCCCGTGTTACCATTGGTCTCTTCAGGCCACCCCTGCCTAAGATGCTGCCCTCAGTAAGGCAGAGATCGTTGTTTCGAGAAGAAGGCAAAATTTACCATGGGTTTTATTTGTTTCCATAGTATATAAAACATACTGTGCACCAAGAAAATAGCCGAATTTCACTGTTCATTTCTGTAATCTATAAACCAGTACAATAACTATGATTAGCAATTTAACGACAGTAGTGTCCTAACAAGCTAAGCCAATTTTAGGGTTTTTTAATGTGCTTTTCACCCATAATGGAATCTCCAAAGTGCAGTGTTCCTGCTTGGTGTTTTCTACTCATCCATTTCTGACTTTCACATGGCTAGAGCTACTTTTTCCCCCTCAAGCATAACAATAACTGAATGAAGTCATCACCCCATTTTATTTCTTTCACACATCTAAATGACTGACACACAGGCAAGCTTAACTTCATTTTCAGGGACTTCCTTCCTCAAGTAATAAAATTTAAACACAACAGTATCTATGACAAAGTAATCACCAACTAATTTCTTCAAAAATAGCCATGAATCAGTTTTAATTAATTTCAATTAGATATGGAAAGCCTAAACTTGGTGGTATTTCTTAAGAATATTCAAGTACAGATCGGGACACACTACCTTTTGCAAGATTAATTAAAAGACCTATTCTCTGACAAACTGGCCACCATCCATACCCATAGCTCTCAGGAAATTAATTCACCGTGGTGCATAAGTACTGTGAGGTTCAATGCCTTCAGTCAAATGACAAATTCCATTACGTGTGCTGAAGTGGAGGTTGCTTTGAGCAGAGCTACAGCACTGCACTTAACTTTGCACCTTCTTATAAGCATATTGTGACAGTTATCTAATATACCACTTCAAAAATATGTAAATCAGACCAGGATACAAGGACTAGCTTCAGCACCAGCTGACAAAGTATCTTTTGACATAAAGCTGGAATGTGTTATACTGCTTCCAGGACACACACAAAGTAACTGCTGTTCCTTTATTTAAACCACATTGATAAAATTTTCAAATACACAAAGCATCTGAACAAATAGGGATACGTACCCTTGGGAAATCCTGAAAGTTCCTCTTGTAATAGTTTAAAAAAATAAAAATCTTGTAACTTAAAACACAGTGGTAATCACATCAGTAAACTCTCATATTCTCCAACTGGCATGGGATGAGGAGAATATGTTGCATGGGAATGGACTGGCATGTCATTGTCCGCCACTCTACGCCCCCCAGGCTCCCCCCAAAAGTTTCAGACACCACAATGCCATAATCCAAAGTTTTCTAGACCTCAAAAGTACATTCCAGTGTTCACAGCGTGGAACAGCACTATGTTGGGCTCACGAATACCTACTTGCCACTCTCCAAGAAAATATGCTCAAAGATTAATTATTAAACAACCTTATTTTAAACAACCTTTTTCATGGAGTTCTCTGCACAGAACCATGAAAGAAGGGTCATGAAAATGCAAAAGCACATGATTACTTTTGCCATCTCACAAACCCAACAGATGCATTCAGAGAAAGGAGAGGCCTTCTCTCTCCAGAACTGACCAAAAGTGTCCATGGTTTCCCTAATGTATCCCATAATGACTGAACAATATGACTTCACCAAATACAGATAAGGAATTTGCTTTCATCATCACTGTGTTAAAAGTGAGCCCTCAACCCTGTATACAGAGCTCTCACCTAAAACAGCAGACCCCAAAAGGGACTGCCTGACAACCTGCTTTATGCTGTTTGCAGCCACAGAAACAAATGCAGCCCAACACAGTAAAACAGACTTGCTGAGCATATTTTGCCCGAGTCGATTAAAGGCATAAGTTCAGACTCTAAACTTTTGTGGGGGCCATACTCCAACAGCTTGTTCATGCTCTCCCTCCTGCTCCCTATACACTCCTTTCTCTCATAGTTTTATGTTTATCTTTTCTAAAACTACAAACATCAAACAAAACATTATGAGCAAAGACCCTTCTACTCACACGTGCCTCTTTTCTGAGCAGTGATGGATACCTGTTTCTGAGACATAGATCAGTACTGTTACAGTTTTTAGATTCCATGTGAGAGCTCAACTATTTTTTAACACCATTGCTTAAGGATAGCATTTATATCCCAACCTGTAATTAATTCTGAGTTTTTCTTCTTGCTTGTAAGCAGGCTATTTCAACTAAATTTGGGTTATTTTTCTTTCTTCTGCACGTGAGTACTTCTTCCTTCAGGAAGAATCAGAAGAACAACCTTTGGTTTTTAAAACTCTTTTGCTTGAATGCATTTCCCAAAGGTCAAGAGATGACAAGTCAATATTTTGCAACAGACTGTCTACCCAGTCTTCCTCCTTTAGTGTCAATCAGGCAGCACAAAGCCAGCTAATTCCCTCCTGCTGAGCATCCAGGGGGAAGAGTCCAAAATGAGAAATTCACATCCAGAAGTCTTGTGCTTACAAGAATAGCAGGAAGTGCTGGACATAAGGCAACACTGAGGACAATACACATGTAACACCTTAGCTGCCCCATACTCCGGTAGAGGTACAACTTAAAAACCAATTGTGGGTTTGATTAGAGAGTAAAATTAATTGCTCTCAGCTCCTTTCTTCAAGGACTACATGGAAAGGACATCATCCTAAATTTGTTCCTAACTAAGAGCTTCCACTGAATTCTTCTGTATTTGCTCAGGTCTACAAACTAACCAAAACAGGCAGTGATATTGTCATTGCTGTCTTCATCATAAAATGCACTGCAATATTGTTAGCAGTTACAACTACGCAGAAAGCCATTAGCTGAAACACAAGTGGGAAGAAACAGCAAGTGTTCAAAGATCACTGACCTGAATTAGTGCCACTCATGGTGTTATAGGGAAAGCAGACTACAATGGATAGGCTACAAGCTGTATTTCCCCCACCCAATGTTGATAGGAACCATTTGTCTGAAGTCACAAAGAGAAATCATTCCATTCATAATAGAGTATGGGGTTTTTTTTGTTTTCATAACCATGCTAAAATCCATAAATATTGCCAGGAAGGACAAGAGTATAGCCTTCCTGGACTTAGACTGTAGAAGGTGTCATTTGAAGAGCCATAAAGTAACCCTAAGCAACAAGATTACAGTTCAGAGGAGTACACACTACCACTTCAACTAGGCTGATCTATTATTGCTCCAGATACAGAGAGAGCAGATATCTCACTGTGGTGAAAAAAGGCTATAAAACAATTAAACTATAACAGAAAATAACACTTCTCCTAGCTGAAGGCACTCCTCCCAGGGTCTGTCTATATTCAATAAAAAGGCTTGGCTAGTCATGTTGCGTAAGATAATAACTGATTCCAAAAAGGCTCAGTTTTACAAACGTCAGATTAGGAAGTTTCCTCTCCATATAATTATAGTTCTAGTTGATTGAGCTTCAAATTTAATGAATTTTGCCTAACAAATGCAATGCTTTTTCTTCTAAATAAAACAGAACATCCATCATGAGCTAATGGAAAGAATTTAGCAGTGAAATAGCTGAACTACTAAGAAAACCATGCACGCTCTCATTAAGCAACAGCATTATTCCAAAAAACTGCAAAATAGTAATTCAGTTTTGTATTTAGGTAGACTTCAGTTTTTCTGAGATAAGCCAAATAATTCCTTCACTTGATAACACATAAATCTACAGTTTGAAATATCTAGCAAATCATATGACTAAGTATAAAACATCAAGCCTCTAAAAGAAAAATGGTCTTCCTATCTAGAATTCTTTCAGTATGCCAAAGCACTAGATGAAGAACTGGTTTATTTGTACCATTTGAAAGTCTCACAAGAGACTATCAAAGTACAAGGCAGACAGATAACTGTCATATGTTCCATGACAAAAGGAATATGAAGAAAACAAATAGTCTGTTTTCATTATACCATAAGGATAAGTGCAGAGATTTAGAAAGTCTCATATCAGCTACAGGATTGCTTAGTGTATTTATTATGTGGAAGCAGAGGAGACTATGAGCAGTGAGGTGCAAGAGGAAATATGCGAATAAGCATAGATCAATTATGAACAGAGAAGACTGAAGATATGAGACACAAACAAGTTAAATAAGGCACAAGATGACATATTAAAACTCTGCATCAACAAACTGAAGTCATGCACTGAGTTGAAAGGTAGTCATCAAAAAGGTGCTTCACAGAAACTTTGATTATTTGCCATGTCACCTACACCTACTCCTTACTTCAACATGTATACACTACACACAAATCTCATTACTTCTGAAAAACACTTCCATGGGGGTTTTCATTAGCCCAAATTAAGGATGGAGTAGGTGTACTGAGTTTGCATGGGACTGAGCTGATTTTCTTCACAGCAGCCTGTACAGTGCTGTGGTTTGGATGTGTGACTAAACCAGCATTGGTAACGGACCAGAATTTAAACTATTGCTAAGCAGTTATTGCACAGCATCAAGGCTTTATCTTTTTTTTCCCCTCTGCCCTGTGCCCCCACAGTGAATAAGCTGGGGGTAGCCAAGAGGCTGGGGTGACAATTTTCCTTCTTACCCTCCTCCCTCTGTTTGTCCTCTAACACTTCTGTGTCACAAGTGTGTTAGTGTCTTACAACACACTTGGCATCTACCTAGAGACTAGCTAGAGGAGTAACAAACCTGAAGGAAATCCAGCCTATTCAAATGGATCATTCATTACCAAAATGCACACTGTTGCTACAAAGTCAAGGAAACTAGCCTAAGAGGAAAATTACTCGAGGCCACTCTGCTTCCAAGCCAAGTCATATAAATAGGCCTAAGAGGTGCATGTAACCATTCCTACTCTTCTATCTTACGCAGTGACTGAGAAGGTTACTTCACACAGAAATCTAATAGAGACTATTATTCCTGTTTACAAGAACAGCCTGTGGACACCACCAGCAGCTATGTTTTGAGGAAAGCTAAGGGAATTAGCATGATTGCTTGAGGAAGAATAAGCAGTTGGAGATAGTAAAAGCACTTGGGCTGTTACTGAAGACAACTGCCTCCACATCATACAGACAGCAAGTATCCTTGTCTCAAAACATCTCTGCTCTGGAAATAAGTTATTTTATGTTACAGAAAACCAACTTATTTTTCTAAGCATTAGAAAGCCAGAATCTATAGTTAGTTACCTGTAAAGACTAGAGATCTAGATGTAAGGAAATGGCTCTCACTCTTAAAACAGTAGGGCCAATGGGATGATCATAGCGATTGACTGAACCTTATGATACAAACAGACTTTGTCTGCCACAAATACCACTGGTCTCAACCACTCATACCCAGTTCTTGTGTTTTCCACAGTCCTAAAAACATAACCTGCTCCTAACGGCGCAGAACATGTTTGATTACTGGTGTAGTAGGGTGGAGGAAGGATCAATCTGCAAAATGAATTTAAGAGGAATAAAGTCTCTAGGGATAATTTAATTCCTAAGATAAATTTCCACTAAGACAAGCAACCTCAGCATCAGAGTGGTCCAGCACTACTGACAGAGCAACCCAACCACTGGGTGTGCACAAGCGCAAAGCAGACCCTCCCTGTTTCACCACAGGGATTCCAGAAACAAGAAAGGAGATGTAAAGCCTCCCCCAGGAGAAGTATACGCTGTCACACTTTGAACCTGAAAAATTAATTTTTCACATAGGGAGGTGTGTTAATCCTTAGCAACAGAGCGCAAATGCTTCCTTGATAAACTCAGCCTGATATTAAATAGAGAGTTATTGCAATCTTAAAGAAAATAAATATTTGTGTTATTGATGTTCCTGTCTGCCCAGCTTCATAATGGCTGAAAAATGCAGACTGGGCAAGACTTCATTGATCCAAAGAAATTATATCAATATCTACTAAAAAGATTCAAATAATTCAAGTTTTCAAATTGTAGCAACAGGATTTCTTAATGTGATAGACAATTACAGACATGGGAGGAAAATATGTAACATGAAAATTAAAAGCAAACAATTATCAACAGTTTTCTGTATCTCTAATGAGGCTCTGGCAATAAAGCTGCCACTACTGAAGCATACCACTTGCAAAATATCTTAATGACTCACGAAGAACAAGATAAGGTTTAAGAAAATTAATTAAACTTTCAAATAAGAGAGTTGAATTTCACCAAGAAAACAAGTGTCTCAAAATTAGTCAATGAAAGCATACATTTCATACAAAACTGCAATGTATGATTTCAGCTCAGTCATAAAATACAATGAATAAGCTTTTAAGTATCCATGAAGAAATCAATTGTGCCTTTAACATTTTAGACTAATTAAAAAAGCAGAACAAGAAACTAAGCATGTTGATTGCTTAGTTCTGTTAAATTGCTGATAATAGGCAACATGAAAAGGAGGTCTTAGTGTTTTGCACCAGACAATAAAGTACTTTAGCATATAAATAACATTAAATAATCAATTGTAATGCTTTCCTTAATTTCATAACTGAGGAAGTAATCGGAGTGAAGCACTGAAGTGTATGCTGGTCTTGGAATCTATTAAAAATTGGACCTGCTAGATGTTTAATTAATCAACAAACCTTTGTTTAAGTAGCTATGGTCTTATGATCCAGATTTTAAAACTTTGTCTAAGAACCTATATTACAGTAAACATTCCTGTTCTCTGCTGGCCACTTGATTGCTTTACTTTGCTCTCTAAACTTTATACGACCCTTCAAATTAATTCAAAATTCATGTAAGCAAGACTTGAATGCAGTCCTCCTAGCAAAAAGCCTCGATGTCCTCAAAACTAAATCTGAAAAGGGCCTATTAATATCAGACTGTTTAGATTTTCTACATTTCTATCCAATTTTCTCCATATTTTTTGTTATTTTTTTAGCACAAACACAAAACTGAATTACTGTAGACAGGAGAACTGTGTTCAGACCATAATGAAGATTAATGCTGGAACTATGATCTGAGCCAGTGGAAGGTTAAGACCTGGTGATAACTGAAAGGCCACAATGTTAGAACAAAGGTTAGGATGAACTTCAGAGTAGGAAAGGAAGGAGGGAGAGGATATGGCATTAAATTAAGTACAAAGCAGGGGAAGGAAGTTTATCAGAAGAGAAGCAAGAATAACATGTGAGAAATGAAGGGTGATGGCAATCTGCTACACACATGCAGCAGTCAATCAAAACTAACCGAAAATACAGATCTGAATCAAGTCCATTTTGAGAAAACACAAAGTGGAAGACTGAAGGGGAAAGGACCTGTGAGCGATGGCTCAGAAATACGCAGAACCTAAACACCAGCAGCAGTCAGTTAAACACGGCGGGAAGCAAAGCAAGATTAATATTTGACAGTAAATAAGAGAACAAGATGTTATCTGGATTCAAGTATAGTTGTGTGATCTAATGTATGAAGCAAGCTAAGTACTGATCTTCCAAGGCAAGATACAATCTCTTACAGATAATTGTAAGCTAAGCTATTTTGTGAGCTAGGCAGTAGGAAGAGGATCATAAAAAAAGAAACCCACCGAAGAGCCACCATGCCACAAAAGCTCTTCTATCTTTAGATAAAAGCTTGGGCTACTTCCACACATTTCGGTTCAAACCACATTCTAAATTTTCTTTGAACAGCTGAAGAGGAGCTCATTTCAGTGTGGCAGCCATAAAACTTCACCAGAATGGTGCAAAGCCTGAGTGTACACTATCAGTGTATTGGGCACTGTTTCGGAATTACAGCTGCCTTGTACATCTGGCTTCAGATCACAGCAAAGCGTACTCACATCCGCCTCCCTCTCTGTACATGTGCCCATGTAGTTGTCCTCAGCATATACAGTTTTAGTGCTCAATATGCCAGTTCTTACTTAGCTGTCATGCCTGTTTACTTAATATTTTAACGCAGTCCAAAACAGACTACATAGCCTTAATTTAATTTCCTTATTACATGCTCTGTTCATAATTCCAAATGATAGGAAACAAGTTTAAATTCATGAACAGAATTCCCACAACTTAAATAATTCCCAAATCAAAACAAATGTTAAATCCAAAGATTTCCAATGGGAAACAATTTTTTTTTCCCTCAGAGCAAACCATCTGGTTTGTAAGAGAAGAGCAGGAGAGGATGCTATTAGAAAGAATCAAAATTCTCTGTCTGAGCCTTAGCCCTGAACTCTAGTACGATTTAATTTCTTCATTACCATTTGATGCAGATGTTTACCTCACTATTTTACAACAGAGGTTACAGAAATGAGGTATGCTTACCTAATTCCACTTTGCATTTGAGCATTTTTTTTTGCTGTTAATAAAGCAGAATTTTCAATCTTTTGAATAAGATTTAACATCACTGGTTCAAAAACACACAAAAAAGCCACTGAGAACAGTGACCTAAATGTGTTGTACATGAGCTAATACAAACTGGGTGAGAAGAATTCAGTGGGAATACTGTATTATTAAATGAAGAACAGAAGACAACAGTTGCTCACGGTGAATTCTCCTGATTTGCATGGACACACTTGTGACAATTTGATGAAATATCAATGATGTTCACAAAAGATTCTTAGCTAAGCAGTTGTTTTTATCTATGGCACCAGTACTGTGAAATAGTCAAAAGGGAACATAGAGCCAGACTGTATCCTGTCTGCACACATTTACAAGTTTTAGAGAACAAGCATATTATGAATAAGTGTGACATGTATTGCAGTGAAGCAAAATAGTGTTAACAAACCACTATTTGCCCAATTGGCAGCATCAATCAGAAGACAGCTTTAAATTAGACAAATTGAGGAAAAGCCAGAAATTTGTAAAGGGAAGTCTTATCTTCGGATCAATGTGGAGGTCTCTTTAAGAAGTGAAGCTGTATGTGGAAAGAGAACATACTCAGAAGGGATGTGAGAACAACTCTTAACTAAAGCTCTTAAGAAAACTAACATGCCACAGGATACAAAAAAATTCTCATGCAGATGAATAATTGTTTGAAAGATAGAAAATGGGATAAGTGTAAACAACCAATTATCGCTGTGAGATGAAACCACCAGTGAGATCCTACAGAGATGAATGCTTGGGCAAATGGTTATTTATGAAATAATTTGAAAATATTTACATATATTTACAAATAAATATAATTGGATGCAGTGCAAGAGGACTTTGAAACTAATGCCACTGCAGAAAAGCTATCTTGTAGTATTTTTCTAGACTCCATAGGGAGCCTAAAAGATACAAAATACAACTACTGGGAAAGGAGCAGTGAACAAAACAGAAAACAGAACAAAGACACTTCAAAAGTAAGAAGTTTCCCACAGTATCAACTCAAACTATGGAACCACTCACAAGGGGACATGTTGAGTGCTCTTAAGTTTGCCCAGACTCCAAAGCAGTTTGCGCAAAATCAAGGAAAAATAAACTAAAAGTTATTAAACAAAACTTGCTGCCTCTGATCACAGAAGCACTAACACTCCACAAAGACTGTAGAGCACTCAGAGACAAGCTCACTTACTATAAGCTTTTCTGCTCTTACATTTCTTCCTAGGTACTTGTTGTAAACAATGCTTGAAGGATGAGTAACGATCCTGTTTGATCTTTCATCCAACCTGAAGGAACTTTTCTTGTGAAATCAGAACACAGTTCTAATTCCAAATAAAGCCAGCAACTCAGAGAGTTATGCTCTTTCTCAAAATTTTATCTCTCCAAAATTTGTGTTACTGGCCAAAACAATACAAATTCAATGTATGTATAATGTTCAACATTGTCTCCCTGTAGTCATTCATTACTAAGTTTACACAGGACACAGATGTGTGGGCCTGTCCTAAGGCCAGTTCTATTTACAGATTAGGCTGAAATGTGCATCATGAAACTACCTCTCTTTACTAGTTAGCATGAATGGACTTTCTCTCCCCTTTCATTTGCCACAGAAAAACAATGATAGGTAGATTACTTATGCAGGTACAATTAAAAGATAAGAACTACTGCTAAGTAAGTTTTTTTCACCAAGGTAACATATAGTCAAGAACATTTTTGTTTACATATATACCTCACGTTCTTTTTTTGTGCTCATTTATCCTCCACATGGATTCAGAGGCTGAAGTAAGTCATGAACAGAAAAGGGATGTTGAGTAGAAGCTGTGTTTCCTCCCTTTATTAGGATTTTACAGCGAGAAGACACAAGAAGTTTTCAGCCATATTTTCAGCTCATCCCTCAGTTTACTTTAGGGTATATCATCTGATTTCTTCCCAGTGTCTGTCTCCATACTATTTGTAAGTATTTTACCAGTGTAAAAAAAAAAACCAAACCCAAACAGAAAATACAAAAGGCCCACAAAACCAGACACCCATGACACTCAATTATGTGAACTCCAGAAGTAAATTATAACTAATCAGGTGACAGCAGACGATAGTGTCAGAGCAACTCAGCCCAATAAATGCTACAAGGACAGATAACAAAAATGTCTAACAAACTAATGAATATTTCCAAGTGTAAATTAGCAGGGGGAAAAAAAGTCTGTTAAGAGCATTTTCTTGTAGTGCTTACAAGAAATATTCCACCTCTCCTTTTCAGGACCACGGCCTGAACAAAGAAATCGCATTTCTCTCCCAAGCTATACTGTGCTTGTCAAAGGTATTGGAAAAACAGGCTCCTGTGCCTGACTCAGCTCCTTCTTGCAATAGCCTCATGTCCTTGTGGTCTGACAGATGCATTTTGTGAGCGGGGCTGGGGAGTATCGCTGCTCCCGCTCTCCGGCACCGCAGAGAAATGCACTGTCAGATCTCCATTGCTTAGCAACACCAAGATCTGCAGCAAGAGCTTCCTACACTGCGGCACTGGGCACTTGGCAGCTGGCTCAGCAACTTTCTCCCGTGTCACACGGGTTTATCAGTGGCACGGGTAGCAAAAGGCTGCGCACAAGCCAGGCAACAGGACACGCTCAGTGAGGTGGCAGAAACAAAGTAGCCCCAGGCAAGTTAGAAAATATTCAGCACAGTAGCTGCCCCAACTGAATCACTGAGTTGTTCTCTTGGACACACCTTGCTCTTCAGTGACACTGAGTGTGCCAGGCAAAATCCCTCATAAAAAAAGGGAGCAGCTTCCTTTCGGCAAGTTTTAGGGAAGAGATAAGGCAAGGCATTGCAGCCTTGAGGCCCTACCAGGTAACACAAATGCAACCACGATGTGACGACTGATAATTTCCTCTTCCCCCTATCCCAAAGACATGATCCCAAGACAGAGCTGGAAGACACCTCAGATTAAGCTGACTGTTTGGGTGGCATGTGAGATGACAGGGCAAGAGAGGCATGAAAGCACTAGTGATGCATGAGACAATTTTAGTGTGACAAAATACAAAATAATGATTTTATTAAATCTTTGCGCATGAGAATGGGCATGTCTGCATGCAAGGGTGTATGACTAAAACTTCACATCATTATTAAGATTTTTTTACACCCTTCAAAACACATCTAGACATATAACTGTTTATGGATATGTACATTATCAGACAGCCTTCATCTCCAGACAGAATACATCCAAATGCCAGGTTTAGAAACGCACTGCTAGTAATATGGGAAATTTTCAATTTTCCAAGACTTGTATCAGTACTTTGCCATGTAATTATAACCTAAAAAAAAGCACTTCTTCACTTTATTTTTACATAGTTAAAACTGCCAAGACAAAACAAAAAACAACTCCAAAACAGGAAAAAAAACACACCACAAACTTCAGAACTCTCATTTCAGAAAGCATAATGTAAGATGACTGATCATGATTTCTAGTTTAGGTGAGGGACAGTGTTCCAAATCGCCCAGGAATTGTGGTCTATTTTCTTTTTCCTTAACGTCATTCAGGTTTGCAAATAAACATTGTTTTAGAAAAATAAAAACTGAAGATTGCTACAAACTAAGTAGTACAAACTACTCAATATAACTCACAATAAAGTATCCCTACAGCTTATGATATGCTAATTAGTTCATAAGATACTGAAGTACACATACATCTTAAAACTTTGAAGCATATCTGGACTGAGTCATTTTAATTGTGTTTTCATAAGATGTTCACCTATGGGTCATCAAACAAGTGCAGGTACAAATCACCTTCAAAGAGCATGTTTCAGATGGTTACTCTCAAATTCAAAAGCAAATCCAATCAGATTGCATTACAAGAGACTCCAACAGTGTAATCAACTACTCTGGTTTTCACTAAACTCAGAAAACCTTCTGATGCACGCTTAGGGTTTGTCATGCTTGCTCATTATCTTACATGCATCATTTTCCATCAGCCTTTTCTCTTCATCCTTGTGTTCTAATGAGAACTTGACCCAGATCCCACACACCTCTGCAATAACACCCTGCGGCTGCCATGCAATTATTCCAGCAATTTAAACAGTCCAACAAAAAAGGTTAATTTTATTTTTTTTAGCTTAGTTGCTACAACCTTCAGAAGAGCTGCAAATAAAAATTTAAACTTGAAAGACATTTACACCTCACTGCTGTACTTTGCCTTTCGTATTTCATCTTACAGGGTAAGAATAAATAACAAATCTTGATAACGCCAGCCTTTTCAAAAACAGGTAAGTTGTCACCCTGCCTCACCAACAGAGAACCTACAAATGTTTGTTTCATATCTCATCTAAATGTAAATATCTTTAGAAGCTCACCAATTCCCAATCATACTTTCCCAAAGCAGCACTGTACTACTGATGTTGTGACCCAGCAACTGAAGAGCCACTATTCAAGATTATAATTACTGACTGACTACACAGTTTGATAGACAAGTATTTTTAGCAGGCTCTCTTTTACAATTTACAGTCAGACATCTCAAAAAGACTGGCAAGAGTTTCTAGCTGCAGGCCAACCAAATCAACCCTAGCAGGTTTTGTTACAAAGTCAAATTATTAATTGAGGAAGCCCATAAATGTTACTTGCTGGCATGCTGCAGTGAGGTATAGGGCATCTTGTTTCAAAGTTCATAAAGTTTATCCTTTCTTATATTTTTAACAACTTAAAACTAAGATTTATAAGACTGGAGCAGGCCACCTCCTCTCTCCTCCTCTGATCCCAGTCTGAACCCTGCTAGACCTTGCAATGTTAGAAACACTGGCTTTCCTCTTGGCAAAGGCACAGATACACACTGCTTCGGACAAAAGCAGAGTCCAACAGAGAAGACTAATGACTTACTTGCCTTCTAAACTGAAGGATGTTTACCTCACTTGAGAGTTATCAGTAAACCTGATTTCCCAAAGATTCATGCAAATGGTTGTAGTGTCAACCAGTGATATCATCTCCTTGCAGAATCTCTCAGATGTGCTAGGAATTGAAATGGAAGTACAACAGACTGCACTAATGGCACAAAATAGTTCGGTTCACATCACCTTGCAGGTAAATGATAAAAACAGGTTTTGCTAAGCACCTCTTTGTTAAAACTAGCATGAGATTTCAAAAGGAATTATGTGATCCTTCTATAAAGGCAAATACTGCTGGGAATGGTGTCATTTAGGGTAACAGAGATTGGTAAAGAATTAGTAATAACAATACAGCCTAGTACAAGTCCTTAGTACCCAGGCCAAATTCCACACATTCTCCCCATCAACCACCCACCAAATTAAAAATAGCTGATTCTGTTTTATACTTGATATAGACTGAAGATTATGTATTTAAGAAAAGTTTTCCATATGAAATAGCCTTGAGCAATCATGACGTGACTTGGCTAAAAATTAAATGGCACAAAATAGCACCTGGATTTTATAAGGATAGACACATAAGGAATCAGCTGCTAGAGTTAACTGGAACAAGAGGAGCAGAAACCTTAATGTGGACAAAGCCTGCAATTCCTTTCACAAAGCAAAGCCAAAACTTTAAAAAAAACAGCATTCCAAAGAAGAAGCATTCCAAGGAGAAAAAAAAGCAGAAGTCCTCCAAACTCAATAGGAGACATGCTTAGAAGTATGCAGGGAAGAATGGAAAGAAAAAGCTACAGTGAAATTATAATTCATAACTACTTCAAAATGCTTTGTCACCTTAAAAACAAAACATTAGAAAAGTGTTTTCCTGCCATATGAAGAAAGAATCTTACTTCATAGAGTCTGGGTTACAAGCCAAGGCAAATTTAAAATTATACATGGCAAATTAAGCAACAGAATTGCACCTAAATTCAACAGCAAAGACTACATGATCATACAGGTGAACATTAAAGATTTTTCCCTGTCAGATCCCACTTCATCAGCTGGAAAAAAACATAAAGGAAAGCTATGAATTAGTCATAACATAAAACTAAATCACAGTAAGTTTCAAAGGAGATTTTTCTGATAGAAATTAAAGCAGTGCCAATGCACAAGGTAGCAAACAGAAAATATCTAAGAATACTACAAAATACTCTCCTGGTACCTAATGAAAGTCCTTTTGTCTGTCATGGCAGAAGCCTGTTCCTCCAGCCTTTCCTTCGGTCTCACACTCTCCCTGCAGTACCAGGTGCATCTTAGACTTCTCCATTTCACTCATCAAAGTCCTCACTCAGTTCACGTGTTTTTTCTCCTGTGCACGCTAACTTGGTTCATCTTCCCTCCCCGAGACAACTCTCCCTTACCCATTTTCCTTATACAAGAATACAAAGTAGTAAAATAACATCAGAACAATATCAGCCTCCAAACTGTACCGAACTGTAAAAAACCAGGTTCCAGCACAAGACCAGAAGACATCAATGTCAGGCTTTAACATCTGCAGCAAAGACCAACAGTCCTTACTCCAGACTGGCCTAGTACAGCAGCTGAAATTATTCTCCTATGGATTTAAAGAAGCTTTCAAGGAGGAAGGGGGTTTATTTGTAGGCACTTTTTTACGTTTTATTCATTTTGGATATTTTTAAGTATTGCAGAAAATTTAACTCAGAGGCTCTCCTTCCATTACTGGGAGCAGGGGAAAGGAGCAGTGTGCCTAGCTAAATTCTCCTCCCTTCTCTGCATGTAGCACTTACATAAGGTTGACATTCATCATGCAAATAAATTTGATGAAAAACTGGCTGGATACAAAGAAAATAACTTGTTTATTTGGTAAGATATAAGAATGGCTTCAAGGTGAAATTTAAGGAGATCAGAGGAAGGGACAGAGAAAAAAATAATTTAAAAGTCCCTTTAAGTATTACAACACTTTGAAATATGTCCTTTAACACTTCTTTTTGAACAGGGTTCCTCTGGGACCTTACTCTTTTCCTAAAATAAATAAAAAAAAAAGCTATCCAAATCTTGATTTAAGTCAAAGTATTTTATTCTATCAGGCACTAAGCACAAAAAATGAGACAATTACACAATGCTAATCCATATTTCTATCAACCACAAGAAACAAATTCACTGTTCAAAGCAAGATAAATAATACAAATAACAATTACAATGAGAACAACCTCACAGAAAACCACTAGCCTTACAATATAAGCCCCCCCAAAAAAATCTTGATTTTAAGCAAAAATTTATAAACATATCAATATAATTAAGTTATAGAGCGTATATTTACACTCATTCTTGATGTAACAAGGAGTTAGGATTAATCTGTATCTTCTCCAAATACCAGAGTGGATGAAAACTCTTCCTAGTCTTAGAGCTCTCCTTTGTGTGTTTCAGAATAAATGCACAAGCTTTCATAGCTCAGCTATCTTAGGTGCTATGCATTCTGGACCAATCCAGACTTAAACTTAATTACTCACATCAAGGTTATGTGTTTTGATATACCAGGGGATGAAACTAAGGGACCTCCAGGGCTCAGTCCTCAACAATTACAACCATGTTACTGTTGGTTTTGGGGGACTTTTTAACCATCGGTCCTCTAGAACTGGGGCCAAAAAATGGATTCTTTCCTCATTTGAGCACCAATAAAATGCTTGTCATTTTTCCAATCACTATTCTACTTAGTCTGTCTCAGTGCATTTACACCAAAAAAGCAAGTACTGCTTGCTGCAGAACACTGATATTTTAAGGAAGAAAAGCCGTCTAGTCTGATGACATGTATGCAGCACAAGACTTCAGTTTCTTGGTATTTACTTTTCTCATGTTTTATACTATTCTAAATGTCATTTCTAACACTTCTATTCACACTCCTTTGCTCTAACATTCTCACTTCATCCCTTGAATTTCTTCAAAACTTGCCCCTACCCTCACTTGTATTTTGAATATAACTTTTTTACTTCATACCAACCTAGAGGTTTGGAATCCACACCTCACATAAATCAAGTAACAATACTTTCGCCTTACCCAGATCTTTCTTTAAAAGCTACTTTAAACTTCACCTTGGTACTTGCAGTTTTTCAGCATGTTACATACACATTTTGCTTGTATCACAAGAAGTCTGCCTAGAGAAGTTATGGATGCCCCATCCCTGGAAGTGTTCAAGGCCAGGCTGGATGGGGCTCTGAGCAACCTGGTCTAGTGGAAAGTGTCCCTGCCCATGGCAGAGGGGATAGGACTAGATCATCTTTAAACTAAAAGATTCCCTCCAACTCAAACTGTTCTATGATTCTCATAGAATTAAACACAAATATCTAGACAGAAAGATGAGGGCTTGGTTTTTTTTAAGAAGAAACCTCCAAATTTATATTCATTGCATTCCCAAAATGCCATCATTGCATTAGAACTTTCATTTATATATACATATACACACAAAGTAACAGTGCATGTAGACACAGCTCAGCTTTTGCAACAGTAGGTACATATTAGTCCCAAAAAGACAGGTTAGTAAAGTAATTCAGTGAAATACAACTGAAATAATTCATATAATTCTGTCAACAACACTTCAAAATATTTATATTAAAACAGAGTTTAGTAGAAAGTTTGGATAGATTGTCAAAAGGGACACACAAACAGAAATATTAGGAAAAATAAAATTTACAAGCAAACTAGAAAACATAGCCTACCAAATATGTTGGTGGAATGTCCTTTCCGGGCAATTGGTTTGAGCTCATTATGTCCCCATCCATATTGTCTATAATTGTCCCAGGCATGCTTCATCATCTGAGAAATGGAAAAAACAGGATTTGATTACAATATAAAGCTATTTTCTATGAAGACAGTATTTTACTCCTTATGACTTATATTACTCCTTATCTGAGACATCTTTCACAGGCATCCCAGCATACTGATTAATTACTTTGCCACTGTTTCTGTCTGTTACAGAAATCAGATTTTACTGCATGAATAAATTTGGAAACAACTTCAAGTCTGTTTGATTTGAGCTACAGAGCCTAATGCTCTGCATTAGGTTGTTTTCTTGTTCTTTCTTTGCCTTTAATAGATGCACAGACATTTAAGAATATAAGCATAAGGAATGCATTTAAGCCTAAGGAACTGCTGTAAAACACTGGCTAATGTCTTAAGACGCTGACTAAAAGAAAAAGATATCTACCAATATCTGAAGCATAAAAGGGATTTATTTACACTGCTACATCTAAGTATGACTGAACAATTTTGTAAAAGGCATAATAAATTGCTTATTAGCAACACCTACTTGACAAAGATAGTCACACGGCCTCTACTGAACGAAATGCCAATATTTGCTCTTTAGAAAGCATAATGAACAAAGCAGTATAACACTATTAATATTTGCAACACAAAACCTTGAACTTTTTAATAGATGTTTCCACCACCTGGTAGGAAAATTACATTTAAAAAACCCAAAAGGTCTTGTTGACCCCCAAGTACTAGTCGTGCACATCATTCACTAAGCAGTGCTTTTATGGATTTGCTAAAACTCTTTGAACTCCTTGCTTCTTGGTATACAGCAGTCTGAAAATTGCAAAGTGAATGCAGTTATAAAAAAATAAATATTATTAGTTACCTAAACAGATAAAAGCAACAGGAGGAAATTATATTTCAAAAGACACTGCCCTAGTGACAGTTAGGGAAAAACTCTTCCAGAACTACAACCATGTGTCTGCATCCATAATGTTATTTTATTTTTATATCACATTTTAAAATGGTATTAGTTAATATAAACAAGATCTCTAAGAAAATACTTAGTTCTTAAAATTACAATCTACACAAGTTGAGTAATGCTCTCTAAGAGGAGAAACTATGCAAATGTAACTAACAGACCAATACTAAGTGTTAAAGAAACTGAGCAGCAGCAATCAGTTTTCACTATGGTTTGCATGACTGTAGTTTTCTTATTTTAATCAGAGAGTCACTATATTCACAGCGAATGGGAGGGAACAAGCAGATGCTGGCTAAAAAATTATGTGCAGCCAGTTACCTTACCAGCACTACCTCACATCTCTTCTTACTACCTCACAGGTTTCTCTTATGGAGTTCAAGATTTAATGGAAGTCTATTTAATGGACGCATCTAGTAATCCCAAATCTTTCAAACCACATGTAATCTGCCTGCTGAGACATGGAAAACAAAGTCCCTATCTCCCTACAATCATCAAGAGATCCCAGTTCAAACTACACAGCTGTAATTCCTTTGAATGTAAATCCCCTCCAAATTTTCCATTGCTAACTCATGCCTAGACAATAAATTTGAACCACACTTGAAGCACTGCTGTGTAAAACTGGCATCAACATATGCAGAGTTTTCCTCTTAAGGTGCCAGAGGTCCCACTCCTACTGCCTGTCATTCAAAGTCAGCTCATATGTTGCTTTTGGTATTTGCACTAAAAGACTTTGACACCTGAACAGGCAATAATCCCATACTGCTTCTTTTAGTGTGATGAACTAGCAGTGTAAGAAAAAGGGAACACAGTATTATACTAAAAGAGGAGAGAAAGGCCATTTCATTAGCATTCACAAACTCCCTAGTGTTTACAAAGCACTTATCAAACTGACCAATTCATAGAACCTCAAGATGACACAGGTAAAGTGACACTCTCTTGACAGGTAAGAAAAGTGCAGTGTGACAAATGCAATAAAAGCCTGGTCACAGTCAGTAAGGACAGAGGTTCCTCTGAGAGCTCTTGCTAAGAGCCCAGAACCAACGTACAAATTTCTATGTAAAGTTGTTCATTAACTTTAGATCACAAAATCAAGAATCAGGTGAAAAGAAACCTCAGGATGTCTCTTCAGTTAAACCTCCTGCTTAAAGCAGGACTAGTTACAGAATCAAACTGGGCTACTCAAGGCTTCATCCAGCCTGGGCAGAGTTAAGGACATTCAGAATGGGATAGTCAAGGCATCTGTGAAAGGTCCTGCTCTAACTCACAGCTTGTCAGACCACCTTTAAGTCCTAAAAACTCTTCTTGGGAAAACACAGACCTATAGGTTTAGAGGATGAAACTAAGACCGACTGACCAGTGTGTTTGAAAATAGATGGATGACTGAAAAACAAGGTGACCATGACATGGCAGATCTAACCAACTGGCTTGCACATAGGGGAAGCTGGGCTTCTGAAATATTCAGATGACTCAAACATTTTATGAAGGAGAATCAAATAATCATTGACATTTTAGCCTTGTAAAAATCTCCAAGTGTAGGCAATACCAGATAAGTCTAAGAGAAGAACTTGTTTCCTCTACAGCAGAATGTTAACTGTGGAGTATTTCACTGTCCTAATTTACTATACTGCTTGGGGGAAGGTTCAAATTTTCTTAGAGAATACTTACTTCTGAAGAAACCCCAAAAAAGCATGGAAATTACAAAGGGCTAGAACAGAATACATCACAATGTAAGATGTTTCTATATCCATAATTTATCCTAAGATAAAATTTTATTAAGATAGAAACTGTAAAGGAGTCCATTTCACTAAATGCATAACTTAATGCAGAAGTAACTTAAGAATACACTACTGAGACCTGAAACTGTCGAACACAAGAGATTAAGACACAGTTGACTGCATCATCTAAGGCTGAGATAGGAAATCATATTTTTAGGAGACTAAGCTACTCTGATAACCACAAACACATCTGTCCTGTCTCCCCTGCCTCCCCCAAGCAGTGTACTAAGAATACAGTGTTATAAGTCCTTGAGAATCCTTTGACTTTATTACAGTAAGTAGTCAAGCGATTTTTTCCAGATGAACACCAAGCATTATGCTGGCACACAGCTCACTGCTTTCCTCTACCACAAAGCAAGCAGGCCTCATGGTATGATAGCAGACTATTGTACATGCAAGTGAGAAACCCCACAGCTCTTCTTCACAGCATTAAATTTCATAAGGATGATATGCCAAGAGATCTTATAACAACATGGAGATTTCTGTTACTGTCAGAACAGGTAGCTTGTTATACTATAGTCAGAACATCTATACTACTGGGAACAGTAGTTCACACAGAACCTTTGGAGAGACACAAGAAGACAGATGACAGCCAGCTAAAAATTTAACAGAGGATGGCATTTTGGCTCAGAAAGTACAAGCAACAGGAAAACCTGATCAAAAAAAACAAAATTATCTCTATAGTTACACTAGATGGCATTTGCATAGTCAAAATTGGAAATGCTGAAGAATAGCTGCAGGAAGAGATAGGCTCTTCGTAAACCAAAACATTGTCTTTAAGAGGAGAGAAAAGTCTCAGACACTGACTGGAACATCATACTACATATAATAGAAAGAAGGCAAAACTATTTGCAAAAAACCACACCCAAGCCTTGAAGTACTCACAAAAGACACTTTAAGCTCAGCAGAATAAAAATAACAAGGATGAATCAATAATGGTGGAAAAGGTAAGACATGCATTTCCATAGTTGAAATTTCCATACTTGATAGCACTTTGTCACAGTAAGTGCTTGGAGCTTGATGTCACATAAAGATCTTACAATCTGTCCACCAGAGAACAGGTGGTTTTAGCAAAAATTTACTGACACTATTAATGCTACATTTTGCTTTTGAAGGCAAAATCATTCACAGGGTATAGGTCCATTGCATACTAATACTGGGTATGTTTATTATGGGATGCACCAGAAACAACAACCAGCAAGATGCTGCTGCACATACAACTTGGTAATTCTACAAAAAGACTAATTTGGACTCTGCTGCAAGAGAGTCAGAATGGCAAGAAGTTGGGCATGTCAAATGAAACTGCCTTTGTAGGTACACCCTTATATAGTTCATTTTACTGACTCTGAAGCACATTCATGGCATATGATTCTCTAGAGTCACTGGGAAATCAGGTTCGTATAACCACAGAGTGGTAATGACATCTTTTGACAAATCTGTAATTTTAACAGTAAAAGGAGGTTACCGTGATTGAAAAGACTTGTAAGAAAGTTCTATCACTCCAGTGACATTAATTCAAACTAAGGATTGGTTCCAAGCACTTTTCCAGTCCTCAAAAAAGGGCAGACAACTAGCAAACAGAAAATGGGAGTCCTGACAAACAAGCAAAAGAAACAATTTACAGGAAAATTGCAGTATTTACTGGTTCCTGCCATTCCATCTGGAATGTGTGTAACAAATAGAAAATATTTTTTGGTTTCAAAGGAATATATTCTGGTTAAGTGTACGATTTAAAGAGATTTATATAAACCAACTTCAAATTCTGTTTTAAAATTAACCAAGGATTTGCTAGACAAAATTACTGCTCAACTGGCAGATTAAAAATTTATAACCATTTTCCTAATGTCTGCAGAGAATACTTTTCAGAGGTTAATTTAAAAATGATCTCTTCCTTGTATACTCAGATTTTTGATGAAACTTAGAAAACTCAGATTTTTTTATTCTTCTGGGATAATTTCTCTAATAAGAAATTATTTCAGGCATCAGTTCATGCCTTTGCCATGCATTTCTGAACATTGTCACTGAAAAAGTCCATTTGGAATATATTCCTAACACACACAGTTGGGTTTTTGTTTACTGTCAAACGTGGTAACAAATCCAATACTAAAACAAAACAGTTTATCAAATGGATGCAAAGTGGAAAGCTTTTTTTTCAGCACTAAATACTTGAAGTCTTAGATGCTTGATGAAATTAAGGGGAAAATATTTCAAACTGGTCAGAACTGGAACTGTAGTTGTAAAGAAACCTTACAGCTGTGAACCAACTGCTAAAATTTGTACAAGACAGTCAAATGTTTTTTATTAAAGATGATGAACCAGAATTTTTGACCTTGTGTATCCTCACGGTTTCAACAGAAACTCATATTCACACATGGTCCTGTGGTGTTTAGAAAACTAGAACCACTCAGATCATCTTTGTAAGCAACCACAACTGCACATCAGCCAACAAAATGCAGTTCCTTTCTTCCAGTCTTGTCTTTTCAAACATCAGTCTAATCACCTTTCCTGCACCTGCCAGTTTTATTGCATCTTTCCTGAAGCTCAGACAGAACTACATGAAGCATGCAAGATGCAGAGGCACCCGAGCTTCACAAGCTACTGTAAGAATCTTGCTTGTTCTGTTCTCCTTTTCTGAAATACTGAATATCTGCTCTTTGCTGTTAAGCACTACAGTGACATTTACAAGGAACTATAATAAACACTATTTCTCACTCTAGAGTGGTAATAAGTCACCTCACACCTTTTCATATTAAGCATGAAGTTGGAATCTCTCCCTCTCCAGCCCCAATATGCACCATTTTACATTTAGCTGTAAAATAAATGGGGAGATAATCATTCAGTCCCATATGGATTTTTTGCAATTCTTCACATTGGCAGCAAAGTTACTGTACCGCTATTCATCCTTTTTCAAACTCTAAATAATTTATTTGTATAATTTAGAGCATGGATCCCCAGCACAAGTCCTCTGCGGCCTTCAGCACCATTTATCTGTACTCTCTGTTTCCTGCCTTCTAACTAATTTCCCCAGGCAAAGAGAGAAACTATCCTGTATCCCATGGCTGCTTAGTTCAACACCTGTCAGCAATGAACCTTGCCAAACATTTTTTGAAAAACTCTGTATCTAGACATATCTCCCTTGTTCACATGGTTTTTGACTCACTCAGCAATCTTCTGTAGTTCTGGGCATCATGAAATCAATAATAATAATGGGAAATCTTACATATCTCTGTGCTCAGAGATTCTATTCCCTATTCTGGTTTCTGTTACTCTGCAGTTCATTCAGCAGGCATAAGGTTCTGCAGTTCTTTGATCTCCCCTTGAATCTCTTTCAAAAATCAATGCCTTGTTAGCCACTAGTCCTCTGGTAACAAAGCAGAAAATAAGACTAGATGCCAGTAATGCAAATCATGAATCCAAATCTCAAAGCAAACTAATTAGAGTGAACGGTTTCAAGTTCTGGGTATTTCAGTTTTGTGTGCAGACGGTCTACGTCTTAACGAAAACACCACGAAAAGTTACTCATCAACTACCAGCAGCTCACACTGTGTATCAGTGATATAATTAATATCAATAATTGAGAGGTAACACCATCAGGAAAACTGTATTTTAAGAATACACTGGCACATATTCTATGGAGTTGCTCTGGGAAACACAGATGGGACTACAGTAGAAATTATGTAAAGATGACATAGCAGGATGCTCTGGCTTTCCAATCAAAGTCTCCATAGCTATAAAACTGCAAAACACATACTGTCACTGGGATAATAGATCTTGTACAATTTAAAATTGAGATATCTTCCATCTAACCATAATTCATGATTTTTGCTACCAGCATTTCTGTTGTATGGGAATAAATGGCATGCAAAATACAAAATTAAAAAAAAAAAAATAGCAGCAGGGTCAATGAGATTTCATGGAGCCTTTTGATTTACCCAGTTCTGAAGATAAGTAATTTACCTGGAGTTTTGCTCATTTTTGTTTGGTTGATTATATCAGGGAAGTGAAATATTTCCTTATTTTATTTTGCATTTGTGAATATTAAATACTGCAAATGTGCTAATTCATTGTTGAAAGACAGGTTCGTCTCACAGTGGTCTGGAAAAAAGATATCTTTAATAATGAATCCCTTCTTGAATTTTTAACATGCTTCCAATAATGCACGAGTGCTGGAGAATTCTGTCATTGCTACAACTTGAATAAATTGATTCATTTTTAAAATACCCTCAAACAAGAACTTGTATTCTTCATAAGTAGAACATTTTAAGTTACCAACCAAGCAACTTATCCAGGATGTGTAGCTGAAATACTGCACATAAAACTCCAAGCTTTATTTTCATTCTTCTGTTCCAGCAAAATAAATACACCAAGCTACACAGCTTCTCATAGACATAAACGAAAGATTTACAGATGTAAAATGAGTTATTTATACAATCATCCCAACAAGCTGGGACAGAACTTTGCACAGGGCCACTCCTAACATGTCTGTACTGGCCAAAGTGCTAATTGCAAAATATTAATTCTAATATATCAACAGAAAACTAGTTTACCAACTCGATCAACAAGATTTTATCCTTAATTTACAGATTTCACTAACTCAGTAAAATTAAGACAAGATTTTAAAAAGTGCAGTGAAACTGTGTGAAAGTCAAGTTATCTGTTCTCATCATGTTGAATTACACTCGGGAATCCAGAGCACAGAGAATCCAAATAGTGTGCAAATAAAACCACTTAATAAACCATGTGTGTGTGTATGTAAGTACAGATACAAAGACTTTACAGGCGCACACACATATAAAATGTGTGTGTATATATTTTATACAAACACACACTGCAGCACTGAAAAAGATCATAATATTGATGTCCTTCAGTTTCCTTGGGATCTAAGTCAGGAGCAGTGCACTACAAGATACACTGCAAACCTCTTAATAGACATGGATTATTAAAAACCTATGTCATAACCAACTAGAAGTCCAAGTACATTTGATCAAGAAAATGAAGAGTGTAAAGTGTCAGCAATAATGACTTGTTCTCAACTGGTTTTCAATATTGAAAAGAGGTCAAAGAAAGCAGCCTGTTTGGCTAGATCAGAAACACTGCAATTAGAAACAATAAATGAGATTAGCACTGGAAGTTGTATGAATAGTAACCATGAAAAGAGGAGTTTTTCAGAATTAAAAGATCTCTAGATTGATTAAGTGTTTCTTTCTTCTACATAGCTATTTTCTCACTAAGCACACTAAACAGAACTCAGGTAAAAAGACACTTACTATTTTTAACCTGATTTCTTAAAAGAATAAGGCTTACGCAATCTTACTGCCTGTACATCTCTCATTTGACACGTACATTTGCAGTAGGCCTTTGAATTCATTCTCTAATTTCATACTTGATTTTAAAGAGCTGGAGGAACAAGATACTCTACTTTTGGTGTTGGGGGAAAAAAAGGAAGAAAAAACACCCATGGCTAGACAAGGCAGTGAGACACAAATTAATACCCTGACTGAGACAAAGGCAGTTATAATTCAACTCTTTATTCATTCAGAGGGGCAGCATTTAGCACACCAGTAGCTCTGAAGTAGGCACGAAACACAGACACTTTCATGCAATCAAAGAAGAAGATAAGAGGACATTCACAGCAACATGTGCATGATGAGCAGAGGGTGGTATAAGGAGATGTAGGTCAAAGATCCATAGGAAACCATTAGTTGTGCTGCTTATAAAGCAGCCTGTTACTTCTCAACACTATTAACAGCCTCTTAAATATCATCCAGAGTCCATGATGAAAATACATTTTAATCACTTTTCTTCTTGGCATGTTTCTAGAAGTATTTCCAAAATTGCCTCCGTTAATACTAAATAAAAAACTTTCTACCTCCTCTTCTAAGAAGCAATATATTACAACTCTAATTTTAAAAGGGAATAAACAAAGTTGTGCTGAAGGAAGTTCACTGGCAAAAGAACTCGATTCAGAACATCCTCAGTTTCCCAGACAGGACCTCGTTCCTAAATTGTGCAAAACATCCAAACATAACAGCAACTCATCCTGCAGGTGGCAGATGCAGCAAGTGAATTTCAAGTTGACCTTCAAAGATAACCTTCAAAAGTCTCTTCCAACCCAAACTATTCTTGTGCTCAGGTTTGTGCCCATTGCCTTTGTGCCTGTCACTGGGAACCACTGAAAAGAGCCTGGCTCCTTGCATCCCCCCTTCAGCTGTTTTATACACTGGTAAGATTCCCCCTCTCATCCAGGACAGTCCCAGCTGTCTCATCGTTTGCTCAGAGGAGATGCTCCAGGTCCCTTAAGCACCTTTGTGGTCCCTCACCCTCTCCAGTATGCCTGTGTCTTTCTCAGACTGAGAAACCCAAAGCTGGACACACAACTCCAGGTGTGGCCTCAGCAGTGCTGAGTGGAGAGGAAGGATCACCTGCATGGGATTAATACTATCACTGGGTGAAATGCACTGTTTTAACAATATCCCAAATGAACGCTGGCAGTTAGATAATGCTATGACATCTTATGCTGAAAGTAAAGCAAATCTGAACTCTGAGTGGAGTGAAAAAACTACAAAATTTTCCTTATGTGACTGGCTAAAATTTAACTTCTAAAGGAAATAAAACTCATCATAGATCACAGAACACTATGTAATGACTGCATTTAAACTGCAGGGAAAAAATAATATTCTGAACATAATTTAAAGGGCATAATAATGGAAATTAAGTGCTAAAAATGCCAAGTGTTCAAGCAATTTATATTTAATTTAACTTGGAAAGGAAGCCAGTGACTTCCAAAAGACGAGTTTTGTTCTTAATTTCTCTGCATTAAGCACAATAATAAGACACATCTCAAAAAAATTTTTGTAAAATTATACAAGTTACTTCTACCACCCTAAAAAATTTTTTTTAGTTCCAAAATTTTTTAATATGGTAAAAAAACCCACTAAAATATTAATATAAAGCTAAAGTGCAGCAGCAAGAATCTGAAAAAACTTCAGATGCATTTGTTCTTAAAATACCAATTAATTAAACATGCCAGCAATTTTTTTAAACCAGAACAGCAAGCTAATATACATGCATGGTAGCCAGGTGGAAAACCTGTACTTCTTGAAGTTGTCATTGTGCTTCTAATGTAATCAGTCAGCTCATGAATACTCCTTATTGAAACAACTGAACTGATAGAAGAATGCAGACAAATGATGCAATTCTGTACATTACTTACTTGAGAAAGTAATACTAAATATAACAATCAGAAACAAAAGACACAGAAAATGAAAACCAAGGCTATGCAGATTCTGTTCCCAGTTTATTTCACGACCTTAAGAAGGCTCCCTCTCTGCGCTCAACAAACATTCCTATTACATAAAGCTTTCAAATGTTTTACAGAGCTCTCTTAAGAGCATTGCACAAATTCTTTTTACTTTTATATGCATTTTTGCCTGAAATCAAAATATGCCTTTTTAAAATATTTAAGTACTGCCAAACCACTTTTTATACAGAGATCTATTTAGAAAAATACTTCATCAAGTTGCTGTTTGGAAAGAAAAACTGGTAATAAACTTTCTGGAAAAGTAATAGAAATGTGAAAATTTTCCAGCCTTTCTCACAACTGTAAAGACCCATATGAGTGTTACAAATTGTCCCCAACAGTTAGCCTGATTCCACATGGATTTTCACCATTTGATAAGAGGTGAAATAGTCTGATTAATAACATCATTAATTTTGTGAATTTAAACAGTCTAAAGCTGTTCCTGGAGAGTAAAGTTCCCCAAATATATATGAGGACACTTCAAAATAAACCAAGGCATAGGTCAAATGCCTTCTCAGGACCCCCTGGAATTCTGAAGCCATATATGCATCCTTCAAAGAGCTAGGAGCTTCACTGTGCTATGTTTTAGGCCACAATCCAGGGAACCATAATGTCTCGCATGTCACAAATGTGCTACTTGGAGACCTTATGTTAGAGATATTGTCTCCTGGAACTTGTTCTTTTTTTGCTAAGTCTCCATCTCATTTACCAAGACAATTTGTATTAGTCTATACTGGATACATAAAACAGTGAGAGAGGAACTCAGAGAGGAATATAGCATATTTCAAAATGCACTTTGCGTCTCTGGAATAGCTGCAGTCTTCTCTGAGACATCTGATGCTGTCAAAAACAGGTTTCAGCAAAATATTATTCATCTGACACTGTCGATACACATTTTTGCAGCCACATTACATTCATTGCAACATAGCAGATTCAAAATCTAGAAGAGGACCCAATGCTGAAACAAAAATTATACCCTACACGGGTTCTTCAGCATTATAATTTATGCCTTTGCATATCTAGCTGTAGAAGAGATAATCTGCTGCACTGCATGAAAAAAAGATTTAAAATTTCTGGAGATCACCTGGTAGCTACAGTACTAACAAGACTGACTCAATGAAGGCAATTCACACAACAAAGACATCAGTTTCACTCATGTGAATCACTAGTGTGATTCTGGACTGTTCAAGCAAAGTGTTCACACAACTGAAGACTGCATGATTATCCTAACTGAAGGACTTACCCAACTAATCCATAGTCCCACAAAAACCTTTGGTCTGGCTATGAAATGCTATGCTTCAGAAACCACAACAGTAATCATCACTAAGTTATGCAACAGAAAAACAGCTTGTCAATGTGACTCACACGTAGGCTGATCACCTAAAAAAGGAGTAAGCCTTTTACAGCACGAAGTGTGTAGCAACTGCAGCTAACAATCACCAGAACCATAACCTGGTGATCCTCACAAACTACCCTGAATTCCTTATGAATTGACATACCTTCAATTTTAGATCAGCAAGAACTGTCCAAATTTTACTACTTATTTATGACACCAAGAAAATTGCCATTCTGTATCAACCTATAGCTCATCATCTTCCCTCAGTCTACATTCTGACCAAACAAGCTCAGAAATGGAAAAACCAATTTTCAACTCGCCCTCCAATTCCAGGCTTTATCTGTAGAAACTCTGGTTGATTATTTCTCACTCTTCATTGTTTAGCTTTGCTCGGTAATTTCGCGTTACTTGGTCAAATCAATTTCATTCTATCCATTAAATCCATCAGTGGCAAACTCAAAGGCATTTAAGTACAGTAATCTGTAGTAAAAATGAAAAAGTGTTGACAGCTACATGTCCATACCATTCACTGTTCATCTTCAACCTACAGAGACATTTTGAAAAGCAAAATACCCTGATATTCTCACTGAAAATGTTTGAAGGCATAGGCTTGAAAAGCAGTAGAACCTTTTCAAATCCACAATTCAGTGCTGTTCTTTGGAAAAAAACCCTAACCAAGCAGGGTCAAGGAGGTTCAACATTCCACACACAACGTCCCAGTCCAAAGTACTTCCACAGTAATCGCTAACAGGCACATCTTCCAGGGAAGGATTTGCTACTTCAGGGCTGCAAACTGTGATACAGCCCCATATGTAGTAACTACTACAAATGCTGGTACAAGCCCATGCTATATTTCTCATGTATCATAAGCAGTTGTCCATTACTTGATAAGAGTGGATTCCATCTAATCATCATTAATATTCAAAGCAAAATTCCACACTTCAGCTACAACGCCTTCCTACAACAAGGACAGGTGTACAACTGATATCTGATTTTACAAGCTAACTAAACTCAGATTAGAATTTAAAAGAAGATTTGGCTGATGCAAATACTAAGTGCTGTGGTCCAGGATGTTCTTTAATAACAGAGCCTGTGCTTGTCTACCTCTGGCGGAACCATTCCTGCTTCCTAACCCGATTTTGGGCATAAAACTAATCAGATTGAAGGAAAGAAAAGGAAAAATAAGGCTGTGCAAGATTCCTGCTATACCAGTTAGAAGTAGAGACTCAGAAAAGTGCCTGGCAAGAATAATAGAAAATTGCATTGCCAGGGCAAAAAGGGGCAATGAATCTCACGGCCAACCAGGAGCGGAGAGGGTAAGACTAGAAACAGCAATTTGCATAGCATAAGCCTAAGTAAATATCCTAGTTTGCCTCATTTACCTGTAAAACATTCAATCTACTAAAATTAACTCAGAATTTTTTAGACCCATTTAAGTTTTACTTTGAAAAGCTTGTGATAATTTGGTAATTTTTAAATATTAGCACCAGGTCTTTTTTTTCCCCTTATCTTTTAAATCTACTGCTTAAATTTTTAAAAATATCCTGTGACACAGTAACATGTCCCATTCATTTGAAGGAATCTGACAAAGTCATGCTCTGTTTTAGAGATGCTCTTGTTACTGTTTCATGCGTTAATGACAAACTCACTTTGAACCCATACCACTAAGTTTAAGAAATCCTTAAAATAATTTTTAAGTTGTTATCCAGTGAAATATTTAACACCCCAACACAAAGCGAAAAACACAGTAATTGCTGATGCTCATTAGTACTTGTGCACTTTTATCTTACTGTCTACTAAAAGATTTGTAGACCTGTTTTTCTTTTCTTTTTAGTATAAATCACAGCAACACCACAAAAACAACCGCTATCAGATACAAGAACACATAGGACCACATCATCTTTACCTCTTTAACTTTGTTCCTCTTCTCTCGGATATCCGGGTCTGCTGGTTCTCCACTGTTTATCCCTATCAGATTTGGTAAAGGAACAGGGGGCAGTGGCTTGCTGTCTTTCCTTTTCAATTCTTGCACTACTTTGTTCTTTTCTGTCTGAATCTCAGCTTGAATCTCATCACGTGATTTCTTCAATTTCTCCTTAGCCTCCTCCAGAGCCTTTTCATGATCTGCTCGGATCTTATTTCTCAGACGTTCCTCTTCTTCTCTAGAGACACAAATGCTAGTCAGCATTTCATTACTAAAAACATATTGCTTATAAACAAACTGCAGCTTCAAAACAGAAGCCACATCCCAAGCTGGTTTACTCCAAGTATTCCAATGATTCAGACAAGTTTACTGGATTACAATAGTACACAATCTATGCTATTTTTGCCATGAACCCCAAAAAAACTGCAGATGCATCATTATTGTGGAAAAAGGTATCATAGGAGATTTCTAGATCATGTCTGGGCACCTTCGCTTGTCCACTCATGAATTTAGAGAGGAAAAGCCCTACATCCTGTACTTCAGCTACAGGATGTGTGCAGAGGCACATCTAGCAATTGTTCACTTCTTAAAAAAAAATCAGAAAGGCTCTTCTTCACCTTCTGCACAATAAATAGATCATACTTGACTTGCCAAGATCTGAAGCAACTGCCACCAAAAAAAAAAGAAAAAAAATCACAGCCACTTCTTTTAATTTTTTCTCTTGAATTCAGAACTTACTGCTCCAATCAGTACAGTACTTAAACCTCAAAAGTTAAAAGCAGAATTAATTATAAAGTCTTTTAAGAGCATAAGAGCTTTTAGTAAAACATGATTTTGAAATTCACTGTCAACAAAATCAGCATCATCCTGGTTTTAAGCATTATCCTACAGTCTGATCTTTAATAATCAGTTAAAGTTTTAAGATTCACACACAAACCAAAGTGTGCTGTTTAAACAACAGATTATTCTAACAACAGATAAAAATGGCCCATTTCAGTTCTAAAATATTTGAAGGCATGAGGAAGATACACATCAAACTCTCAATATAGCACAACCTTTTCAAGCTTCTTTAAAATACAGAGTTGCTCAGTGACTAATGTAAGCCAAAAAAAGTTGTAGGGATTTAAAACAAGCACTAGGTAAAAAATGCTTTGTTACACAAGGAGTCCTTTAATAGCCCTTACATTTTTCTCAAGTGTTATTAGGTTTGCATCTAAAATAAATTATAGCAGCATTATTACCTTCAATATTTCAGTACTAGAAATACAAAGCTACATTTTAATAGAGGCACTGACTGAAAGGTTTTCAAATTGAAGTTCTTCAGTCACTTTTCTCAATATGACTCAGGTCACATCCATATTTCTCCCAAACAATAAAAAAACAAAGGACTGTCAAATCCAAGCTCATTAATACCGTTGAACAGTATCAGTGCCTCTCTCCCTCAACTGAGGAGAAAAGAAACTACTTTCAAAGTGGCAAAACACCATTCTAAAAAGAGAAAACACACGAAATGCCATTTAAGATAACTTTTGCTTTTACTATGACCCACTTGTGCAGGAAATAACTTCCCTATATTCCTGCAAAAGTTACTCACATTCTGTTGGGGCTGTAATGTGCTCAATTTTCAATAACAAACACAGATGAAATTTTCTACTGCCTGAAAGATTTGAAACCTTGGAAAGTTTTTCCAAAGCTAGCAGAGGGCTCTGTGTAAGATGCAGTTAGAGAGAATGAGAATGAGGTCGCCAGAACAAGACATCGTTCCCACACCAAGAGACATGTTCTCACCAAGGGACAGCACGTTGTACAGGAGCCAAAGGGAGGGCTGACAAAGAAGGAGAAATCAGAAGTGTTACTGAACAGTTAAGACTCACAGTACGTGTGGAAATAATGTATTTTGGAGATACATTTCTTATATACAAAACTCAGTTTCTGAAGGTAAGTGCCAGCCTTTTCTTTCTGACTAAATTTACAAACACTGTGTTAACAGATACTTAAATTCCTTTTGCAAAGGATCAACCATCACTGATAACACCTGAATTTTTTGGAAAAAAAATGTTAACAATTTATCTCACCTTAATAAAAAGATGCTCAAGGTATAGTCACAATGACCTAACTTGAAGATGCTTTAAAATGAGTGTCCTTTATTGACAAAAATGCTTTTGCTAAACCCCATGGTTAAGTTGCATGTCCCCAAATAGAATCCCCCTGAGTGAAAAAGATTAATGAAGTCTGAGTAGTTACAGTGAATCTGACTCACTGGAATGAGTCACTGGTGATGCGCTTCGTGCACCTTCACAACTTTGCACCATCAAGATCAAGTGCCAGGAAGATTTTGCGTTTACCTTTATTTTAAATTTTCAGCTCCATCACTCTACCAACTTCCTCTGTTTAAATCATTCGAAGCATCTAGATTCAAACTGCATGAAACAGCCACAAATTGGGAAACAAGTTTTGAACTCACATCTGTTTACATTGCAGGAACCACTGCATAAACATACAAAAGCCCTTGATTTCTACAGCACTATAATCCAATTAGAGTCATTAAGGAGGCTTGAATGACAGTCTGCTTTCCTTCAGTCAATCAGAAGAAAATACACAGAAACTCAATAGAGATGAAAAATTCTAGCACTAACTGTATGATCAGCTCAAAGCTTTCCTTCCAGGAAGTGACATTTTGAGATAAACATAAGAAAACAGTAAGATGAAGAGAAAGGTCAACAGGTATTTGAGGGAGTTTACAGGAGATAGTACAAGAGCTTCTTCTGCAGACACATATTCTCTGTGCAATTACCAATGATGGACAGCATGAGCTACAAGATATGTCATATTCTACGTGCCAGCAAAAGACATATTTTACCAAATATATTCATGTATATAACCCTAATGGAAGAAAAATCACAGCCCTAAAAACCAATACATGTTTCTTCTAAGTTCTTAAGCAACAAGAACTAGGTGAAAATACAGAATAAAGTGAAGAGAATAAGATTAGATATGTGGAGCAGCTGCTGTCCCCTCAAGTAACCAAGAAGCTTCCCAACCAGCATAAGAAAGGGTAAGCAACAGCTTAATACACGTAGATAGCACTACATTCAAATACTCAGAGTTAAAGAAGAGACCTCAGAACGGATCTAAAAATAAAACATTGGAAAGAATCCCAGCATAAATACATATACCAAAATGTGTCAAACTGCTTCCGTATTCCACCCCCGCTTCTAACCAACATAAGCAAACTTAAAATTTGGAGTATTTGAGTAAATCTTCAAAAACCTTAACTAACAAAAAGCTGCTTTCTAATCAACCCAAAAGCTTATTCAGAAGTCTCAAAGTAGGTTGAAATACCATAAAGGTACAGCAGAATATACTTTAAAACAAGCAATGTTATTAAAAGAACCTGTGATTAGACTATTTTTGCCAGCAAGAACCATAAATAGATCTAATAATTGGAATCTGAAACTAGAAACAGGTGCAAGTTTTTTAAACAATCACTGCAATTAACTATTGCAGCTGCTTATGCAGGAACATTATACACTCTCAGTGTCCATGAACTGTCTAAATATCATTCAGAAAAGATCACAAATTATAATCCTTGATAACCAAATCTGTAACCAAAACTTACTGTGCTTTAATTATGCACACAGTAGTGAGTCTTCTGAACAGCTATGAAAGCTTCACTTGCCAAGACAATGACTTGCAACAGAAGTTTATCCTATCTGCTGTGACACAACAGGCTCTTTAGAAAGTGAACTGAAAAAGAAACCTGTAAAAATGTTTTCAAATTTCTTCGTAAGACTCTAGATTAAAAAAAAAAATAAAAATTAGAATGGAGTTAAGAAAAGCAAACTGGCCACCAGCAACTGTTCTCTCCACTAGAAAAGCAGACTGCTGGCTCACCATAGCAAAAGGACACCCAGTTTATTATCATTTGGATTTTCAGCAGGTGGATAGGCAAGAACTATTAAAGTACATAAATATTTGTGTAAGCCTGTCATTCAGACACAGCCTCTTGTGTGGAAATGCTGAACTTTTACCCTTCAGTCAAGTTTGATCTTCAACCAGAGGCTACTTTCAGAGACAGTGAAACAAAAAACAGGCACTAATTTAAAAAAAACTAAATTTTCGAGAATAAGTGTCTAAAAAACATTTCACACATTAACTAAAAAACGTTGGGTTTTCTCCAGTCTTGCAGCATACACGATTATTATAGTATCTACACATATTACAACCCCATCACGTTCTCCCAGCATATGGAGAATAAAAATTCATGACATACAAGGACATGTAAGTATATACAACTCACGACTGAACATATATATACGGCTTCTTACATGAACAGAGTCTGAAAGAGGAGGAACTGGAAGAAAGAAGCAGTTGTGTTGGTTTTCCTTCTTGCTGGATCACCCTTCCTGAATGGATGGTTGCATTTCTCTTTGTTGTCAAGCATGTACAAAGACAGAGGCTTGATTGTTTTTTCCTGTGTCTGGTTTTACCGTGATCATCCTGAAGAAAATAAGCTTTCCTCCCAATTTGCTGGGCTTCTCTGAGGCAGCAGAAAATAGGTTCATGAGAGAGTACCAGATCTGTGCATGCCTATGACACCCTGCTCCACCACTCTTAACAGTGAGGCTGTTACTTACCAGGAGTCTTCTCTTTCAAGGCAAGTTAAGGTTGTATATATTCTAGAGAATTCTTTTTTCTTCAGTTAAGGAACTTAGAGACTGCAGGTTAGAAAGGAATGTTTTTATTGGAAAATAAGTGAATCCGGCAGGAAGGAAGGTAAACTTAAGTGTATCAAAAACCCTGTGCCAAAGTACCGGTTTTCCAGCCAGAATTTACGAAGAATCTTATGCATGTTTGCAAGAGAATATTTTGCCCCAAAAGTGTTTGTCCAAAACCCAGTTTCTAAATATGTTTTCATCTTTGCTTAAAACACCACTGTAGACAGACACAGCCTGAAACTCTAGCAGAGGCAGAGTAGATAGGTGATAACTTAATGGCAAAAAAATTTTGTTATTTAAAGAAAGTGACTGAAAGTCAAACTGTTCTTTGTGGATGTTCTAAACTATTTTAAGAACATCATGCTTTTATTTATCTGCAAACATCCTACCTGCTCACTGTTTTAGCTAAGACAGCAATACCTGCATATAATACATGTGTTATAGTTACTTGTGCATGCATGTAGTGATGGCCTGGGAATAATGCCAAAATGCAGAATATTCCCCATTTCAACCAGTCTCCCTCAAAGCAGATAATAACAGTTCATTATGATATCAGAAGGGAACAGATCTAATTCATTTCAAAAAATTATTGTTAAACAGCTTTTCCAGGTACAAAAAACCCGTGGAAAGGGACCTGAGAGGGTCCTAGTTGATGGCAACTTGAACATGTGTCAGCCATGCCAGGGCAGCCAGGAGGGCCAACCCTGTCCTGGGGGGCATCAGGCACAGCATTGCCAGCCACGCGAGGGAGGGGATTGTCCTGCTCTGCTCTGCACTGGGGCGGCCTCACCTTGGATATTGTGGGCAGTTTTGGCTATGAAGATGGTGAAGGGACTTGAGGGGAAGCCATATGAGGAGCTGCTGGGGTCAGGTTTGTTCAGCCTGGAGAAGAGGAGACTGAGGGGAGACCTTACTGTGCTTTACGGCTTCCTCACGAGGGGAAGCAGAGGGGCAGGCACTGATCTCTTCTCTATGGTGACCAGTGACAGGACTCAAGGGAATGGCATGAAGCTGTGTCAGGGGAGGTTTAGATTGGATATTAGGAAAAGGTTCTTCACTACAGGGTGGTCAGGCACTGGAACAGGCTCCCCAGGGAAGTGGATGTTCACTATGTCTTTGGACAACACTCTCAGGCACAGGGTATGATTCTTGGCATTGTCCTGTACAGGATCAGGAGTGGACTCGATGATCCTTATGGGTTCTTTCCAACCCAAGATACTCTAAGATTCATTGCCCAGAAAATTAAACCAAATAACAGATTCCTTGAGTGTTTTCTTTTCAACAAAAGTTACAGTAGAATTTATTTCTAGCAAGTGGTTAGATTTGCACATAAACATGAGTAATGCTCCTCAAACATAAGGAATGTGAGACAGTCCTTATTCAAATCCTATCCCTTTCCACCCAGTTTCAGTTTTCCTCTTGCCATGGCACTTCCTCTTGACCTTTTCCATATTCTTATTTCCTGCCTTCCTTTACTATTATTCCTACAAACTTAGGCTATTTTGCTTCCTTGATCTTCTGCAAAGGCACGGCCACCACTCTGAATGCTGGTCCTCCTCACTTGCACCATTTGACTTATTTGGACCATGCTAGGGAGAATTAACTCACTGACACAGGCTCTCTCCTTTAATCCTGAATACCCTCTCAGAGTCCTTGCAGACCTCCTCCAAATAAAACTTTCCTCCACTTCTGCAAAATGACGTCCCTTATTGATCTCTTTTACAGCCAATTCTTAGACCAAGAATCTGGGCTTTCAGCCACTTTCATCACTGCTCTCTAAACCTCTCAGCTCTGTCACGGAAGCTCACAGATCCCGTTTCAGATCTGGTCTCTTGTCTAAACCACAACCACAGTCTGACATTTCTTTGTAGATAGCTAGGAGTCACCTTCAAGCCAAATGTAATTTAACTTTTAATCTTCTTCCCACATCTTTTGTTCAGCAATGGAAACTTCTCCATTGCCCAGATTGCCAGTGTCTGGGCATTCTTTCTGCTTAGTTTCCGTGTATTTTAAACTTAACCATTGGCATCCTTAGACTGGCTTTCTGGTTTGGGTTTTTTTTCCCTTCAACTTTAATTCATTATGTGGAGTTTTGGGTTGTTTGGGTTTTTTTGGCACAACAGAAAAACATGATGTCTGATATGTTAAATTCATGTCTTTCCATACTGGTCATTAAAGGCCACTGCTGCTTATTAATCCTTTGCTGTCTCTTCCAAATTGTTTTTCTTTGTCTTGCAATCAAGGTATGGCCTTTGGAAGCAGCTCTGGAATGAGGACAAGCAAAATCCTTGGAGAAGTGTATTTAGAAAGAATTTCAAAAACACAGGTTGAATGGGCACACAGAACTTGCAGAAGGGAGTGGAGAGTTGAAGCACATCCTTTATGCATCAAGACCAAGTCCTCTGCAAAACTGAAAGTCAAAAAGAACCTGAGCATTGCTAGGTATCTTTTATAAGATTTTGGAATCTAGCCAGGATCTTCATGAATCATCATACGGTAATACTTCATTAATAAACATTAACATAAGACATCTCTTGTTTTCTTTCATAACCATAATAAAAGAACAAAATGTACCTTCCAGTTAAGAATAAAACAATACAGCTGATACTATCAAATGTGGAACATAAACTGTGAAGGAACAAAAAATAAAAGGCATCAAGGCAAGGGTAAACCTTTGGCAATTATTTGCATCCTATGTTATGAATGATGACATGAACAGAATTGGTAAAACTCATCTTGAGAATCTGTCAAGTGCTGTGACCATTAGCAAAGGTATTTTTGCCTCACCTTTGCAGCAGCCACATAATCCCAAGCACCAATGCAAAGAAAAGAGGAAGGTGCCAAGGTCAAGTCAGTGACTTCCTTTGGGACCTGGAGGCACTGTCATAGCTGGTACAGTCAGCTTAAGTTTTACCAGTGAAGAAAAGCAGATGTTTTCTACAAACACTCCTACAGCTGCACTTACACTAGCAGCCCGGCATTTGTCAACACTAAGAGTCACTAGAGACTGCATAAACATTTTAAACTTACATGAAACTTCTTTTGTAGTTGCAGCATCAGCTGAAACAGATCAACTTTTTAAGACTACAACAGCAACGAATGCACCTTTCACTAGTGTGGAGCAAATAAAACAACTTATACATAACCCTTCGCACAAGTTTTCAACTAGATATAAGTAAACTCATTCAGTTTTTAGTGTCTTAATGTCATTCAGGTATGAAATTAGAAAAAGCAATAGTTGCACAAAGTTCAACAATGTAGACTTTTCAATCACTACAGCTCTAACAAACATCTCATTTAGATCTGTTCTGCTTACACGATGTAAAAGAGAATACAACTACATTTGCCTCAAGGAACTAACATAATCAAAAATAGGCATTATTTCAGATCTTGATGATTAAAGAAACTTGAGCTAACATCTGCAGCTAATTACTGCTGTGCAGAATATTAAGACTCTGCAGAACAAGGTCTTAAATCTGATTGTCAAAGCACTTACAACTCTAATACAGAGAAAAAAAATATCATTTAGGAATCCATCTTACTTCTGAAAAAGTACTCTGAAAAGCCTAAGTCCTACTAAAACCTTAGGAAATTTAGGATCTCTTCACATTTTATCAAGAAAACTAAATGAGAAGAATGGTACTACCTACCCTGTGTAAAATGATTTTAGATAGCTTCTTGTCTCCTAACACCATACTGACTAGAACACCAGATCTTCCTTTCCAATGAGTATTCCCATGAGACAGACTTTACTGTTTTAACAGTAATAAAAATAAAAGACCTTTACAAGAAACAGGAATGAAAAACACATCGAGGCTACAGCAATAAGAAACAGAAAAAGAAATCTGTATTGAACAAGAAAACTGGGTAGGATAAATAGTTAACAATTCTTCATCTGGAAATACAAGGTTTATTTTAATATGGGATTCAAACGGCACCAAAAAATAGGAAATTATTTTTAATTCAAAACTTCAGAACTCCACACCATGATTAACAATGTCAAACCACAGAATTTTCCATTATAAACCATTCTAAGTCACTGGAAACACTGCTGTTGAACAAATTTAAACACGTATATGGCAATGTATTTACACTCAACTCACCACGGTCAAGTGGAAGACAGTATGGACCAACATCTTGCATACTATATTATTTATTGATATAAAAGACAGTTTGATCAAGGCAGAATAACACTTAGCTGGCCCTGTGATACTGAGAAAGCAATGAACTGAATTCTCATGCAAGAGCAACATGCCATCTTTGCTTCTTATTAAGGAAGGAATTTTTATAAATAAGCATATTTACATATAGGACAAAGCAGTCCCATTGATACTGATGGTGCAGATCAGATACTGAAGCATATGCTCAAGCAGAAATAAAAAAGAACCAGAACACCCCTACATACAGCATCAAGCTCTTAAATATTATTTCTAGTCTACTACTGCTGCCCAAAACTAAGTTTCCAAAATGAAAACAAAAAAAGCCAAACCTATCAACACAAGCCATCAAGAAAAATAAGGGTGGTGCATTCTATGATTTGGCATATATCACAAAAGTTGCTGCAGTCTGAAGCATTACTGTATTTTCCGTATCACTCTAAGCTCATCCTTCTCAGAGGTCACCATGCTACAACCTTTACAAACATTACCTTTCTTTATTCTACACAGAACTGAATGTTTGTAAGTTCCTCTTTTTCACAATGATAAACAAAGCTGCTTTGATAATAGTTTTCCTGGGAAAGAGCTGCTAACTTAGCAGCCCAATATTGAATAGAATCCTAAAATTAGGCAGACTTAGACAGCTAATTTTAAGTTAAAAAAAAACCAAAACAGATTCAAACACCTGAAAGCCAATAATAGTACTGATGTCTGCTACACCTTAATTCTTACCCTTTCAAACACATCCAGACCCACTAGTTGCATGTGTAACTACTATACCACTTACCACTTTAACATTCTCTGAAGTGAAAAGTTTGTTTTTTCAAAAATATAATTCTTATGTATTTTTTTTACCAAAAGAAAATGAATCATGGGTTCCATTTTGTACACCATCACCACATATTTCAGTATATCCTCTATAGAAGCTTGTACTACATCTTCAGCACTACACTACTGACTTGCTACTCCTTCATCCTCTGTACCAATTGCATTGCATGAGAGTTGTGCCAAGATGGGATGCTGGGTTCATAACCTTAGACTTGTACAGGAATTCTGGGAGGGGATGGGGACAAAACCAAGAAAAAGTCCAGAGGAGTCCTTCTCAGATGAAGAAAAAAGTTCCTGGAGGCATGCAGAAAATCCTCAGGAGTAACGGAAAAGACCCAAATGGCCTCCACAAACTTAACACATTTTCAGTGGGAGCCTTAGCCCGCTGAAAAATTCCTTTTCCTTCTGTGTATGCCCATGTTAAAGAAAAGGAATTTCTCAGCATAGCTACTGATTATAGAATATCCTTATTCAGGTAGCTTGGCGCAATAACAGAACATGTGATATTTGTTTGACTAATAAGCTATGAAGAGCTTTCTAATATTTCACTTGAAATAGAGAAACAACAATATATGACAGAATGTTTAAGCAAAAGACAAACAGGATTTACCTGTTTACCTTCCTAAGACACAGCTTGAAAACCTTCCTCCAGCAGGCATCAAAGTTTGCAGAAATCACTACATAAGAATACCACACATCACAGAGAATGCTGCATTTATTCCTTGCAATGGGAAGTGCTTAATACAAATGCTTTAAATACTTAATATAACAAGACAGCCTCATTCTCCACAGGTGGTAGGATAGATGATGCTTCTTTGACATTTTACATAGACATTATAAGCTTGTTCTGAAATGAAAGAACAGGAGGGGACATACTTAAGAATTTGACCAAAAAGGTCCACTTTAAGCATGTGATTCCAGGAAGAACAACAGCAGAAGAAAGAAAACTTCTATTGGGCAGTCTCTAACCTTGTTTTGAAAAAAAAAAAAAGACCAAGCAAACCATAAAAGAGACCAAGAAAACTTTTCAAGCAACATGATTAACAAGCAAACACATCTATCAACCCACTTTTTAATTTCATTTTGTTAAGACTGGGGCTTGAAAGCTTTATTTAGTTCAAAGGGTGTGGTTTTTAATGAAACTAAGAAGCAGCAATCACCAAAAATTATGACAATCATTTTAACATTATGGCATTTCAAAATGGTAATGCTGGAGCTTTTCATCCATAAGAGAATCCAGTATTTGAGCTAATAGCAGGAGGCTGTCATTCTCTATCAGTTACTATGTAAGTAAACAGCAGAGGAAGAAAAAAATACCTTGACAGGGTTTCACACATATCAGCTTGCAGCAGAAAAAAAAAAAAAAAAAGAGAGACTCCAGCTACAGTTTCTCATTATATTTAAGCTGATTATTACCTAGCTGGTGCCAAGTGAAAGGTCCCAACAGTAATAAGGCAAGGATCTGTCAAAATAGGTCTGAGGACTATTGTACAAAAACCTGGTGACATAAACAGATGGGACAATCCAAACAACACCTAGACAACAGATCACCAATGCATGCACAAGCCATAGCAGTTTAAGCTTTGGGAAGTCTTTCTGACAAACTCAAGAGGGGATCCATCTGCAGACCCAGCTTCCAGCTGAGGAAGTGATGACGCTGACTTCACCGCATGCCCGAGGCAGAGAAGTCCGCCTGTGTGGACTGGTAAGAAGATATCCCTGGGTAAATGAGAGCTGCACACCATCAGCAGGAGCTCTCTCCACTGATCACCAGGCAGATAGTGCACAGGAACAGCTTCCCTGGCATTGACACAAGTCACCTATGACGAGAAAATTAGCAGTTCTGTGGAAACAAGTCAACTAGCACATGAAGGATGCTGGTACGTCCATACACACTGCTGGTTTACCAGGTTAAAGACTGATTGTGTAAAACTGCAGTATGAAGAGCATGATCAACTGTAATAGGCAAAATATTGGTTTATATAATAAAGGATATTAGAACTATATTCCTTATGTTGGTCACCATCTCTGTGCAAATCATTCTTTTTTCAGGGCTTTAGTGGCCCTACAAAAGCAAGTTCACTTACTCCTTATGCTGGTACTCAGGAGACTGGGCAACAAGCCATTCAGCCAGTGGTGAGCTGAGCCAGCTGAAAAATTATGGATCATTTCAGGCCAAATCAGGTCTCCTAACTGGCTGACTGCCCAAACACTGATGTTGAGGCAAGGATATAGGCAAGATTAAATGGCTAGGGACACAGAAGAACAGGGCATGAGCTTCAAGTGTTACAGACCTCATGTTCAGTGCTGTTAAACTGAAGTCTAAGTTATAAAAAGCATGTTTTCTGCACACAAATTCACATGGCCACTAACCACAGCCATTCCCTACTACCACCTTTATCCTCTCACTTAGCCGTATTCCTCTTTTCTAGTTGACCCCACTGATACTGTTTCCTCCATCAGCAAGTCACTCCCTACAAGCCTAAATTTTATTTATGCCTTAGTAAGTATAAGCTTCCTCCAATATCTCTAGTATCTCACTCAGTCAATGTCCACCTCTTCTTAAGCCTCTGACAATGTTGATCTTTTCCTGCTTAGGAAGAAAAGGGAGGAAATCAAAAGGCAATATTTCACAGTCATCCCACTCTCTTATTTTGCTCCATGTGCAGTTTCCATCTTCATCTTCCAGGAAAAGAAATTGCTGCTCCTCACCAAGTCCCTCTGCTAGCCCCAACTCAATTTTCCCCCTCCAGGTTCCTGTTCCTAATCAGATTCTTTGCCCTTTTTTCCCCACCTCCTATACTGGAAAAATGAGAACTATATTAACTGAAGCAATGCCCTCTTCCTGATGTCTGTGTTCAAAAGGGGTATCACAGTAAGTATGACAGCTCCCTCCTTTACATCCTGAGTCCTCTTGGCAGCCTCATCTCCAGCAGTAAACACCAAAACTCTCACCAACAAAAGAAACAGCTGGAGAAAGTTAGCAATGTAAAGCAATAGCCATTATATTAGTATGGGCTTAGTCTAAAAATTCTCAACTGTTCAAATACAAAATAAGTTGTCCATGGAAAAAAACACATAGAGAATGGCTGTTACAAAATAAAAGTAGCAGTAGCATATAATGCAGACTCAGAGATGGCAAACTTTCAGGTAAGCAGATGGTACTAGACTTCTCTGCACAGGAAACCCTCTGGCAGGTCCTACAGAGCTCTAAGGAAGTGACTACCCTCACACAGATGTTCTGTCGACACAAACTACCACATTTCCATAACGCTATTTTAATCACCCAGCCAAAGTTGCCTTGCACATCCCAGAAGCAACACTGCTTTAAATATCGGATTGCAAATTCATACATACTGCTCACACTCATCTTCTTCCTTCACCTATAATTGTTACCATATGGCTATATGGTAAGTTGATACCTGTCTGTCAGTGTGCTCAAAATCATAATAGTGGTCAACATGCACAACACCAAAAGCCATGCACTGCAATGTGGTATGGCAGAGCTTGAAGAGAACAAGGAGCAGGAAAATCCTGGGATCTACTCTAGGAAAGTGACACAAGCTCTTCCATTATAGGGAATCAACACTATTATGGGTGTGCAGCTCAGTCCAAACACAGGATTACACAATTTCTCTTGACGTGCTCCTCCTGACACCAAGACACAGCTATGCACAACCCTCCTGGCTGATACAGCATCAGTGCTCCTCAGTCTGCCTTGCTGTGGCACAACAGCAGTGCTGGATCTGTCTGAGAGACATAGATCAGTTTCTCACAGCACAGGATTGGCAGGATCACCCTTTTCCCTCTATGTGGCAAGATCACTCCTTTCCCTCTATGTGGCAGCAATTTAAAATGTAGTCCTACTTACAGAACAGGATGAATTATGGGGCAATAACAGTACGAAAGAAAACAAAATTAGTTTGAACTCAGTCTCAGATTATTAATAGCTTCCAGAAGGTATTTAGCGACATGTCAAGAGAAAAGGCCCTGACAGGACAGGACCTGCAGGCCATGTTTTGCTGTTACAGTTGTCCTTGTCACAGGCGAGGGAGGGGATATATATAATGAGAGAGCACATATACTGTAATTCAAGTGAATTTCATATAGAATGACAGAGACTTCAGTGTGAATATACCTAACAGTAATATTGGATTAATTAAAACAGAAATATAACTACTTCTCCCATTCAGGACCATTGGGACTACTTAGAGGGAAAGAACATCAAGGTTTTATACCTCTCTACTTGGCAAATCAGCCAAAACAGTAACTAAAGATAGAGCAACAAAATACCTGGAAATCATGACGTACAGTCTAATCTGCACTGTTCCAAAGAGCAAAACTGTATCTCATTACTCCCAAAGTTCTTTAATCTTGTCAGTAAAGTAGAGGATAAGAGACAACTGTGTGACAAATTATTTAGCCTTCCAGGTGCTTTTAATAAGTTTCCACATTAAAATAATGCACACTGGTAATAAAATACACAATTTTGATTCAAGAGATAGATAATTGGGTGTTGGGTTTTCTCCTTTTCAAAAAGGCCAGAAAAGCAACACAAGATCAGTAACTTCCCACATTAAAAAAAAAAAAAAAAATAACAATGCAAGGCTCACACTACTCAGTACACCTATGAATATGGAAAGCAGGTTTTTGCACATCCAACAAGAACACAGTCCCCATCACAGAATCACAAAAAGTCTGAGGTGGGAAGGGACCTCTGGAGGTCCCCCCCATACTCAAACCCCCTACTCCAGCAGGGTCACCTAGAGCCAGGTGCTCAGGACCATGTCCAGACAGCTTGTGAGTATCTTCAAGGATAGAGATATCACTGCCATAAATTATACCACGAAGTTTGCTCATTTGCTCTGCTCCACGAGCAAACTGCACAGAATACGAATGATAAGCTTCACTCTGCAACCAATTGAAATGTCTTCCCAATTGAGTAAACAATATTGCTGACAGCCACCTCAGTTAGCAAAATCCAGCACGAATTCTAAGGAATGACTGATCCATAAACAAGGCAAGGATGTCAGCATCACAATGGTAAACAACAGAACACAAAAAAAAGTATGACAGAGAACAATGTGATGTGTAAACTACTCTTACACACTACAAATAATTCAACCAAAGATGACCTGGTATTCTTTGGGAATTGCTAAGCAAATCTTTCTTCCTATATATCTGCAATAAAAATACTGTCAGGATACAAGAAACAAAATACAGTAAATGAGCAATGTCTCAGTAGTATGTACATCTGCAAGTGCAGTAAGTGTTTTTCACAAACCTATGACAACATTAACAGATTAAGCTAATGCAATGAAATGTTGATTAAAAGCTATCAGTGCTACTTTCAGTGTTAGAGAAATACTTAAATATTAACATGTTTTACAGGCTACACATGAAGAATTTAGATGTATGCCACAACAGACGAGCTGGACACAAACTGCTCTTGACATGACCAAGCCAGTAAACAGACAGAACTACTGTAGCTCAGAACATGAATCTAAAACTGAGAACTGGGAGTATAAAATGTCTCAGCAATTTGATCTTTGAACTGTCTTCATCAATAGAATTTCAGGTTTTTCAGAGACCTTTATAAACAGTACATAGTACACATTTACCTTTATTCATTTAGATAATACAATCACATACATATCCAAAACGGAAAGTTTAATTTCTTCCTTCTCCACCACCACCATATACAACTTCCTAAATTCCCAGCAACAAAATGCAGCTCATGGTAGTCATAGTGACATGTTTGATTCCTCAAAGACTAAATTAAAATCTGTTTCATTAGCTCAAATTATTATAGCAACTTTCTTACCTTTTTCATGGAAAAGAGATCATTTCACTAACAAAAATATGCACACTATATGTACTGTATAACAGCACATAATTAAGAAAGATGACTCAAACAGGGTAGCTGTTGATTTGACTAATGAAAACTCTGGAACTAGAAAATGACCTCCAACTCCTTCCTTCATTTCACTGGCTGTAAGCAACAAAGTCATGTTTATTTTGAGTTCAGACTTAATAGTTTCAAACATACTGGTCCACAGTAAACAAGCATGCAGACCCAAGATCACCAAACCGACATTTTCAACTCTTTTACAACCCAAACTGCAGTGTGAGCTTGGGCTGAGCTCCACCAAAAAATAAACTGGAACCTTATGAGAGGATACTCTCACAGCTATAAGCAAAAAAAGGTAAGAAACAGACTGTAATTGATGAGACACTAACTTAATCCAAGTGAAAAATATTGACTCCAAAAGGCAAAAAAGCTGAGGGAAAAAAAAGTGGAGTTGAAATATGGTGACTCAGCAAGACCAAGAATCAAACCACTCCAAGATCAAAGTAGGTTGATATTGTCCTACCTTACACCTTCTAGGCGAGCAGGGACTCACTGAGCCGGTAAGCACATTAATCCACAGTAAATAGCCTACCTGGCCAGGCTCTCTGCATGAGCCAGGAAATTATTGCTTTGTATCTCCTGCCTGAAAAACCTCTGTGCATGGTGGAAGATGCTGAATACTTACCTACAGCAATTTTAAGGATGGACTATTTCTGATGATTAATGCTGTGGCAAAGGTCATATCCTTGCAGCCATGGTCATGCATGGAAGTCAGTATTAGCTGGAAATTCTTTCCAACCCTAAAGTAAAGGTGCTGCAAAATTATGCATTCAGACTAGAAAACAGAAGCTTAATTCCCTCCCCTAAAATTATTATATCACCTTCAGTCACTACCACTTTGGATTCCAGAAATAAGGTATGGGAGAAAAAATAAATAACACAATACATGGTATTTAAGATGGCTGTCAAAGCCTAATGCAGCTTCCATTCTTGAGGATGTCTTCAGTTTTATGGAGGCTTTTATTCATTCTTTCTTTTCAGAGGCTACAGTTCAGCCATTATTAATGGGTTGAAAGAAGTGGTATTATTAGCCATCCATCACTACATGTTTCAGGACCACACCTAGCCTTTGTGGGAGAAAGGCGGGGGCAAAGGCTATCTGTGATCTGAAAACCAACATGGCATAAAGGAACACAAGAAAAACTCCTGGGTTACACTTCAATCCAACTTCTCCTATCCTTTCCTTCCCTCCCAACTTTCCCATCTCCACAGAGCAGAGAAGATGGCAATGCTGTTCTAGATGTCCTGGACTACAGAACCATTGGATAGCACTTGCCACCTTCACTGCCCTGTTTTCTTTCAACTGTTGAGCACCAAACTGGAAACGGCAGGGTCAGATTGCTAAAAATAAGTGTACAGTTCTATAAAAAGGAGAGGTAGAGCAGAAACTGAAAATACAAAACCAAAAACCATCTGCCACAAATGTTTTTTAACAGTTTGATGTAAATATAAGCCTTTCTAAATCTCAAAAGGCATTCTATTTTAAGCACTATTGAATACATTTGAAAGCTGGTAAGAGCAAGGTTATAGCTGATGCAGTTTAAGGGAATTTTTCAAGACAGCTTGGAAGAACTTTACTTGTAGTCTGTACAGGTTCCAGATTTTTTCTTCTCAATAGAAGTCAGGTAGAAAAATGAATTTGTTAAGTATCATATTTAAGGAATAACTTTTTATGCTTCCATGTATTTTCTAGTTACTAGAACACTAGACAATATTACATAGCTTGCTCCTTTTTTTCTAAAAATTCAATACTACAAATCCATGAAAATTCAGAACAAACTCGGTAGAGAATCAAAGAAAAGCAACTAACTACACCTTACTCAAAAGTTACACACACCACTTTGGAGTTTGGGCTAGTTGCTAGTTTGTTTACTTATTACTGTGTGAAAGGAAGCTCCACAGATGTTTCCTTGGTGTTTTTTAGCTCTTAAACATAAAAGGCACTTTAAATTTTCCCAGGATCACCACCACCACCAAATTCTAGAGAACAGAAGTTTTTGAATAGAATTAAATATCTGAATGGACTAAATCATAATCTTGTGATGGGGACTGATGAGGTGGCTTGTGTCAGCATCTAAACCTTCCAGTCCAAGCAAAAGTGGCATTTTCCTTGCATTGCTTCAAGTTTCTCCTGCAAACGTTCCTGCAGGTTACATTACCACTTGAAACGTCACATATTTCATTGAGCATAATGATTCAGGCACCTTGCCAAATTGACACAAATATGTCAAGCCTCATTTTTCTTTGTAATAGCAGTAGATTGGATGATCTAGTCCCACCGTGGTGTGACGGCCAGATGCTATTCTGAGAAAATTATGTCTAAAGAGGGGAGACAGGGTGTCAAGTGAATGACTGCATAACCACAAGAGCATATCCATCTGAATAAAATTAGTACTCAAGTGATTTACAGAAACCAAAACAAACATATCAAAAGACTACAGATGTATAAAACCCAGAGCAAACCAAGGACCTGGGGTCACATGGAGTATTCATCACAAAAATTCCATTGCTTCACCAACACACACAAGAACAAGGTCACCATTAGGCATTTGGCTTTATGAGTCAATAAACTGTTCCCATTGCCTACTTTGGCCAGCAAGCAGCTGTCAAATGCTGCAATGCCAACACAGGGCTGAGTAAAAGCCAGTCAGAAAGACTGCAAGTTCTCTTCCATCACTGGTCTTTGTCATTGTTTTTCACGTTAAATAATACCAAAAATTATGGGGTGATAGAAGAGTCTATTGTTTGGTTTGGGGTAGGGATTTGGGTGGATTTGGGGTTTGGTTTCTTTTTAACAACAGAGCTTCCTTTGTTTATGAATGCAACTTTAAATTATTCCCAAACATCATATTCATCAATATTACTTGAAGAAAATGCTGAACCAAGTTCATATAGAAGTAATTTATAAAAACTTTGAGCAGAGTATCAGTCACCTCCTTAGTCACTGGCTTTAAAGTTTCACATTCAAGTACTTAAATGATAGCACTGAAAACTGATTATCCACTTCACTGAGCAGTTTACAGATATCACATATACAGATGCCTTGGTATCCTTCCATAGGTATCAGACCTCAAAATGAACAATTTCCCAGACAGGATATAAAACTTAAAAAATCCTTAGTCAGCAGGGTGACAGTTACTGAAGAGCAGTTAAGTTCCATCCTCTGCCATGTGAAATAGTAACTCATTTCACATAGAAACAGGTGTAACATTCAAATTCTATGAACTTTTCACTGCACTGATCTGGACCAATTTAACAAGCATAACAACTAGCAGATCCAACTTGACTGTTTTTAAGTACACAAATCAGTATGTTTAACAATTCAGAGTAACAACCAGTTAAAATAACATGCAAGACAGTGATAAAACTGAATTTAAAAATTTGTTTAGTTGTTAGCATTGTTTTTCATTTGTTCTGGTTTTTATCTATTTATTGGAAAATCGCTGTTTCAGAGACCCCTTAATATTTCTACTGCCATGGATTCTCCTGTCTGTAGAAGGTGGAATTACTCACAAATCTGAAATTTGAATTTCTTGAATGCCCTTTATAACATCAAAACTCCACGATACAGAAGAGCCCACCTAACCCACTGCAGTCATTTCTTCTTCAGACCAATGTGCATTGCAATTCAGAATTCACTACATACATTACTTAATAACTTGGAGAACACTTTTCACTCGAATAGAAGCCAGTGACAGCAGAACTGATGCCTTTAGTAAACTAAGGATATGTGATTATAGCACTTCTTGCATCATCTGCAATTATTAAGTTTAGAATTAAATAGTCATCAGTGTTTCCAAGATAAACCTGATTAAGAGATTTAAAAGGTCACTAGAAACACAGTTCTTTGTCAANGGGGGGGGAGGAGAGGAATACTGCATCTTAATCAGGAAAATGACTTCCCTCTTTTCTAAGCATCTTTCCCACTACTTTTGCCATCTCAAACAAGCCAAGAGAGTGGCGGGTGTTGTTTCGAGTTGTGTTTTTAAAGCACAGAGCAAATTTTATTTCAAAAAGGTAATAGAAAAAAAACAGGAAGTTTGTGGTCCAGAAAGTAGCCCTGGATTATGCTCTTCTAAATATACTACAGAAAGGATGCAAGTATTCTGGAGCAAAAGCAGATCCCCTAATTTGTATTGGAAAAACAGCAAATAGCACTCAAAACGCAATACATTTGTAAAGATAGCAACATATCCAGAAAAACCTGCTGAGGGAACAGCACATGCTGTAAGCTATTCTTACTAGCCAACAAACCTAAACCAAGTGTAGAACCCAGCATATTCAGCAGAAGTTTATTTATCCAGCAGGATATTCACAGCAAGAATATGGCAGATGTGATCCTCCCCTTCTCACTGAAGGATTTAAGGGATATACCACTCCCACAGTCGGTATGTTTTTCTTACCCTTAGTGAGCAGTTTCAGTTTGATTCAATAAAAGGTAAATAGGATTAGTTTGATTTACCACTGATGGTCACCTGCTCATAAATGGCCTGACTGTACATGCCAGCCATTAAAACATGTCAGCAGGTCATAGAGAGATAGGACAACAAATTACCAAGAGCAAGAAACTGTTTATGCAGCTTGTCTGTGCAAGCTTCAAATGCCTTGCTAGGCTGCAAACAATGCTAAAACTCTGCTGAGATGAACATCATCTTACAAAAGTCCTCCAGCTGACTACTAGCATACAGAAAGCTGGAGCACTTCTGTCAAGACAGACTGAGAGAGTTAGGGTTGTTCAGCCTGGAGAAAGCCCCATGAAGACCTTCTAACTGCCTTCCAGTATCTAAAGGGGACCTACAAGAAAGCTGGAGAGGGACTTTTTCAAAGGCATGTAGTGAGAGGACAAGAGGGAATGGCCTTAAACTGAAAGATGTTTAGATTAGATGTTATGAAGAAATTCTTTACAGTGAGGGTGGTGAGGCACTCACACAGGTTGCCTAGAGAAGCTGTGGATGCCCCATCCCTGGACGTGTTCAAGACCAAGTTGGACAGGGCTTTGAGCAACCTGGTCTAGTGGAAGGTGTCTCTGCTCATGGCAAGGGAGTTGGAGCTAGATGAGCTTTAAGGTTCTTTTGAATCCAAACCATTCCAGGATTCTATGAAAATTCACATTTCTGCATGGTGGTGTTAACAGACACAAAGCAATCTCATTTAAGAGTCCTTAAAGATTTATATAGCAAGAAAATATTTTCATCACATGCACTCACTTAAAACTGTAATTTTGCTCATGCAATACTTACCAGATTACATAATCTTAAACCAAGTGAAAACCTCAAACTTGCTCTCTTAAATAGAATCATAGAAAATATCTAACTGTCCACTGTAAGCCACAAACTGCTGCAAGGTGCTGGGAAAGCATTTACAAAATCCTCTGGTGGCTTAAAAGGTGACTAGCAAGTAATAGAGCACATAAAACATTAATAAAACTGGTGCTGAATACCACATGGAAGGCAATCCTCTTCATTGGTGTGCATCACAAGAATATTTTAAAAAAAAACAAAAGCAGCAAGACAATTTCAAATATGATTCAACATTTGGGCAAATAAATCCTCTGAGAAGAACTAACATATTCCTGTAGTTCAAACATCAGTGGCCTTTCGCTTTCTGTCCCAGTGTTTCCAACCACCTCAGTAACACACCCATTGCTACTGCTGTGCCACAAAACCCTGCTCTTCCCTGCCACGGCATTCATTCCCAACCACCCCTCTCCAACATCAGTGAAGACCAGAGCTCAAATGCTGCAGCTGGTTCAGTTACACCAGTGCAGACTGGCTAGCAGCAGACCAGGTATCACAAACGACTCTGGGGCTCACAGCTGTGATTCCTCCTTCAGCACTTAGAGAGGTCGCCCCTGATTGCTGAGAGATGTTACAGGGAAGAAAGAGGAATAGAGAACAGCAAAGCGTCAGTAAGAGCTACTGGTAAACATACAGCATTTCCACATAAACTTTGCTCAGGAGACAAGGCCAAAAAGACCTTTAAAAAGCAGTCACTAGATAAGAAAAGAGTATTAGAGGTTATTTATTAACTTATCGTCTAAGCTTTTTTCTTTTTTCTTTTTCTTTTTTTTTTTTTTTTTTTTTAAATTTTGGCATTAGAATTACCTGGTTGAGCACCTGATGGGGTATTCAACTTTTCTGGTGACTTCCATTCTTATTTTTTATTTCCCTTATTATTTCATATTTGAAGATCTCAAAAAATAATACAGAACCTCCAGATCTTTGAGTGAACAGATAAAGTTACATAATTTTCTCCCCACAGGACACTAGGTCAGACAATAGCATAAAGACAAAAGGAATCAAAATCCTACAAATTTTATGAGCAAACATATGACAAGAACATAGCAGTCACCCAAACTTTTCCCAATCTTCCTATTTACTCTCAATACAATAAAATAGTAAAGCCAAATCAATGTGTTGAATTAGAAGACAAATATCCTAGGTCATACTGAGCAAATTAGAGATAAATCATTAGATTGTAAATGTTTCAATGCTTGAGGTGGCAGGAAAAAGACACCTATCTTTTCCCTTTCTTCCCCTTACCGGCTTGCTGGCCTGTTGAACACTCCTCTCTCCACAACAGCTAACTTGCAAGAGAACTCTGAATTTCAGTAATAAAGTGATAATCTAATTACTGAATTAAGACAGATGATAGCAGTCACTTGAGCCTGCATCTGGAAATGAAGGGAAAAGAACAAATCCCACAAGCTATACCCAACCAGGTGTCCCCAAGTTCCCACTTTGTTAGCCTGAATAACTACTCTGAAAAACAGCTGCCTACCCATGAGACCAGACTTTTCTCAACATTTTTAGCTGCAATAATGGAAGTGCAGGATGCTAGAATAAAAGCACTGACCACGTTTTTTGTATTTTATGGGCTTCTCAGGGATAGACATAAGAAGAGAAGAAAGGCATTATAAAATTTCTCATTTTTGCCCATATTGAGTCTCAGTTCAGTTATTATGTGTACATATACCCCACATGTATGTAAAACTAATTACAAGTTTGATGACATTTGTTGTAAGGAAGCAAAAACCCAAAACTCAGAACTAGCTGACTAAGATCAAGATGTTTGTATTTACTACAGGCAACTGAGAGGATCAGAAGATGGGAGAACTTGTGTAGTGCAATATGCCCACAACTGCTTACTATTGCCTACACTGCTACCATCATCAAGCAACCCACATTTATGCTAAAGTTCTTCTGAGATTTTAATCTACAAAACTCCAAATGAACCAAATTGCTACTGCCTCCCACCCACTGGCTGGCCTAAATCCAGCCAGCAGGCTTGCTGCAGTTTTCCCACGCCTGATTGTTTTCCAGCATGTAGACAAAGTGTAGATCATGCACAAAACCAACAAGTTAAAACTTTTTTTTTTTTTAAACCAAAAAGCCTAAGAACTGGAGAACACCAACTCTTGACTCCCCTCTTTCATAACAGAGAAAATACTTTGACAAACTGGAGTACAGCAAGAGAACATGAAGAAAAGCAGCATTCTACACATGATGTACGCTGTTCAGCAGATGGGGGGGGGGAGGAGGGAGGACATCTAGACAGATGGTCTAGAATTTGCATTTTGTAATTGAAAATGGAAAGCATTTCTCAGCCTACGCCATAATGCACTAATTTCAGCAGAACCTTAGAAATAATACAAGAATGCACCTCTCCCACTGTCCAGTGCAACTTCAGGAGATATCACAACTGAGTTTAAGGGTATAATGTGGGTGCTCCAGAAGAAATCAAACTCCCATAAATCTTCAAGTACCAGCATAATCTCTCAAGCCCCTTCTCAAAATGGAGCCCAGAGTAAAGAGTATTTGTCCACTAAAAACTGCAGTTGAGAAAAGTCTCTGAATAAAGAGGGCCAGTGCTCTTGCAGCAGCTTCAACAATTGAAGACTGACACCTGAGAGTTACATCTACTTTGCCCAAGACAATGTTCCTGAACCCTGACTTGGAATGTACTAATCCTGCCCTCTTCAGCTCCAGAGGTGTCACCATGAGGACCTGTATGTTGCACCTTAGGAAATCCTTGCTTCCAGATCAAGCATCTAGCTTAAACTCAGTGCCTACATTTAAGAGAGGCTGTGGAGAGTCTGCTCTGAAGACAGGCTTGATCTCATGCAATGAAAGACTGAATGGAGGAGCTGAGGCTCAGACACTACAGTGGCTCCTGATTTTTCAGAGGAATAAACAGACTCACTGAATCACAATAGCAAATACTCTTAATTACACACTAATGAGTTGTGTCTCAAGTAAAGTTGGGAAAGGAAGAGCAAAGAGTTTTATGTACTTCTATACTTGATGGCATGGCAAAAGATGACAGAAGACACTGATCCCACTGAGTAACAGAGGTTAAATTATCTCCACTGCCACTTTTACTATGGCTAATTAAGTCGTATAGATGAAAGAAGATAAAGGGATTCAAAAGAAGCATATTAAGCTTTTCATGTTTCTTGTTTAAAAGTGCAGAATTTAAAAGGAAAAAAATAAGACTGAAAGATCCTCAGTATAATTTTTGTTACTTTCACCTCCTAAGAGTAGAAACGGCAGCTGCTACTGCCATAGAGACAACCACATACTGAGCAGCAGAAGAAAGAGCACTTTTAGAATACTGCCATACAGCTGCTGACCCACAACTGGTCATATCAGACTGCTGAGCCTCTATCTTTGCATCAGGCAGAAGTCAATATTCCCTCAGCTTTCTAGAAACAAAGTCAAAAGCATGATTTAAACTGATCTAGACCTATTCACTCACAGAGACCAAGGTAGTTGAGGTGGTCACTTGTATTAACAGCACATGCTATCAACCTGATGATGTGAGGGTTTGTGTTTTGGTGGGGGGTTTTTAAGTACAGACAAATTATGACTTGAAGTAATACACAGGAATTCACCGGCTGAGGATACAGCTTTGCAAATTCTGATAGACTTAACTGTTGGCACAACAGTAGCCCAACTGCTGTTACAAAGTAGCTTTGTTGCTTTGAGCCCCTAAAATTACACTTTTCTTTGCCTCTAAGATTAATGTACTTTCACCACAGAAATTATCTTAGCTTTTGTCAAGTAATATAAAGAGCAGCTGCTCAACACATCATTAAAGAAACAAGTCTGATCCATTTTCATATTGCAGATAATCTTGTTTTCAAAAAATCTGAGAAATCAAGGCGATTATAAGGCATCTACATTCTCACTCATTTACATTAGATGCCAAGAAGCCATAAAAATGTTTTGATTTGGTTCCTGAGCTGTCTTTTAGGCCTGGTACTGAAGAACAAAGTACCTAAGATACCTGAAAAGTAACTGGGTAGTAAGAAGCACGTTAAGTAATTTTGTGTGGCAGGAGATGCAGAAGTTTGGGAGAAGTGACAGTTATCTAAAAATGTGTAACAAATTTTGAGTGATGCACAAGTTAGCTTGGCAATATGTGTCTTCAAAACCATGCAGCTCTCGTTCCAGAATCTCTGCAATATCCTATTTGAAATGGAGAGAAATTCATCTTCGGGAAATGAAATTGATTTTATGAAAGTGTGTATGTACGTATCTTTCTAAGTCCTGAACTAGTTTTTCCCACTCTCCTTCCTCTTGGAGGCAAAATTTTGTGGTACATCTTTCCAACATTAATATGTCATTCCCCATGTGCTATCCTGCAAGTGCACATCAAGAGCTTACCGATGAAATGAGCAACTGAACATTAGGATTACCTTGCAATACAGCCCACCCATTTCCCAAAATGTAAACTGTGGTTCTACTCCACATTTTAACCATCTCCTTACATGAAACGTGTTTTTCTTTGGATGACAGGCAAGGACACTGTAAGTCTTGAATAAATATTTTAAAACATCAGGAAGCGAGTAGGGTTCTCCCCCACCCACCCTTGCCTTTTTCTGCCTCGAAGGGCAAAACAAAAAAGGGATGGGAGCAGTAAAGAAAACAGTTTAATGGAAGATGTAAAGTTAATGTCAGCAAGGGGTAACCACTGTAACAATAACAATAAAAGCACTCAAGAATGTCAAGAGTGCCCAGGGGACGAGGTGGGAAAGCAATGCGAGGAATACAAAAAAGGTCCAGTGGGAACTATTGTTTGTACACCTGACTCTAAAGAATGGCTGCAAGACAACTTTCTACCTACATCATTGCTATATTTTGCTAGAAGATAAAAATATGAATATTTTTCAATAGCCTACAAAACTAAAAATTTGAGTAGGGGCAAAATGAGCATTAAAATATTATAGCCTAAATACCAAGGGAGCAGCATAGTAATATGAGCAGTTCAAAATTTGACAGAGGTCAATACCAACATTCACTGAAGCAACACTTCTTTTTAGTGACTAAATCAAAACACCTGTCACTGCATTATCAAGTGTACACTTCATTCAAATTACCTTTGATCTGATTACCTAAGTCCCTCAATTTCCAGAAATACAATCCATCCTCACACTTCGCATCTTAGACTGTAGGGCGGTGACGCTGGACTTTGCTCCCTGACAGTAGGCAGAACAAAGTTTTCCAGTCCAAACAGATATATCAAGTAATCAAGAACTCCCCATCCAAGACTCTATACTTTCTCAAAACACCATCCATCAATGTCCCCGCAGTCCAGGAGCAAGAACTGGACAATGAAAATGGCAACAGGTGTTTTCCATCATGGAAAACTGCCACCATATCAGCTCCAAGATAGCAAATAGCCCACTGATAAGACTATATGGTAGTCAAAGAAATTGCTTCAGAAGTAAAGCACATAACCTCATTTCACAATGCATATTGTGGCATTCACATCAGGGTCTTACAAGCAGGTTAAGCAGGCAGACTTTTTAAGCAGTTAAGACATGCCTGGAGTAATCCAGTGGTTTTCAGGGCTAAAACAACAGGAGTAGTATCTATTCTTGCTCAAATAAAAATTCAAAATGTGGCCATGAAAAAAAAAAAAACATGACAAGGACATTTTGGGTGCAGGGAAGGGGGAGATAGACACACTTACAGCAACAGAGGAACAGTAGGAGAGTGAAATGATGACAGGACAACCACTTCGATTAAGAACAGATCCCAAACAACCAAAATGCATTTAGCTCTGACAGTTTTAAGTTACTGCATATCTATACACAGCAGACGAAAAAGTATGTACTTCATTACTAAAACTGTGGCCTCAGTAATTACACTTCAAGAGGGAACCTGCAAAGGACCAACATGAAATATCACTAACAACAAAATTCTTTTTCTACAGCCCATCTACTGGGCAACACAAGGAACAACAGTCACAGCTGGAGTTTTGAAATTTTCTGAACTCCTTTCTTTTTGTTTCATCTGTCCTATATTTTAGAAACTGATTTTGACTGCATATGCCACAGAGACCGGGGCAGCTAAGAAATAAGATCACATTACAAAAAAAACCTCACACTGTGAAAGAACTTCAAAGGCATATTAGAGGCTGTCTAAACCTATGCTTAATGCAACATTTAACCACACCAGCAATTAGCATCCTAGACAAAATAAGTATTTGTTAAATATTAAGTATCCATGCCCTTCCAGATAGCGAGAAAGGGCTCATGGTAAGAGCCCTGAGGCATTCAACAGCAAAGATGCCTTAAGGAAAAATACAATAGTACTCAGGTATTCTTCATAACTCATAACAGATTAATAAAAAGAGGCCAATTAAAACCTCTCCTTTTAATCTAGCACAAATAACCTTTATAAAATTCTTATGTAAATAAGATAGATTTTTAAACTGTTCTCAAAGGAACACTACCAGCATAAGTAACCTTTCTTTAAATTTTACTGTATTACTAATTTGAGTATGAAAGAGCAGATATTTTATCACCCATCATCATATTTTAGCACATGTTTGACAGTGAAGAGAGATCTGTCTGCCTCACTATGATCCAGGCACTAGGGTAGGATTTAAGCAATTAATGTATTTTAGAAGCAAGCATACTGTATAACCATTATTTAAGGTTTTTTATCTTCATTTTGAAAGCTTAACTTCACATGACCCAGCCTTGAGTATTTAGAAGCTTGCACCACACAAAGCTTTAGGTGGCCCCAAAAAAGCCATCAACAGCATGACATTTACCCTTGATACTCTTATTTTATCTCCAATTTCTTTACACTGGCGAATACAATTAAGGCAAGTCAGACACCGGCACCTCCAATTGCCTGGAATAACATTATTACAAGTGATTTTAAGGGCCAGAAAAAGGCAATTGTGCCATCTGCACCGGTTCTGTGTCCTGCACATCACAGGCTGACAGCCTCTGGATCACAGCATGAAGTCTCTGTCAGATCAAAGTTCTTGCACACTATTCAGCAACAAGCAGCTGTTTTGAGTAAGCACATAATAGCTACAGAAGAGACGCAGCAGTTTTTCAGTCACTTATACTGTCTCCACGAATGGCACAACTTAACCCCCTTCTTTCCATGACTGATGCAGGGAATTGGCTAGGGTGAGAAAATAAATCAGTCACTGAAGGACAGCTCATATTTATCCTCCCAGCTCTCTCTCGCCACAGGGCTAAATTCACACTGGGGGAGAAACCATGGAGCCACAGCCACGTATGGCAGCTGGAGGACACCAGGCTGGTGCTCAGAAGTTGATACACGTTGGGAAGACACGAGGATGTCGGAGAGAGGAGGGACAGCAGTACGGGAAAGACCTATTTTAAGGGATCTCCCTCACCGGCGAGCGAGGCACCTACCTGTGCCGGTGCTCGTCGTGCCCTTGCCCGTGGATGAGGAAGCCGCCGAGGTTCTTGCCCCCTTTGCTGGTGTCCACGTGGGGAATGAGCACATCCTCCAAGCCCAGGTCAAAGCGCTTGTGCTTCGAGGAGTCGGGGAGGAAGAAGAACGCCCCGAAGCAGAGGGTGATGAAGGCACTAAGAATAAGGAGCAGGATAAATTTTTCAGAGAGTCTCAAGGTAGCCCTGTGGTGCGGGAAGGCGGAGGCGCCCAGGTTGAGCGGGGGCAGCCTCCGCCCGGAGAGCGGCAGCAGGGCGGGAGTGGTCATCCTGTCGCTAGCGCCCAGCCGGCGGGGCTCGGCTCATCCCCTCAGCCCCCGCGGAGGGCGGCCCCGGCCCGGCTCGGGGGCTGCACCATCCTCCCCGCCGGGGGCAGGCACCGGGCAGGGGGGAGGCCGGGCCGCCCCGACGGCCCCCGCGGGGGGCGGGGGGTGTGGGGNGGAGACCCGGGAATGGAGAGCGTAGGGAGAGGGCAGGGGGACCCATAGAGAGGGGGACGGGACGGGACGGGACGGGACGGGACACGGCGGGGGGAACAGGGCAGGGAGACCCGTGGGGGACCGGGATGCAGCGCCCTGGGACGAGGCTGCTGCGGGGGCGGGGAGGGCGAAGACGATGAGGGGTCTGAAGCGTCTCCCCTGTGGGCAGAGACTGCGGGGAGCGGGGCCTGTCTAGTGAAGGGGAGACTGAGCGGGGATCTCATCAATACATACCAATGCCTCAAAGGCGGGTGCCAGACGCTTTTCGGTGGTGCCCAGCGACAGGACGGAGAGCAGTGGCCATAAACTAAACCGCAAGAAGTTTCATTTCAACACGAGGAAGAGCTCCTTGCGTTTAGCGTGGCAGAGCAATGGAATCGCTGCACAGGGAGGTCGTGGAGTCTCCCTTTCTGGAGATGTTTGAAACCCACCTGGATGCATTCCTGTCCTATTATTTGCACCTAGTAACCTGCTCTAGGGGACTCTGGCTTGGAAGGGTGGTTGGACTAGGTGATGTTCAGAAGTCCCTTCCAACCCCAACAATCCCACGATTCTGGATTAGGATTCTGTGATTTGCCCCAGCACAGGGCCATGTGGCCATCCTGGGCACTCTGTAGGACAGGGCCCCAAGCAGGAGTGACATTGATCTGCGGAACATCCCTAGGGAAGTGCACAGACACCTGAGGGGAGCACAGGTTACACACACCAGAGGCATTGGACTTTGCACCCCAGGTGAGGTTGCTCTGATTTACCTTAGGGGCTGAGCACCCTGCCTGGAGCAGCTGTCCTGGGGCACCTGAGGGTTCACCACAAATAGTCATAGACTTGTAGAATAGTTTGAGTTGGAAAGGACCTTAAAGGTCATTTATTTCCAACCCTTCTGCCAAGGGCAGGTACACCTCTCATTAGAGCAGGTTACTCAGAGCCCCATCCTACCTGGCCTTGAACACTTCCAGGGATGGAGCATCCACAACTTCTCTGGCACAAATAGCGCCAGGTATAGAGGCTTCAACTCTCAGAGCCATCCTACTCCCTGACCTGCTTCAAACTTGTTGGAATATTCAGGCAGAAGTGTGGTGAGAAGGGTGCAGATGAAGTAGCAGACAGAAAATATATCTGAATTGCCCTTTACAAGTATTAAACGTGGCTGTTTTACCCTGCTCAGCCATGGTTTGCTCCCTGCGTTCCCTCACAAGGCAGGGCTCCCCAGTCTGTACAGGGTTTAATGAAAAACCAAAAGGAAAGGGCGGGGAAAGGCATGGGCAAGGCAGCTGCAGGAATGGGGTTCAGAGGAGTTCACGTAACAAAAGCAGGTCCATAAGTTTGGGAGACAAGTTACACCTGAAGCTCTTTTCGAAGTAGGGTGTTTTCCACATTTTAAGTATTTTACAACATCACTGGAAATGTGGATACTCCCAGATTAAGGAGAGCAGAGTCTGCTCAGCAAACCTGGCTGACAAGTCTGAATCACAGCCAGGGAACCATAAAGCAGGGGAGAGGACAGGTCAGTTCCGCCTGCTGAAGTGAAGCTAACTGGGCTAGAGAGGAGTTCCGAGGTGTAAGGCAGCATTCCCATACTGGGGTAGGAGTGACAGGATGAGAACTGAACTGAAGCAGTAGGCAGCAGCTCCCTGCAGGAAACCTGCCTCTTCAGAGAAGCTCCAGAAATGTGTAAATAGAAAGTAAAGGTGTAAAAAGAAAGCGGGAGAGAAAGTACTAAGGCATGTGTCCTGCAGGTAGACAGAGCAGGCCCAGAGCCAAGAGTGGTTTCTACTACCACAAGTGCCTCCATGAGTGGAGTTCCCTTGATCACAGTCACAGCAGCTGCTGCTATCTGAGCAGTGCAGGGTTGATAACAGTAATACCAGGCATTTAGGCCTATTTTCAGGCTTATACTTTGTTTTAAATGTTTTGAAGCATTGGGGAGTTCAGAGCTTGGTGTGCCAAATTAAGCCCTCGAGAAAGGTTAATTTGGGAGAATTCCAGGGAAGGAATGCAGCTGAGCTAACAAAAAATACTCTGATGGTCAATCTAGTGGCACAGGTGTGGGTGTGTCAAAAAAATCCAGATTAATGAACACTTAAGGTCAGTCAAGTTAGCTGAAGCTAACTGATCAAGGTAAAGGAGACCTAGAAATATTAACTCGTCTACTCTGATTACTCCTTATGTCCTCACAATCAAGCTATGAATTGCACCTTGCTGGATCTTATTCCATAACCTATCAGAGATAATGGCCTTTCCCATCTGTCCACCCAGCTAAACTCTTCCATCAACTTATATTTTGCTTCCTCTTCTCTGCTTTTGACAAAGAGGACCCATGACAATGCCATGCAGCAGACAGCTGGACCCTGCTCACTAGTCTTACATTAGTGAAAAGCAGAATACAGTGAGAAACTCTGCCACGAGGTGATAAAAATCAAAGAGCCAGTGTGGAACAGAGATACCAAAGAGAGGGCATATGTGAAAAGGACTATCCAGCCAGCATGGTAACTAAAACAAATATTTGTTACTACAGGATGAACATGCTTCAACTGGTCTGTTGGCCATTTCAGCTGTCTTCTGGTTTTGATCTGGTATACTAAAGTATCTTCAACTATGTTCATGCTTTCACTTGTTAAATTGCTTTTACACACAGTCTGGAAAACAAAGATCAGTCCATGAAGATTTTTGTTCTTCAGTCTTTTTGCCTTTTGATTCACTCTTCTCTGCCAACAGCTAGTTTTTCTTTTGCTTTAAAAGACCGAGAAGAAGCTTCCAATTTCTTTATAAAATGTTTCTTTGTATTCAGCTGATTGCAAGAAAGTGGCATTTCTGTAGGTTTTGTTATGATGACCTTTCCAAATTCTAAAGCATCTGTGTCTAAACCATGATGAAGTTCTGTATTTCTACAATTTTGTGCTTGTTTTGCCTTTCCTACTTTTTACCAAAGTCTAATAGTAATTTTTCATCCTTTGGTTCTGTCATACTGGGTAATATGCATATCCCTGTAAGTCTGCCAGTGATTTTCCACGCTGCAGTGGTGTTACTCTGTAGCTGAACAGCATTAAATATAGAACTATATTGAATTAGTTGGGGTTTGGGAGCCTGTGCTACACTATATAGATCCTGCATCTATTGGTGCTTTATCAGAGATGCTCAGAACATTCTCTGAATTGTCCTGAGATGAAACCTAAAGATTTTCACAAGAACCAGGAATTTCCTGTACTCACTGCCTTGACTTTGATCAATTGCTAATGTAACTGGGAAGTTGAGGTCCAGAAGTGCTTGATCATCAGCACTAAAGTCACTGTATTTCCACAAGCCAACATTTCTGGAAAGCTATTAGGATAGTTCACATTTTTCAAAAGTAGACAAAGTAAGTCCTGTAGAAGTACAGATCCATATCAATATATTAGTTCTTTCTCTTTTAAATGACCACAGTGATCCTTTCTAGCATCACAATTTGGGCACACAGTCTGGATTCATAGTTTGCAAAGCCTCTTCCTCAGTTTTCTTCCAAGCACTGTCCAGTCTATCCTGTGGCCCCCAGGTTCCATAGAAAGTCTTATGCAGCTTGAAACATTTGTATTCTCTTGGACCCGCTGGTGACTGAGGTCCCAAGAGCACATTCTTTATGAAGTCCAGTCTCTAGTGGCTCCTGTGTCTTTGTCTTTACATTTCTCCTCCCATCCTTCCAATCGTTACTTCCTTGGAAGAGACTTCACCCACAGCCAAGCTTTGCCACAAAACTTTAGTCTGGCACATTGCCCTGCTGTCTATATACCTCCTTCCTGTGGTGCTGAATGTATGTAAACATACATTTTACTATTATTTCTATGTGGACAACTCACGAATCAACCCTTCCAATTCAGATCTCATTTTATTCCAAACAACCGTCACCCTTAGAACTGTTTGAGGAAGACTGGACTTGCTCATCCTTACCTTGGCTATAGCAGGATGATTAGTACTGTCCAAATCTTATTCTCCTCCTTCCTTTTTCAATCAAGGTGGAGAACACAATCTTTTCCTATTTCAGACCCATACCCCGTGCATGGTCCTCTGCTCTGAATTCTCCTTACATCTTCACATCCACATACTGAATCACACCTTGTTGAGACTTTTCTTTGTAACATCAAAGATGTAGACTTTCTGATCCATCACCTCAAACTATTCCATTTAGGCATTGTCTTGCTTCCTTCTCACTGGTTTTCACAAAGACAGTATTGCCCTTTTCATAGTGCATTCCAAGCCCATTCAAAGTGCTTCCAGGGATTTTTTTTGTGAGTGATTGCCCTTGCTGTGTCACTTCAAGCTTTGCATCTTCTCAATCTTTCATGACGTGCCTTCCCCCTCTCCCAGCATCTCTGATTCATCACTAAGACACCAGCTCCTCCTACACCCAGTTGGCCTATAATATCAGCTGCCAGCACCTATTTATTAGTGTTTCAAGTACTTCCATGCTTTCTTCTGTGATTCCCTAAGGCATGAAAGGACTTACACATCAAAAAGAAATTTGGGAACCATGAAAGAGTATTAGACTACACCAGAAAATTTGCAGCTATGAAAACTGAACTTACTCATTGCAACTTCTCTACAGAGACACAAAATGGGCATAAATATCAGATTGTAAAAGAAAACGTGTATGCATGTGAGCTTGTATTGAGATCAGCAGCAGCACTGCCATTCTTTGGCTGAAAAGCAAAAATAAGTTTGCCGAGGATGGTCAGAAAAAAGGACCAGGAACTGCATAGCTTCAAGGCATTGAAGCCAAATAGTTGCCTGTAGTGTGCACTGGGAGGACCATCTCTGAGTTATTGCAGCTTGTTAAATGCATGGACAAGATTGTGTAACAAGTTAAACATATCATCTGCGTAGTGGTCTGGGTTTGCATATGGTGGGACTTGATGACTGAGATTGTCCCTGGAAAGAAAAATCAAGATGATCATTCAGATGGACACAAATCTCACACATTTGATGTTTTATATCCTAGCGCAATCTGCTTTAAAAGAAAAACAAGATTTATGCCCCATTTGTGCAATCCTAAAAATAGAATTGCTAAGACATCTTTACGATAATAGAGATGAGAAATTTCTAAGTAAATAAATTATAGCTTCCAGTTGCCAGAAGTTTATTACAGAAATGAGTCGAGATAAAGATTTTCAACATTATAAAAAACAAGTCAGAGTCCTCTTCAAAACATAATTAAAAAAAACCCATTGCCACGGGCATACTGAGATGGACAACATTTAACAGAGGCAGATCAATCAATGCTTGAAAGGGTCATGGTCTTCTTAAAATTCCAGCCCTAGTCTGTTGAGCACAACAGAGGAACGTGAAAATCAAGTTCATATTTCATAGTGAAGCATTCTTCCATTCTGGAGAGGGCAGATTAAAATTTGGCTGGAAAAGAGGGAGATTCACTCCCTTACAGCTGTGTTTTGGAATATCTGCATGTCCCTGTTCCTCTGCATAGATCTTCATGCCTGTCTCAATGAGCCTCCCTGCAGGCATATGGGCCCAACTGCACGATTACTTTGCAGAACTGAGGGTTAGAAATTGCAAAGCCACATGCTTTATAATTGCAAACTCACTAACTTATCCCGGTCTCGTTCAATGATCTTCTCCTTCCCAGCAGGGCCCATCTGTCACCATTTCACTAACTCCATATTTTAATGAGATCCAATTTCATTCTTTGCTTTTGAGTGATTTTATTCTGTATCTGTACATTGAAAGAAAAAAATATATTTTCTATTAAGAGAAAGTCAGTCATAAATATGTAAAAAACTGAAGGGCCTGTGCATATATTGCCATTTAACATTTTATCATTGTGTTGTTCATAGTTTTGCATTATCTTCATTCAATGCTAAAAGAGCAATTAAAATACATTTTGCTTTAGAAGGAGAAAAAAACATGAAGGAAAGATGGACATTCAAGAATAAACTGCCTTAGAACTACAACAAGCTGATAAGAAAGTCCTTTGGAAGCCTAATCTTTTGGTAAAATGTTCTCATTCAGCTCATGCTACTGAATCAAACTTGGACCATGAACAGTCAGTGAAGAATTCTGCTGTTAAGGGAGAATATACCACTTGGTGTAACATAACAGTGTCAGCTCTCACTTTATTAGCTCTGTGCATTAGCCCAGGCACGGGTTCAGAGGGAAGAAAGGCTCTAGACAGACTAACTGGGATCTCCTAGGCTAGCTCAAGCCTGAGGGTGGAGTTGAAAGTATCAAGACAAATTCACCAGACAGAATAGCTGTCATTTCACAGGATATATGAAGTTCATGTAACAATGCTCCTTTGCTCCAAACGAACCCAAAAAAACAGACCAGGAGCACTATCATCAGCTACAGTGGGCAAATACATGACTATGTTGCATGGATGCAATGCTCAGCCAACAAATTCCTGTCAGACTGTTGCCTATCCTGCACTTACCTAGCCGGCTACAGAGTGGTGTGGAGCAGGGTAAGCTGCACTGCTGTGTCCCGAGCATTGTGCTCATCCTTGCTGCCTTGTGAAGCCATCGGGTGCCTGTCAGGATTGGCAACAGTAACACAGGGATTTTCCATCCGCTTCTGTGCAGGTTTAGAGTTAAGCCAGTGGAACTGCTTTCCATGAAAGATTTTATTCATCATCCAAACACAAGGTTTCCTTTTGGTTTGTTAGTCTACACATTACACTTTTCAGTAATCCTCCCCCTCACTTACCCCTTACTTTCTCCCTCTCTCCCATCATTCCCTGCAAGTCATCTGAAGCCACCCAGACCTCAGGTGGCCAGTGTTCTTCCTACCCACGGTCCCTGCGCTGAGCTTGTGCTTGGGTCTGTAATTACACACACCCAAACATCAGACAAGCTCTGCAGGGCCTCCCTGCAGAAGCTGAAATGGAAATTTATCCAGCAAAGGCCCTACACTGTGTCTCCAAAGTGCCTTTAGTTAGGAGATAGGATATGCCTCATGCACTTTCTAATGCCCGCCCCCCTCCCACCGCAAGAGGTTTTCTAGCCACAAATCCCAGCGGATTCCTGCCTGTGTTCCAGCTGTGCCATGTGAGGCTGAGTGGCCTCCCACTGCTGCCTGGGATTTCCCAGATATACATAGGTGTGGGTGAGTAGTAAGCCTGAGCTTTTTGATCATACTGCATTTATTAAGGTCTGAATCAATGTTGTACATACACAATGAACCCAACATTTGCTCAAAATGCTGGTCAGACTCCACTGGGTGAGTAGCAGACAGGTTATAATTCAGTCCAGTGCATTCTCCTGGCATCAGCTCTACTTGACAGGTATACAGCAGTTGTGTTAGGTGTGTGTTTGAAACTGCTGTGACTCCTAGACACACAGCCCCCCCAGCTGGAACAACTATGCAGAAGACTTGCAGCCACTTGGATCTACTAGATACACTTTAAAATCTTCCAGTTCCAGCAAGTTGGAAATTCTGGATACCACAACTAAGCTTTTCTGGTAGAATTTAAGCATGGAACAACAGGCAAGGACAAAAGCTGTTCCTGTTTCTACTGGTTGTGATGACAAGTGTTGCCACTGCTGGTGGAAATACCCAGAGATGAGACTGTAAACTTCTGCTCTACTGTGTCTGTGATTATTTACCTTCACCATTGTTGTGTATTCTCTTCTTTTCCCTTCCAGAAACATACACATATGAGCACATGCTGACAGCAAAGACCACAGAGCTGTCTCCCCTCAGGAAGAATGAAGCCAGCTTCATCCCTTCTCTCCAAGCATGAATTAAAATCTGCTGATCTTACCTGGACATCTTCAGAGCTTTACAGCTAGTCCTTTCATGCCTCGAAGAGCCTATCCAGCCTCCCTATAAATGCTGCAATGGAAGTTTATGTTCCATCCAATAGCTAAATAACTGCTGACAGGTTATAGTGTTGTACCATTGCTAGATTTTCACATTCTCCTTCATGGATAGAGGCAGAAACTAAAACCAGGATGAAAGATAGCAGCATGAATGCTGTATTTACTGTTTATATTTTTCTTTTTGTTAACTGAAATTTGTATATATTAAAATTTGAATTAAATGGAGTCCTTAAAATGGAAATCACAAGTTCCAGTAAATATAGAAAAAAAGAACAAGACAATAGAAAGTTGTGCCAGGTCCTGCCTTTGAGTCATAAAAAACCATGCAACACTACAGGCTTGGGAAAGAGTGTCTGAAAAGCTGCCTGGCAGAGAAGGATCTGGAAATGCTGGTCAACAGCAGCTAAACATGAGTCAGCAGTGTGCCCAGGTGGCCAAGAAGGCCAGTGGCACCCTGGCCTGGGGGTTGACACTGTGTATGTAGCTAACATGGCTGCTTTAAAAATTATGAGACATGATGATGAAATCCTGAAAAAGCTCGGATCCAACCAACACTTTAATTTGGCAAGAAAATGAGATGATGATTTAAAAAATGGTACTGGTTTGGGGAGTATTGGTTGCATTTTCTATAGGGAGATAAAGGGGAAGGCTTTTGAAATGCTAATGCATTGTGTCTGCAGAAATAAATGTTAGCCATTTTCTCACAAAGTTCAGAATATAAAGAGGAAGCAGAATTTCCCCCACATGCCCTGAAGAGTTTTGTTGTGGGATGTTTGGAGGGGTTTTTTCATTTGGTTTGGTTTAATCAGAACTATGCATTAATGATCAGAAACTTGTGATTCATTAAAAACGAATATCTGATTGACCGCTGAGTCAAAATCCCAAAGGCCTTTAAAAAGCACAGATTACTAAGCAACCCATTTAAAAATTATTTCAGTAAAGACTAGAGAAAACAAAAAAGCAAAATAAGTAACCATGCCAAACAATGTCAGCAAAAAAGCAGCTGGCAGGTGTAATAGGAAATGTCCAAATATCAGCAGTTGTAGTGATGAGCCCAACTAGTTCACAGAGATACACACACAAGGCAGGAAAATATTTGGGTTAAAGATGGAATGACTGGGAATAAGGTCCTCGTAAGCAGGATAAAGGGGGAAGGTGTGGTTTCTGAGAATACCTAATAAAATCAGGTAAAATTGTTCAGATTCTAACATATGGAACAGACAGAACACCAACAAGGAAAGTGAAAGCAGAAATAGAAATAACTGAAACAAAATTATTTAGACATGGAACAATCTTGAAATGTCAAAGAGTAAAATGCCACGCTGGGGGAGAAATTCCAGAACTGAGTATCTGGGCAGCATCAATTCAGACAAAAGGCAGAATGGTGAGATAAGGGCACGGGGATATACCCAAACAACCAGCAAGTTTCCACCAAAATCTCAGGGGGAACACATGTGTTTGGCCTTAACAAGGTGTATACAACCACAGAGAATCAGCTTCCTTAACAAACCTGACCCAGATCTGAGTGAGCCGCTTGCATCACACAGCTGTATTTGCGGGAAAGAAATGTCTCTCAGAGACAAAAGAATATTTATAGAAGGCCTTAGAGATCAGTGTAACTTGCACCATTTTTACAATACTAAAGACTTGTTCTTCTGATATATTTGATAGATACTCCCTCATGAAACTCTTTCATAGCATGCTCTGCAGCTGTGATATTTCTATCCAGACACAAGGACCTGACTAGGTATTTCCAGGCCTGCTTTCTACCTCATGCTTGCTCCTACTCTGCCTGCTTTTGCACAGAGGAGCAATTCTGGTAAAAAGACTGTGGCTAAACTGACACCCTCCCCAGCCCATCATTCTCCCATCATTAGGTCTATCAGCTTCTCAATTTTCAGCTACATTTTTAGGAGTTTATGGCATCCCATAGCTACATTTTCTGCCTCCTTTGTGGTGTATATGACTCAACCCAGGTTGCACCTACATCTCAGTATGTAACGATGTTCCAGAAATTCATTCTTCAGTGTTTAAAATCTTCTAGCATCTGTTTTGAATTTGGTTGGACTAATTTATGGCCATTCATTTTTGCTCAAATGCTACTGTTAAAGTACCAGCACTCAGGTTTTATGATTTCCTGTTATGAAGACTTTGAAATTTAGTTTTGGCTGAATTTTTCTCATGGCAGAGATTCAGAGATTGTTTGTGGATATCCCATAATAAATACTGCATTTATTTAGTGTAGATCTGTGCCTGGAATGTTTCTGTTTATGCTATTTCACTTTTTTTTTATGTCTATTTACCTAATTACCAACAGATAGAAGAAATGTACAGTTTACATTAGACAGAAGGCTTTTAAATACAGCTTATAGCACTAAACTTCATGTGCAGCTAATAACAACACATAAATCTTAGATGTTCTCTGTCATCTACACTTTATATCCCTCACAGACATTATTTAACAATTGAAATGTATTAGGAAAGTAATTAGTTGCACTTTTAAAGTAATCTTAAGGTATACAAACACATAATAGTCTTGGCATAGACCCTGGGAAGGAAAGGAGTGAAAAGTCAGGGCAAGCAGCCTGCTTCCATCTTCCACACTGAGCCCAAAGGCATGTGCACTGTAAAAGTTGCCTTCTGAATTAGCAGCTCAACTTCCAATCTTCATTTGCCTGGGGACCCCCATTCCCTGTCACACCAGCACACCCCACCCCCACAGCACAGCACCAAATAGCCACACAGCCAGTCACAGACAATCCTTTAGTCCCACTCTCCTTTTTGTCAGCTCATTCTTTTCTTAGAAATGTGCTGGCACTGCTGCACCCTTCACTCCCTGACACAAGGTATGATTAATGACAGTTCTTAAAAACTACAAATGCCTTTTTTGTCAGCATGGCCAACAACTAGCGTTTCATATGCTAGCAGCTTCATCAGTCTTCAGGCAGGAAACAAATCATGACACATTCCCCACAGGTCAGAATAAATGTTCCACTGTGGTACTTCTTTATCATTACTGAAAGAGAAATGCACCTAAGAAGAAAGCACCCAAGATTCATTCTGAAAAATCCTTCAAAAATTCCCTTTAGTCTGCCTCTGCTGAGTGCTCCTGGATACTGGTTGTGGGAAGCAGAGAAACATGTGACTACACTGAGCCCTTTTCTGGAAAAAAAAGGAAAAAAAGTTGAAAAATTGAGATTAAACAAAAGATACATCATCTATAATGTAATTTTATTGAATCAGTAGTGCTCATTTTGGTTAGGATAACTAAGGGTTTAAATTCTAATCTCTTGCTTGCAATTACCCATAATTGTCTTCTGACAAAAATTTCCCATGCCTGGTTTATCCAGTTGCTGAATTTCCTGCTGTTAAGTTTAGCTAAACCAGTTTCAAGCTCTTTCACCAGGAAAGCAGGGGGAATTCCTGTTGTGTTACAAGCTTATCTCCAAACCATCTCAAACTTGAACAATGAGTTGAAAAAGGAAAGTTCTGACTTAAATAAGTGATGAGACTTTGAAAATATCGTGCTGGGTGCATGAAAATATTTTGCTGGGGCATTCCTGCTATAGCCAGAGAGGATTCAAGATGGCATTCCCACCCAAGAAAAGCCAGTCTGTGGTTATCAGACCCTCTGTCCTGATTTGCACCAAGTTGCTCTGAGCTGTTTGTCCACAAGCATCAGCCAAAGTCTTCCACTCTTTTGCTCAGAAAGTGGACATTTTCTCTCAAAATCATCTGGGGGAAGAAGCTGTGGTCCATTTTACCTCTGTTTTTGTGCTAGAGTTGTCACAATGAGGGTCCTTAGGCTCTTCACAATTGCTCACATCACACATGAATCTGCACCACGACACGGTCCTGTTGAGCAAACCCCACCTCCCAGTGTGTGCTCACTCACAGCATGGCTGCCCAAAAGGAGTTTCAAAGAAATCCACACCACACAGCCCGTGACAAGCCCACTGCGCAGCTGATACCGAGTAACAACCCACGGTGGCTTCTGCTTTGCAAACAGATACTGGGAGCCATCCTTTAGCCAGTTATTAATCCAATTAATGTGGTCTGTCTTCTCGTTGCACTGTGCAAAGTTTTTGGTCAGTGTAATGAGGTACTAAATCAACTGCCTTATAAACATCTGTGTATACTGTATCAACGTTGTTGTCTTAGTTGCTGTATCTTGCTGTCTTCCCAGCACAACTGCTTGATCTGACTCATTTCCCTAAGAATATGCTAACTGACATTAATTATAATCTTACCCTTCAGGTCTTTCTCAGCTAATCCCTTAACCACATTTCTCTTATTTTACCATGACTGAATCAGGCTAACTAACTTATAATTAGCAGTATCATTCTCATTCTCTGAATATTGACACAATATTATCACTAAGACACGTTTTTCTGGGGTTTTTCCCATCATTCCTATATTTGTTGAAAATTATCAGAGGTGCAGAAGTCAGGTTGGCCAATACTTTTATGACTCATAGAAGCAAATAATTTGGGCCTGCAGGTTTATCAGTGTTAACTGTTGCTTAACATGCCAGTAATGAGTGGGTCAGAACACAGTTCATTTGGCATACATGTATCACCCTGCTTTCTTCCAAATACAGTAAAGAAATTATTATTATGTTTTCTCTGCACCATTAGAAGCTTTATCAGCTGCATCTAGCTATGGCCAAAAATTTTTGGGATTTGAGAGGGGTTTTGTTGCTGTTTGGTTTTTGTGTTGGTTTGGTGGGGGGGTTTTGGGGGTTTTTTTTTGTTGGGGGTTATTTATACTAATGCTCTTAATATTGTCTTTTGATTTTCCAGTAACAGACCTTCTTTGGCAGCCTTATCCTCCCATATCAATTTCCTAAGATTTGTGGCTCCTTGTTCAGCATTCTTACTGCCTGTTTCCAGTTTTTTCATTAGTTATAAATTGTTCCTTTATTTCTAATCATGGTTTTCCCTTAACAATTGAAAACAGTATGACCAATGTTCTTTTCTTTGATGGTAGCTTTTGGTCAGCTAATAAACCCTTCTCAAGAGGCATCATCTTCTATGTACATTGTTCTGCTCAGGTATATTACCCGAACAGATTCTGCTTATAACTTTCTTGAGATTTCATAAATTAAGGCTTTTGAAGCTGTCTGTGCTTGAGACTCTCCTATGATTGGCCATGCTAAATATAATCAGGCCTTGAACACTGGTCTCTTGGTAACCACCAACTTCCAATTCAGCAACTTTCATCTTCGTTCCTTCTAGTGAAGTCCAAAATATTTATCTTATGCTGGTAAGGCTTTTAAGTTATATAAGTGACATTTTACCAACTTTTTGGAAAAAGTGGTTAGGTCATCATCACTTTGAATGCAGAAGACAAGATTAGATCTCTTTTTAAAAGACATTCTTTGATCTAGTTCTGAAAAAACATTATCCAGACTCTGCATAGAGAGGGTCAGCCTAGGTGAACAGGGAGGTCCCTTCTGTCCAGAGAGTCTGAAAGTCTTTGAACAAAAAATGAAACTCTGTTGATGTTTGATTGGTAACCGCAAATCTTCCAGTTTTTAATTTCCCCACAACAGCGCAGATTTAAATTCTGCTCATTGTAGAAACTTGATTAGGTGTAACTGCAAGTTGTCTAACCCCTCTAAGGGGTTGGCCCTTTTCACATTCTTCTTATTCTCTCCTGCCACTCTGCTATCTCTGTTGTATTTTCCAGTGTTAGCTGGCATTCTAGTCTATAGGTATTCAGGAATCTTCCCTTGTGATTTATCTCTTCTTGCAGGTGCAAAGCAACAACATGAGAGGCAAAAGGTACACAAGTAAAGACATGAGAAATTTCAATTATAGATCATATTTTTTGGTTTGATTTGTCTTTGTTACCTTAAGAGTGGTCACATGCTGGAAAAAGTTGCCCCGAGAGGTTACAAGATCTCCTTCCCAAGATGTGTTCAAGACTCAACTAGACATGGCCTTGAGCAATCTGATCTAATTAGACCTGCTTTGAGCAGCGAGGTTCCCCTAGATGACCCCAAGAAGTCCCTTTCAACCTAAATAATTCATGGTTCTATGAGCTACAGACCTAAACCAAGGTAATTGTATCTTCCCTGTATAGTCCTACCTCTGAAACTTTTTTTCCTTTCTGTCTGTCTTAATCACATCATAACCAGAGGTGTTAACATTCACATCATTAACATCTGAGCAGGTCAATGCAATTGATAATGTCAGTGAAATTAGAATGTCTTTTTATTAAGGCTGTTCCATTTCTTCAGGTCTTTTCCTCACCAGACAGGAACCCATACTTTATGCTTCATAAAAACAGTCTTTGATAACATGTCTTATTTCAAGTGTTGGTATGCCAGCATACTGAGGTACTCTAATGCTGCTCATGAATTTTTGTAGGATATAAATAGCACACAACAAAAATAATGCATTGAAAGTGGTGTTTGAATGGTACTACACGTAAGCAGATACATCTGTCTCAATTAATGAGGTTTTGACTATACCATTCTTGCACAATACTAGTTTTGGTACATTGCTTCCTTCAGGCCTACACAAATGAATGCACTGGGCAAGGCAGGTGGAGCGTTATAATATATGCAGGGATTTCTGAGTTTTGAAGAGCTTGTCTTTGTAATAAAAATGTAAATCTAGAATGTATAAAAAAAACATGTTTGCTGATTATATAACCATTTTTTGTCATATTCTGATGGATTAAATATTTCAGAGCATTGCTAATAAACTCTGCAGCTTTTCACTTGTGTATGCCAGAACTGTGATAACAGAAGCACTTTAAATAACCTTATTTCAAGATCCATTGGCTGTTATACGTAATGCAAATCCAAGGTGAAGTACTTTGAGTTGTAGAAGTTACAGTTGTTCAGAAAGTAGAGCCTAATGATGAAGGAAGACAAAATACAGTGGGAGATGCAGTGTGGGCCAAATAGACTTTTTTTGGAGACCATAACCACACAAACAATCCATTAAACATTCTGAAGTTATATATAATTACAAATAGCTACCTTTTTTTTTCCAGGTTCAAGCCCTGTTAAAATAATACCCGGTGACACACAGGTACATGTAGGCATCTAATGTAATAGTCTTAAAAACTAAGGTAAACAAGTGTCTTACACAGACATGTAAGTGTATAACCTACTGTGAAGAACACAGGTACACATCAAGAGATAGAGACAAATATTTACCAGCAGAATGACTAGAGCTTTTATAAGCTTACTGCTTTTCTGAAAGGGAAAAACCCTGTGCCCAAGAGCCTTTTACAGGGATGATTATCTATTAATAAACAAAGAAGCTTAAAATTCATCCATATCCTAATAAAACAACATTGCCCACTAAGTCAACTGAAATCAAACAAGAGAGTGCTCAAATTAAATTACAACTGCAATAAGGTGAACTAATATACTTTTAAGATACAGTATGAAGTAAACAACTGCACTTTAGATGAACACAAATGGGATTCAGGTTGTGAGATTATCTGTCTGAGACTTAAAAATGTGTGATAATGGTAATATAACAAACACAGCCTTCTTTCAGTCTCTTTGAGGCAGCTGCTCAACTATCAAAATTGCTCTTTATTGAGGAACTTCTGCAATTTTCCATTATTAAACCTAATTGCTCTTGTTTCATTCCAAATGGCTTAAAACCCTCTCTTTTTCTTTTTAGCAAGCTAATACACTATACACACAGTTTCCAGCCCTCACACTGCAATATGATTTAAGACAGCAGTTTCTACATATTTGGATGTGTACAAGCTATCATGCAGACACACTTAATCACAGTTTCTAAAGGTTACAAATATTACTCACCAGTAGGGAAGCTATCTATAGGCTAGTTTGCAGAGTCTTGACTGTCATCTGCTTTGGACTAGCCTCAGGCAGCAGGAGTTTGCATCTTCTTGGTCCAAGAGGAAACTACCTGTGCTGCTTACCTTCATGGATGGGATCCTTCTCTGCAACTCCCCAAATGTACTGAAGGATGTCACATCCTGTATCTCTGAAATATGTTGTTTCCTCTCCTTTTTCTGACCTCTTTAACTTCAGGGGATTACCTTCAATTTAGCCCCATGTCAAACTCTGAAAATTGAACACTCTTGCTAGCATTTTGCCTGTCGTCAGCCTGTGTTAAAGCAATGATAGAAGGGCCTCAAAATAGGAAACTCTCAGGATAAGGAGGAGATTACTGCACAGCTCTTTTATCAAATCCCACATAGGATAAGGGATGAGTTGATGATGCTGTCAGTTTCTCTCACTTCCTCTGGCTGTTTAGTTTCATTGATGACCTAATTCACCAATATTTACTCTGACTTTCCATGATTATTGATATTCCCAGCGCACCTGTCAATATTTTGTACTCTCAACAATTTTTTCAATCATTCTTGATCCTATTAGCAGCAAAGTGTCAGGGAAATAAAGCAATTTTATTTGCTCTAGATGAAGGAAAGTCACCCCCGGCAAGAGAATTTCTTGTAGGTACAGTAATAAGGAATTTAGTTAAGTAAAGAAAAACATCTTTAGCAAAGCATTAGATAGGAGAGGTTTAAATACCCAAGTTTTGTCCAAAGGGATTTCTTATCTCAGTGCTGCCTCCAAATGATGGCTTCAAAGACAAACTAGTTGTTCTCAGTATTTATAAATAAACCCCAAAAAAAGTGTTTGTAAGTTGTCAACTTATGTGATTATTTCTATTTTTCAGCAATTACTTTAATCTTTTTTAAGGTGCATATAAAAAGCCTCAAAAACATGTAAGAGTAAAATCTTACAGTTGTCTTTTGATAATATTTCCACACAGTGGACTTGCACTGTAGAAGAGGCTACTTTCAGCCAGTTTTTGTTTTTATTTTTTATTAGGAGGACTGCCAGATTCTCTTATGCTCTGGGAGGACTTGAATTGAAAAGCAGGTGCTCTCTGCTCTGGTCTCAAATGTCATAATCCTTCCAGTTTGCCTAATATAGAAAAATAGTAAATAAGTCTATGGACAAGAGCACTTCAGTACATCAGCATATATACAAGGCTAAGTGTTTGTAAACTCATTCCCTGTATTTAAATTTTATGTATTTTATTCCCTTGCATGTTACCATCACTTCCACATCAAAGAATCACATCTTGTTTAAACAAGTTGCTAAACCAGATGCCATGAGAATGAAATCCTTTCCAAATGCACTGGCTACTTTAATATTCATATCTCAAAATGCAGTCATTTTGTACTAAATAAACTTTACTCCCACTTTAACTGGTACATCCTGTAAGACACAGCCAATGAAATAAACTTAAGGACTGAAATTTAAAAGTAGTTCCTCTGCCCCATAATAGCAACTACTTCTTCCTCTGAATCTAAACTAAGCAGGGTGTGACTGAGGGTTCTCATTCTTGGACAACTGTTAGGACTTGCCAAAATGGGCCCTGGGACCAGCAGAGTTTTAAATCTCAGTCTTTCCTGAGGGGTAGAGTATTTTCCCAGGCACTGCTGGCTATGCAGTGGAACTGCAGTAGGTGCCTTCTAAGAGATTTCCTTTACTCTTCGGAAGTTTTTGCCATACTGTGAATTGCAAACACATGGGAAATAATTTTCAGCAGACATTGGTAATCACCAGTGACTGAAGACATAATAAAAAGCGATGCAGGAACTGCCTCTGGCCATAAAAGGAGAGGAAAAAAGAAAAATGTGTCCACTTAAGACAAATCCACCAATGTTTCTCAGCACCTAGGATGGTAAATTCTATAGGCCTCCAGAATTTCAGATTGCCACGTGACAAAACCTGAGATACTGAGAGAAGGTTTACTAATTCAGGCCCTACTAAGAGCCAGTCTCAGCCAAGTCTCAGCCTTTCTTCTCTTTGTCTTATTTGATGGACTTGACATAGTTGGTTGTCTCAGAACATATTTATTAAATCAGTCTCTCCACAAAATTGAATTGCAGGTGCTTATTCCTTTGGAAATATGGTTAGAAGGATGATGTCTCTCTCTGCCTATTAGATTGGGACTACTTTTGCAGTTGCTTAGTGGTTATAGCCCTCATTCTGAGGGTGCAGGCCAGTTCCCAGTCCTGCCTGTCAGATATTTGTATGCTTCTGTCTCTCATGTTATGGAATAGCACTGTAGACAGCTATGGCAATTCTCAACCACTCCTGAACCTGTGAATTAAAAAGGGGGAATACTGCTTCATTTGTATGATGTAAGCAGTCTCACAGAAGAGGTCACTCCTGGTCTTTTCTCAGCCCCAAGTCACCACCAGCGTGTTTGACATAGTAATACTTAATGCAAAACTCTTAATATAGTTCTGGGAGAAGCAGTAAGAATCCAGAGCTCCCATATCCCACATGATGCACCAGTAAATGGAGGCTGTTCTGCTCCTTCTCTGACTTTGTAATTCTTCTGTGCAAAGTAGAACTGATTCAGAAACTATTTGGTCCTGCTACAGGACTGCTGTTAGTTAGCCTGGTACATGGAATAGTCCTGCAGTGTGAAAAACTAAGTCAGACATTCCTCATGAGGACCATGAACCTGAACCTCCTAAAGAAGAGAAAGGCGTTTTGCTTGTGCCTTCTGATAGAGTGATGCATCCTTCTTTTTAGAGGAAGTGATGAAAGTGCTTATTAGCAGAAAAAGCTTTTAGGCTGGGAATCCTGAGGGAAATCAGCTCCCTATTACCACAGAAAATGAAAGCCACATCCTAGAAAGTGGTCAGACTGAAAACATATTTTTGTGGGCTTCTCCCATAGAGTTACGTAGGTGGCTCCCTCATCAGTGTGCCAATTGTCAAAAATTCCACTCAGCAGGATTGCATTCTCCCCATGCAAGCTCTATGTTTAGCATCTCTTGTTTTCTGGATGTGGGCATTCAAACCCTTAATTATAATAGCAGTCTTGCTGTAGCCAGGAGAGTCTAAGTAAAGCAAGATTTGTAGAGACATTGTATTTTCTGTTGGAGCAACTCATACAACAGCAAAAAGAAAGCAGGCTTTCTTTTCAGGCATTTTCCAAGCTTTTTCAAGCCCTTCCTGTTTTTTACATCAGTATTTGGATCTAATACTTCTCTACCTACAAAACTTGTCTCATCAATTTATGGCAAAAAATGTATCACCACCTTCCCTAGATTTTAAGACTTGTCCCGTACAACCCATTTGGGGAATACCCTATGCCAGGGTTCTTTTAATTTTTCAGAGTGAGCTGTGACTGTGGCAGTAGAAACAAGGCAGTTTGGTTTCTTGATATTTTTTTTTTTGTTCTTTGTACACTCAGGCCACTTAGCAGAGGTTTTGGCCTCGTCGGTACCCAGAGACTATAGGGGGCCCATTCATAATTATAATTCCAGGGTCTTACAATACCACCTAATAATACCTCAGGTAGTTCCCTGTTGTTTGCTGTAATGCATCTATTTCTGGAGGTCATCTTGCTTTTTAATCAGTCAAGCATCATTTCTGCATCAGCATTTAATACTCTGGGGCTACTGAAGAATGTTTTGCCATCCCTTAGGCCTTTAACAGAAAACTGTCTTGATATTTATGGCTAAGGAGGTTCCCTCACTGTAAACTGAGTGTTCTCTTTGCCACAGATGCCAACACCCCAGTTTGGGGCTGGTTTCTGAGGGTGCCAGGCATATATCCCCATTTGTCCCCATATACTTCAGGCAACCTCTTGCACATCATCTTCTCATAATGTGTCTCGCAGTATCACCAACAGCTCCAGGTTGGCAAGTCTTTTTACCCTGCAGCCCTGCTGCACAGTTGTGAATGTCAGTGATGCTCTGTGCAGACCATAGCATCGTTGTCCTCGCTGCTACTTATCTCCAGGGGAGATCCATACAGAGCTGGAATCTAGGCTGCAAGGAAACATCTTTCCAAGTACCTCTCAGCTTTTAGGGTTGTGCTGTATTAGAAAGACACACAATGTTTAATGTGACCTGTTTCAACAAAGAACATGTTTTCTCTTTCTGTATATACCAACCTGGAGATCTATTTACAACCCTTATTTTGTATCTTCATGTTTTTTCAAACTCAGCATCAAGGTTTTTCTTTCAGCAATAGACAAAGAAGTGGCTGAACTTCTGATGACAACTCACTCTTAAGCATGGACTTTCAAGTTCAGTCTCTCTTTCTGAATAATTGCTTACATTCTCTTCATGATCTACTATCAAATATGTTTTTCCCCCTAACACTAGTAGAGAGTATTCTCATTAACCTGTTCTTAAAAACCACTTATCTGCTGCTAACTTCTAATTCTATTCTACAAAATTCCTGCCTCTCTGGTCTTCTTATGTAGCTTTTGTGTTTCAATTAAAGCCTAATGTAGGTTCTCTTTCCTTGCCTACTCACTGTCTCTGTCTTGCTCCGATTTTTAGATTCTCTTCTGAGTTAGGCATGTTGGTTTCCTATTTCAGATGCCACCCAACAAGTTTTTAAGAGATAATCAGGGGCAGTACATTGCAAACAGAGCTATCAGCATTAAATATCTATTATGATCAGTAGAGGTGTAGGTAAAGCTAACCTATAAATGCATAGCAAAACTTTCACCATGAACTGGGAACCAAATCCCATCTCTTCAAAAATTACCCAGGCTCATATAAAGAGCACAACCTTCTAATCCAACTGCAACCGACCTGGCTGGTTGGTGATTTGACTCAGATGAAAACTGAACTCAATAAATTTGCATGACATTCAGTAAAAATGGTGAGACACTGTAGGCAGGAAGACAAAGAATATTTAGCATTTCCAATTTGATTACTTTCAGTGCAATGTTTAGGTGTCATCCATCATTAGTTTTGGTGATATCTTAGAGTGGGAGAAGGATACTCCATCATCTCTGAAAATCCTATGCACCTCTCCTACTTTTCTCATTAACTGCAAGACTGAGTTGCAAGCAAGTGAAAAAACTGAAGCCTATAAATACTCCTAGGTTTTAGATATTTGCTGAACATGTTTGGGAAACACTTAAATTAGGTCCAATTAGTCTTTAATCAATCTAGTTGAAGAAATTATTCTTTTGGCTGCGTTCACAGGAAACCGTTAAAAGTAAATTATAGTTCTCTGATTGCTACAGACTGGAGAAAAAAAATTCCCCTTCTTCACTCCTAACAGCCTACTTCTCTATTTTTAATCAGAGCTGTTGAGTAGTTTGTCCTGGGCAAAGAAAAAAGTGTGTAGAAGCTGATTTGGAATTCATTTCTAATAATAGGCAATAGGTACAAGATCTTTAATAGGCAATAGATACAGGATTGATTTTTTTCTCCCCCCAGACAACCCCTTTTTGAAAGCCATGTATAAACTGTGATTCAGACAAAAAAAAAAATAGACTCAGGTGTGAAACTGTTTGATCTACAGCTGGCAAGAACAACTGCAGTCATTACGCTGGGCTTCTATAAGTCTCACTGCGTGCTCATAAGCCAACTTGAAACAAACCTTAATGAATGATAAAACTGCGAGTTCTACTAAGCTGGCAGAATCAAAAACGAGGTTACAGGTGAAATCTAATTCCATGTAAATAAATTGGCAGTACAGGAAAATGAAGTTATCCATTTATCAAAGAATTACACATACAAGTTTTCAAACACATAAGCATAACTTATTTACTCAGTCAATGAGAACATGGCAAGAAGGGAGCTGTGGAATAGATATGGCCTTAAATTTCCACAATTTCCCATAAACATTATGAAATCAGTCCTGATATCACTCCTCTTACATAACAATCAATTCAGATGTATTTTTATTGTGTCATCAGTTCTTAAATTAACTTGGTGACTTTCAGAAGCAGAGTATTGGGGAAGGACAGACAGTTTTGCTTAATCTCATTGTAGTAACTTCAGTCTTTGCCAAAAATCTATTTCATATTCTATTATTATAAGACCTGTTTGAGCAAACAAAAGTGAATGGAATTTGTCAGCCATGAAAACTTAGTCTTATTCAAAAAGGGTTATTTCCTTCAGGCAAAATCCAAGCAAAGGTTTTCTTGAAGACTGGGGCAACACAGCAGCTCAGGGACACTATGAATAACACTGACACTTGTGAAAGAATTAAATGTGCTTTGAAAGGGGAATTTCAACTTAAAAAGAGGAAGCTTCTTTTGGACAGAGAGTACTTGCTATAAGTAGCACAAACGTAATTGTGATAGGAAAGGGCTGAGTTTCTGTGATCTGAGTTTTCTTCACAGGGTGGAGGACAAGTACTAAAGACAGAGGAGAGAATGAACACTTCTGTTGTCAGGATCCACACCTGAGACAGGAACACTGGAGAAAGAAACAAGGCATTCCCCAGTATTGTAAGAAGGCTTTTGATTGACTGGTTTAGCCTTTTTTCTTTATCTGATAATGATTTGAACAGCTACAGATGCAAGCTTTTATAATGCTCCTATAAACAAGTATGCACATACATTCGTGAAAATATAATTGCTATTAGTGAAGTGACTCCACAGCTGCTCTCTATTTCATTTGAGTCACAGCTGCTATCATAGCAGCTTCGCACACGTCCCTTATTCCCGGGAGCAAGCTGACCAAACGGTAGCAGAATGAGCCAGAGCCCATTCTGTAGTGACATCAGCTCAGTATTCCTGAATTCCTCGAGCAGGATGTTTATAATCAGAAACTGGGCAAAAGGACCCAAGTGGATCTGCAGGGTATTGTCCAATTATGCGTCTTATAACAATACCAGTGTTAACTTACACCAGTAGATAGGAGAATCAGGTCCTTTCTTCCCAGCTACTGTAATTCTGGTGATTGATGGGAGGGAACCAAAACCAAAAGGCAAAATCATTTCCTTTAGATTTGGAAATCAGTTAATGTTCCATGAGAAGCACTGTGAGAAAAATCAGTATGTGTCCCCAGAGTGATTTCTGCACTAGAACTGAGAGCAGGAGGGCTTGGCTCATTGAACTGCACTTCTGAATATCACATCGTCATTTAATAATTGAGATTAATTTATTGCAAGAAAGAGTAGCACCTGACCAGTGATCCTTCTGTTTGAAAAGCAGTATGAGGCTTGTGTCACATGCCCAGCTGATTTTGAAAGAGATTTACTGAAAATAAAGAATGTAATACCTGAGCACTAAACACATGACATATTGTATGGCTGCTAATACATGTTAGCTGTGTCTGGGTATCGTTTAGGAATCAAATACAGATTCATCCTTCTGTATACAGTACATACATTGACATCACAGGTGCTCTGCAAACTGCTATTTGAGGTTATACCTGTACTGCATTGTGTAGCCATCTCTGGACAGTGTCTCATGCAGAAATAGCAGGCTTGGAAGAGGGACAACCTGGGAGTGGGCATTTGAATTCCCTCTTCTGTACAATGACTCAAAGAGACTCCACCAACTGACTGGTCTGTTAATCATCTGGCATCTCTAAATTGTGACCTATGTGGGAACAGGAGTGTGCTCCTTCTCTTCATTGCAAAGTCAAACAGGTTAGTGTGATTTGATGAGAAGTCAACCCAGCAATTGCTACTTCCTAGCTGACAAGTTTGCTTGTCTAGCCTTGAGGCCAGTGCGAGGGCTGGGAAAGGAGAACAGACGTCACTTGATAGGGTACCTGTGATGAAGAAGTGATTCAACCAACTTGCCAATTCCATGGCCAGGTCTAGCTTACAGGGTGGAAAAATATATCAACCTGACCTGTCCTTTAGGTGGAACTCAAACACCACAGCTAATCCTTATAAATGTCTCATTCTGGTTTATGACGTTCTTCCCCTCTGAATTTCCCCTGCAGTTTCTCTGGCAGGGAGAACTCGTTCGTGTCCTATGATTTGTGCAGTCGGACCGTGTGTCATTAGGCAGCTGCTGTGCTCTCTTTCAGAGATACCTGACCCTACTTGTGGATGAAGAATTCTCTTTGCAGAAGCAGTGGAATGCTCCGTGATCTTTGGACCAAAGGTATTATTTAAATAATTGGTGTTTTTTAATTGCTGTCAAAAGAGGAGTTTCTAGATATTAGGGCAAAGTGAATACAGAATCATAGTGAAAGTCATGGTTCTCCTGAAGATCTTAGATATAATAAAAGCATGTTACTGAGAGAGGTGATAATGGAAAGAAATGGAAAACACATTCAGAAATCAAAAATTAGGGAGACAGAGGGTTGGGGTTTTTTCATGTTAATAACAGTATAATTTAACAATGAGCACAGACTTTTTAAATGTAACTTGGCATAAAAGATGGTTCTAAAAGAATGAGCAATAGAAAAAGTTTCAATCAATTAAAACAGCGATGCTTTCTAGCTGAGAAGCACGAGTTGCCTGAGTAATGCTATGTTTTTAAAATGTGTCCCTTGATGGATAGTTATATGGTTGTATGGCTTAGTATTTGGGTGAAGGGCATCATCGAATTCTCTGAACTTGCCACCTTAAGGAAATTTTCTTGAGTTGTGATTTCCTTTGGTAACACTTGTTCAATCAACCTGTGTTCGCATGGGAGAAGGCTAGTAAATGCATTTTTAGGATAATTTAATTTTGTAGCCACTAGGATAGCTTTCAGGCCAGCGGTGAAAAGTCTTAGTCACAAATGTCCTGCCTCCAGGAGGCTCACAGCACTGCTCATGGAGACACTCAGTGTTGCAAGTGGGTGGAAATTTTAGAAAAAACCCCACATTAGAAAATTCAGAAGAGTAATTTAGGAGTTTGGTGTTTAGTTTTGTTTTGAGTTCAACATGAAACATGGGGTAGGAGTCTTCCCATTGAATATCTGTACTCGATGTAAGAAAATAAGCTAATTACGTGTGAGAACAAGCAAGAAAGGAACATTTTGGAAGAAACTGAAGAGCAGTGAAGGAACTCATAGCACAGATGTAACAGTGTATCTCAAAAGATAATGACTACATCCAAAACCAAAACCAGCAAAAAAGAGAGCAGATAAAAACCCAGACAAGCATATTGGTATAGCTCTCATTTACTCCAAGATCTTTCTGCTTCACTGTGCCTGTTAGGGTTTTACATGCTGGTTTTCACATGCTGCATTGGGAGGAACAGGTGACAGAAAGCACAAGCCAATCTCAAACTAAGTCACACAGGACTTTCTGGCAATTTTCCTCAAAAGTATAGGGAGTGAAGTTGTCACTTTTCCCCAAACATAGATCTTAGAGTTCTTTGCCGTCCAGAGGGACCTTAACAGTCTTGAGGGGTGGGCTGATGCAAAGCTCATGAAGTTCAACAAAGCAAAGTGCAAGGTCCTATACCTGATTTGTGGCAATCCCAGACACACCTACAGGTTGGATAGAGAAGTGATTGAGAGCAGCCCTGCTGAGGGGTTGATGAAAAACATAACGTGATTCAGCAATGTGAGCTCACAGCCCAGAAAGCCAAATGTATCCTGGGCTGCATGAAGAGAAGTGCGGCCAGAAGGTCAAGGGATGTGATTTTTTTCCCTCTCCTCTGCTCTTGAGAAAGCCCACCTGGAGTATTGCATACAATTCTGGTGCCCCCAACAAAAGAAGGACATGGAACTGTTGGGGCAAGTCCAAAGGAGGGCCACAAAGTTGGTAAGAGCACCTTCCTTATGAAGACAGGCTGAGAAAGTTGGGGCTGTTCAGCTTGGAGAAGAGAAGATTGCCTGGAGATCTCGTAACAACCTTCCAGTATGTGAAGAGGGCTACGGGGAAGCTGGAGAGGGACCCTTCATCAGGAACTGTAGTGATAGGTCAAGGAGCGATGGGTACAAATTAAAAGAGGGGAAATTTAAGCCTGATATTAGAAAGAAATTCTTTACTGTGACACTGGAGCAGGCAGTCCAGGGAGGCTGTGGTTGCTTCAACCCTGGCAGTATTCAAGGCCAGGCTGAATAAAGCCTTGAGCAACCTGGTTTGGTGGGAGGTGTCCCTGCCCATGGCTGGGGGGGCTTGGGACTAGATGATCTTTAAGGTCCCTTCCAACCCTTAACAATCTATGATTCCAGAGCAGGAATCCTCCTGTGTTGAGACAACTGGGAACTGCCTCATGAGGTTTTTTGGACTGGTTTGTGCCAAATCAATGCAGTCATGAATCAGGCCTGTAAAGTGTGTGTACACATGTGGTTTCTTCTCCTTTCACTGACTGGACTGAAGAGATAGTAAATAAAGGGTGGAGTGTCACTACTGGGTAAATACTGACATAATTTCAATTAATATACTTCTCCATTTTTCATCTCTGATGTCCACACATGATCTGTAATTGTGAGTCACAAAGACAACTCCAGATATGTCTGACAAGGCTTCAAAAGGCAAGAAAGACACACCAAATAGTGCTAGCCTTACTCAGCAAGGGAAAATATTTACCTCCCTGTGGAATGACCTCACATTACTCTGGATGTCAGATGTTTTAAAGCCATGGGTCTTCAAAACACTCCCATCTCTTCATTATCCTAGCACCATGAAAAAGTGCCACTTCCACAGGTGGATGCACTCAGCCTGTGACCAGGAAAACTGCACACCTATACACAGATCCATGCTCAAGAACTGAGCCGTGGTCACAAAGAGGGGGGTTATGTCTGAACTATTTGCCAGCAGCAGATCATACCCTGGATATAAATCTGTCTTTCCCCTTACCTAGCCCCCTTTGCTAATCAGTTCTGGGACACAAGAAGCCTTTAAATGGCCTGCAGATATAGGAGAGAATTGAGCATAGAATTTGTATTGAATATGCCAAAGAAGTGGTGTAAGTAGCCAACATACACACTGTGTGATTCCCCTTCCTTCAGTCTTCTGAACACTGGCTCCAAGGGTCTGCACTTGCCTATTAAAGACATCTTGCAAAAAAGAGGAAGAAAGGCTGAATGCAGCACTGAAGTTGTAGTGGCTCAATTAATGATTCAGCAACTCTCTATAAAGCATCTCGCATGAGAGAAGCAGCTTGTCACAAACTCAGTGGGGAGCAATTCCCCTCTGCAGGGAATGTGGGTGTGCACCCCTCTGCAGACTCACGGGATCCTTCATCCTGTAAGCATTCCCCTGGTAGATGGCAGCCAGGAAACCACATGGGATCTTTGAGTCTTCTGTCCTCACATCTCCAAGTACAAACCATAAAGAAAGGCAAGCAGTGTTATCTGGTTTTCTCATCTGAGTTTTGTCTCTCTCTCACTCTTATTTTCAGTTCCGGTTTTGGTCATTGCTCCTGTGAGACAGTCATTGCAAAACATGCCTGGCTATAGCGCTACACTCTCTCCACTTACGTCTCCAGTTGCTAATTTTTTTTAACTTTTCTTACGTATCTGCACTGGGCTATCCTTTATTTTTTTTCTTGACAGAAAGCAAAAATTCTTATTTACAGGCTAGAAATATGGCTGCTGAGAAGTAGTTCCTGTAATTTTCAGTGGCTTGGCACATGCATTTTATTTTGGCAATCAGTTGTGTGGTTAAATTCAGTGGAGCCCAGCCTGGGAGGAAAATCCCTTGATAACAGCTCACCATGTAGTAGGGCAGCTGGAGCAGAAGGAGAATGACCTCTGTCTATAACAATGGATTCCGCATAAGCCCTCCCTCCCCGTCTTCCTCTTCTATGACAGGTGGATCACAAAGAAAATTATCTATATCCTCTGAGACATTCAGACTTCTTTCTCCTCTTTCCTAAGAAAAGACAGGATGAACGTGGAAAAAAATACCATTGGCAGTTCTGTACGTTACAGTACACACACAAAAAACTTGTCAGTGAACTGAGTGGGGTTCTATATTAAACAGAAGAAGAGACCAGAGACCTGGGGTAAAGGTAAAGACCCAAGTGTACCGGCTTAAAATAAAACATGACAAAAATAGGAAACCATCGGGAAACTGACAGCAGACAGCAATCTCACTGTTTTTAAGTAGTATGAGAGCTGGAGAGCTTTTATGCCTTCTCCAGCAAAAGAGGATTCATTGGAGCTGTTTAAAGGAGGAGAGTGAAGAATCACAGAAGGATGGTATGGAGGCTTCTCCCACATATTTGGAAAAGGCACACAAAAAACCACAAAGGCACTGCTAAAATGCAAACCAGCACACACAGACACAGGTGCCGTTCTCTCACCAGTGCATGGGAATTACATTTGGCTGTTTACCAGCTTATAGACCTTTATACCACATGAACCCAAGATCCCAGAGAAGGGTTTTGATGGTGAGACAAATCATAGGGGTTTTTACTTTTTTTTTCCAAAGAGATACCTGTTTTTCTTGACCACAAACTAAGTGCTGTTTAGCCTCAACTCTAAATCATGTGGGATTTCTCTCCGCTGTCTTTCACTGTTGTGAAGGATAGGTTCCTGTTACAAAACTGAAGGTCACACACTTCATCACTTCTGGTAGTTGACATCATCACGCTGTCTCCCCCACCTCCTCCCTCTGTGTCACCCTCTCCTCCCCTTCTACTTTCAATTCCCCCATCTTCCCCCACTGCCAGGTCAAGCATGCTCTCCATTCCTCTTTCTTCCGCTTCAGGCGTTGTGGGTGCTTGTCCTGCCCATTGCACTCCATGGGCTCTGCGTTCCTCTCATGGCTCACACAGCCTGCAGTAATCCCACACCACATCACCTTCTCTGTAAGCCAGAGATCTGCCGTGGCATGCTTGAGGTTGTTGCTAAATTCTGGGAAGCACACAGAGGTCCTTGCACCAGTCTATGGAAAAAGGTGAGAGTAACTTTCTCAATACTCTCTTGCTTGCCAAAACTTCTTGTTTTACCACTTCTTTGGGAGTACTGGAATGTTTTCAACCTCTAACATATTTCTTTCTTTCCTCCTTACAGTGTCATGGAGGTCTGCATATTCTTCCTTTGTGCTATGATACCTCTCCCAGGTAAAAGGCATATTTTTAATTGTAAAAACTGTTTTGATTGTGTGTGTCCTGCTATGTGATACTTTCTCATCCACCAAGAAGCTCATTCCTTAGTAGTAATTAATCATTTCCATTATACAATCAAGGTCATATAGCCTATGTGACATATTTAAATTGTGTGCAGGTACTCTATAAAATATATATAGTAAGTACTTTCTCTCTTCAACTTTATATCTTTACATTACATTTATTTTATGTTGCTCCTAAATTTTCAATTTAAATCTGTCTTTAAAATGTGTGTATATCACCTGTGTGTATTACAGAGAAGAGCAGTATTAAACTGAAAACTGACAGTTTGATATGGGACAACTGGAGTTTTAGGCAGCTCCAGAGATCATTTTGCAGTCTGGTGCTCTGGAACAACAGTCAAAACTTTGCAGCAGGAGAGAGACTGTAAATCTCCTCCTTCTTTTGAACTCAGAGGCGTTTGCATCTTCTGGGACTGAGGACTGCATTTCTTATTCCAAGAAAAGACAGTCCTCCCAGCTCTTTGCCACCCATGATAATGGATACATGCATGGATGGAAGTGGGAGAGAACTCACCCTTTGTGTAATACAGTTCATCCTTTCTTTGCATGAAGGCATAATTTTGTTTATTGACCATTTCTGTTAACAAGATCAGCAACAGAACAGTTAAACCTGACATTTAATCTGTCACTAAACTCTAGATTAATTACAGAGCAGTTAAATCTGACATTTAGTTTGTCATTAAACTTTAGATTAATTCTTCATTGAGACTGAAAGTGTTCACCTGTTTCTGACCTTCTGGTCATACATTCCCTAGACACTCACATTTACAACACAGCATGTACTTCACATTTTTTTGAAAACTTCAGTGCCATGTTATTTTATTAGGAGAATTAAGGTTTTAAATGAAAATTGTACAACTATCTCTTTTGTGGCAGAATTTCATTACACTCAGGATGCCACAAAAAAGAATGGTTTGGACCTTTGGCCTGCAGATAAGTCTTCTAAAATACAGATGCTCACAATCTCTGTGTGGTAGGCCTTCCTGGTAAAGTAAAATATAGGAAGGCAAGTAAGAAACAGTTTTATGACCTCAACTCCACAAGACTAAGTGAGTCAGTTTGAACAACTATGTGTCCTGTCATACCTAGTGGGAGAATTTGTGTTTTAATTGCCACTGTTGTTAAGTGTTGCCTCTGTGGCACAGCTAGGTGTTCTTTTGTAGCTGGTGGAAATCTTAATTGTTCTCTCTCTCTGTCTAAGGTATTTCTGCCAGTGTTCATCAGGTGACGGCATTTCTCAATCACTCTGCATACCTATCCTGCTATTTTCCAAACTCTCAGAACATTGATGTAAAGGATTTAATAGTTTTTTGGCAAAAAGGCTCTCAAAGAGTGCTGCATGAAGTATACTATGGCCAAGAAAAACATGAGAACCTCAGTCCTGAATATATAAATCGCACCAAGGTGGATATGGACAATTGGACCTTGCAATTATTAAATGCAGGGGTTGAAGATGAGGGACACTATGAGTGTATTATACAGCTCAAAAAAGAAGGAACACCAAAGATCCTACACACTTCTGAGTGCTCCCTGCACATCACTGGTAAGTAATCTCTTCCGACTGCCATCTGGTCTGAGGGTCTGAGGGGGCTGATTCTCTGTGACTTTGTTCAGAAATACGGGTCCTGTCTCCAAGCCACTGAAAATGTACCTGCACAGGAGCAGCATTTTGAAAGATGGATAAGAGCCTTCTCAATAGGAAATCCTCATTGGTGAATAAAAAGTACTCAGGTAGAAGTAATCAGAAAAAGTAGAAAATGAGACCATAATATGCTCAATGATCCCTGATTTCTACCCTGTCATACTTTATAGTGAAAACCATTCTGCCTTCTTCCTCTTGCCTCCTGCGAGTTTTATGACTTGTAGGACTCTGGAAAATAAACTTCTTTATTTGCATCTGATGCACTACCTTCTATTAAAAGCAGCAGTAGTTATCATCACTGGTAGTATATTAGAATTGAAACATAGCAAGATCTCTGCAAATACCCAGCTATTTTATGATCACATAAATCATAGGAAAAATAAAGAAAACAACAGCTCGCATGGAGGAGTAGAAATTCATATGTTCAGTTAAAGGAAAACTGAAAATATCTCTGAAGAAAAAATGCATGCATTAATGAGATTCAACCTGAATTTTTGCATCAGAGAATTTTTGGTAATCAGAGGAAAAGGCAGTAAATCTTTTCAAAGGGAAATGGAAATGAGGCACCAATCTTTTCCTAATACTTTCTAATATTTTTAGTAACTCTCAATGTATAATCTTAATGTTTTTCTATTTTAAACTGTTCTGTTAGGAACCTTTATCAATATGCCTGTGTTCTGTCTTCCAGTGTGATAGTGCTAGTCATTAGTAATAGGAGTTTCTAACTTCCACTAGTGTTTTCAGGCTTCAGCATACTGCTCTAAAAGTGAACAGGCCATGTGTAACTGCAGACCAAAATGGAGTACCAGGACACCTGAGCTTGTTTAGCTTTGTGTTACCAGTAAGTGTTCACTCAATCCATAGATAAAAAACCTAGATTGTTAATTTTTATTCTCCCAGGATCTACTTGACAAGCATTTTCAGTGAAGTTTTAGAACTCAGAAAGTCATAATGTGCACTCAGTATCAAGGCCTCCAATTTAAGAGCTGTTTAGCATCAACTGCTCAATTAATTCAAACAGTTATCAGCTTAGCCAACATCTGAGCAACGTGTTATAGATATCTCATGTTTATGCACTAAAACTCTCCTACACCTTGTAAGGTTTAAATTAGGAAGACTGCTTTGGCTATGTGCTCTTGTGTTCCTTCCAAATGAGTCTCTGTTCAATAAATTCCAAAAGGAAGTAACAGTATAAAGCCATATTTAAAAAAAAAAAAAATCAAACCAGAAACAAAAACACCTTCAAAATAATTAGAAAAAAAATACAAATGTTGAAAGGAAAACACAAATGTTGAAATGTACTTGTCCTTACATGCTGGTTTTTAATTAGAATCACATATGATACATGGAGGGCTTTTTGTAGTTTGACATGTTGCACTTAAAACAGACTTTAGAAAAATTGTATGCTGTACAAGAATGACAGGGCAGTCACACAAAGCTATCTAGATCACTTGGTGACTAAGCCCATTCAGAAATACTGAAGTACCTTCTACTACAGTTTACACATATTATTTTTATGTATTGCATTAACACCAGCACCAACCCTGACAGAGTTCAAAAAGCACTTGGACAATGCTCCCAGCACATGATGTGATTGTTGGGGTGGTCCTGTGCAGGGCAAGGAGTTGGACTTTCATGATCCTTGTTGGTCCTTTCCAACTCAGGAGATTCTATGATTCTATAATATGTATGCTATATGTATTGTGTACAGCCAGGATGAGAGATAACAACAATAAGCTCATATCATTCTCCAGAAAGAGAAGAGAAAGCTTCACAATGGAAAACTTTGGCTCTTAAAACATGCAAAGTAGTGCCCATGACGACAAGCTGCTTAACTGGAAAATCTGCTGTAATAGCAGTGCATCCTCTGGATGAATCAACAAGGGAAGTAGGGGAGACTAGGGAAGCTCTTTCAACATATGCACTACTCAGAGTGGTAGGAACGAAGCCGATGTCAAAACAGAGGCTTACAGTTTGTGACCTCCTTTTAAAGGGGATGTTGTAAAACTGAAAAGCATGAAGAAAAGCTCCACTAAAGTTACCTGAAGGCTGGAAAAACTACAGTCCAACTAGAGATATTTAAACAACAATCTGATTACCTTATAACACAGAATGATGAGAAGAGTCTTGTTTCCAGAGTGTGGGAACCTGAAATATACATAAAATACTAGACATTAAAAAAATTTTTAAAACCCCATAATTCAGTGACAGTGTTGGGAAGCAAGTGAAAAATAAGGCACATTGTCACTTGAGAAAATAGAAGAAAACCAAATAGGGTGATTAAGCAATTGAGAAAAAAATTAGGGCTCGATGGATCTTCTCTCTTAAAGGATTAATCTAAACCCATAGCCTTTTTGGAAGATGCTATATTTAAATATAAAGATGTCCTGAAATGTGCTTTTCTGCTAACAACAAAAACCTCACATATATGTAGCCCACACCCTGCATGCAACCAACATTACTTTTGAGTAAATTGAGGTTCCAGAAGCTATAAAACAGAAGTGTAGGGTATATTCCACTATTTCTACTTGCTTACTATCAGTAAGATTGAAACCCTTAAATCACTTGGATGATGTGACAAGTTTCACAGCCACGGATTACATTCCTGCCGTCTCTATAAAATACCAAGGAGAGAATAAATACTCCAGCCCAGAAGCCTGACAGCAGTCAGCTAAGCAGGTCAGACCTTGAGGAGAAAGAGGAAGCTTGAGCTTTCCTGAGGGACAACTTAACTAAATTTTAAGGTATAAAAGGGGGGGGTGCTTTTTCAATTTTGCTTTTGTATCCATGGACACTCTTGGGGGGGATTTAAAAACTAAGCTAAATCCTATTCCCTGTGTGCTAGGATAGAGTAAATAAAAACAACATCATGTTTCTTCATTCATCCATATTAAGAATTCACTAGGGTGAGGATTAGATCCTGGATCCAATGCTCTGAGTGTGTTCAGAAGAGTGAGACCCTCTTAGGCACAATCCTTTTCCCCTTCTCCAATACTTCTCCATATTGTCTTTAGTCCTGTTGGCACCAAAATAATGAAGCATTTTCAATGAAGTCTGGAGTCGGCTTCTTGGGGGTTTTTTGCTGATTTTTTGGGGAGGTCATTGTTTTCTTTTTTAACTTGCTGTATACTAATATGTAACAATATTATTGATATGTTCTCCCTTCCCTTTCCATCAGAGTCTACTGTTTTTACTATGACCTCTTAACCAAACAAATCCTTGTTGGGAATATGTAGTAGATTATTTAAGAGAGAGCATTGGTTAAAACCTCCATTTATCATTCATAATTTATGTTTAAATAATTCTTCCCAGTCCTGTTTCACTATTTCTTGCCTGGGAATCGACTTTTTAAAGCAATAGGTGTGTTTTCCATTGACTGCAATGAGTACTCAATGACACAGAGTTAAAAAACCTTCTGTTATAGTAATTTTCACCTAAAAAGCTTAGCTATAGGAAGCCTATTACCAAGGCTATGAATAGTGAATTACTTCATATGATGGAAAATGTTTACTCACAATACTGACAGACAGACACCAAGGATATTTTTGCTCATGACAGCACTGCATCTCCAACTTACTGTATCTGAATCCTCTCAGATGATCTCTTTCTCTGCATTTCACTGTTACAAGTTTGTGGGTTTCCCTTTACCCATTCAGGAGGTCAAAAGTAGGCAGCATTGTGTCCCCTTCCCATTCTTTGCTTAAGCCCTTACCTGTAAGCAGGCCAGGTTTGATGATTCTGAGGTGTCAATGGGTCTAAAGGAGGTGGGAGAGACAGAGGCCCATTGTCTGTCTGATCAGACTTACACCCTTGAAACACTCTGAGGAAAAGAAACAGTAAGTCTACACATACACCAAAATAACAAACACAGAACCAAAACAAATAAAAACAAACCACAGCAAAAAAAATCCCACAAAAAATACAAAAAAAAAAAAACCTAACAAAAACAAGCAACAAAAAACCCCACACCGAACATAAAACCCCCTTCTTAGAATACTCATTGTCTTCCCGAAGAAAGCTGTTTAGACTTGTTTCTGCCTGAAAATTGGCAGGAACTGTCATAAATGTGGTATGTCTGGCTCATGATGCTTTCTGTTTGGTCTGTTTCAGCCAACTACAGTCAACCTGAGATAGCACAACTGCACAGTGGGGAACTAAAGCCCAATGGATACTTGAATCTTTCCTGTACTTCCAGTGGAGGTTACCCAGAGCCCGAGGAGATGACATGGCTAATTTCACATGAAAACACAACCCACAGGCATACCACTCGCATGGATGTCTCACAGGATTCTGTAACAAAGCTGTACAATGTTACTAGCAAGCTGAATATCCCCGTTCTGACCAAGGGTCTCACTAATATCAGCTGCTTGCTCCACCTCAGAGAGCATCTGGGAATCCTTGTCTCAGCACCACTTGTCTCACCAGGCATAGGTAAGTCTCCATCTGCCCATTCCAACCTCTGTGTGGGTAGGAGCAGGGCTTAATCACTGTAGAGCTGATCATTGATAGCAGCATAGCCAAGCAGGGAGTAAACCCTGAGTAGTAATAGCATTTGGTTACAACAGTTGTATGCTCTCCATCTGTTTGCCACTGAACATCCTCTCCTTTCCACATGGGAAATCTTACTACAGCAGGGAGAAGGAAAACTACTGCTACACAACCCAGAACACAGCCCTCTTCATCCCTTCCCTAGAAGATGCCACAGTAGCCACAAAGCAACCTGGATGTCTGGATTAATCAGCAACCAGTCTCCAGAACTGATAGCTGTTGAGAGAGGTTGCCACTTCACAGACTCAGAGAACTGTTGAGGTTGGAAGAGCCATTTGGAAATTATGTAGTTCAATCACTCTGCTCAAAGTAGGGTCAATAGTTAGCACAGGGTCTTATCCAGTTGAATTTTAAATACTTCCTAGTATAAAGACTCCACAAACTCTTTCAGCAACTGTTCCAAATTTTGACTACCCTGACAGTAAAAGAGAGGTGTGGTTTTTTTTGGTTTAAATTTCTTGAGCTGCTATTCTTAATCATTCCTTAGAGAAAGGCAGAAGGCAAAACAGAAGAGTCCCTTGGACCATATATGGTTCACAAATGGCCAAATAGACTGTGCTGAGTTTAAGTGTAAAGGCCATGAAACTTGGGACTAGTATTAGAAGCATTCCTGGTGGTTTTCATAACATTTGGCAGAATGAAGTGCATATTCCAAAATGACTATTTGGGGATTTTTCCTCTCTGAAATTGTGTCTTTTTTCAGACACCTCTTGCAAGAAGAAGCTGGGGACCTGAGTTTCAATATGACTTTACTGTTGGATTATCTCAGGGTTCCAAATGACTGATCCTTTAAAGCAGTATTTTATTTATTTTCTGGAGCAGGAAAACATCTTTTGGCATATTTTTGTTTGTAAGCTATGGCACAAGCACATCAAAATAAAGACAATTCTTACTTTGGTCGTAAGTTTGTTCGGCTTGCACATGTCTCTATTAGACAATACTGAAGATGGAGAGCTGTGCTTCAACTGACAGGACCAGGGAACCAAGAGGGAATGGTAGCATTGCAGGACAGCCTACCAGGGTAGTACAGACATGCACTTTCCTACTGCAGATGCAAAAGAAGCTTGCCACTTTTTCTGAAGAAGTTCCACAGTGCAGTTTTCTTAACCTAAATTTACCTAAAGGGTTAAGTTATCAATGCCAGATATGGCAAACTGCCTCTAATGTCTTTAAATTCTAGGACACTTAAATATTATTAAAATACAAACCAGGAGTCTTTTAAGGTTTGTTCAGCTCTACAAGTTGCTAATGAGTGTAGGCATAGCTATATTTTCTATATTAGCTATAATGCTGTATCTTCCTCTTCCCTATTCAATTCTTCTCTTTTCCCTAGCTTTATGGAAGTAGTCACTTGATAAGCAGTGATGGTGGATAAGAAACTAGAAACTCCATATAAACATAAGATTTGTTTGGGAATAACGGAACCTCTATCAGCTTCTAAACCTACCAACCAAAACCTCAAAAACGCAAGAGCCAGAAATAGAGGGAAAGTCCTTTGCCTTCCCTGCTGCTTTCACATCCCTTCCCGCATTTCATTTGGCTTTGACCATCATTTGCAACAAATAGTAAGATATTCTTTGAACTTGCATGGTAGCACAGAGCAGCATTAGCACAGTAGCTGCCTCATAGGCTTTTATATTAATGATGTTGCTGATTTCTCACATATTACCCAAACCTCAGAAAGAGTCGAAGCTGTTGCAGTGATCATTATGACCTGGTAATTTCTCTAGGTTTTGGAAATGGAAATAAAACAACGTGGGCAGTGATTTATTGACACTAGTAAAGCCCTGTAAAAGCAAAGGATGCTGAGAGCCTTTACCTAAACTTCTAATTCATGTAACTTTGGGATAGAGTGTTTAAGGTAACTGTCACCAAATTAAATCTTTGCTATGTGTATCTTTGTTTTCTTATTCAGAGGTACAGGAGAAAGAAGCAGAACAAGTAAAGACAAATTTCTTTGTCCCGCTTATAGCTGTGGTCGTACTGGTCACATTCATACTGGGTTTTGTGATATTGAAGAAGAACAGAAATATCTTCTCTACCAACCAGAGTAAGTTATTACTTGTCATTCTGCTCTACCATCCCTCAAGTCATACCCTTTGTCATCATCCCTTTACCTACCTTTCAGCTGCTGGGAGAAACTCAGGTTTCATGTCGGACTAAAGTTAACTTTCCTAGGACCACTTAATTTCTGCAACAACTTAGTCCACCCTGCAGCAAGCCAAAACATCTTTCCCCTGTCTTGTCCTGGGATCTGCTTCTCCCTCTTCTTTGTGCTGTGTGAGACTGCCATGGCACCAGCTTAAAAAAAATTCCTGTAGTTTCATCCTCTTTTTTACTGGGTTTGGGGTGGATTTGGCTCCTAAAATCATTGAGCTGTATAAGTATTTCTTGTCCATCACTACTTATAAGAAAGGTGGAGCTTGGGAAGGGATGAGATGAACTTCATGAAGTGCAAGGATCCCCTTCATCACAGAGCTGAATGTTCATCACCAGCTGCTCACACTCTGCACTGGAAGAATCACCTTGTACTAGGAACAGACTTTGATCTTTGCATTGCATTTCTCTTTTGTTCCAAGACTAGTTCTCAGCAGCTCAGGGTGTGTTTGGCACTGAAAGGATCCTCATGCTGACATCAGAGTCTGTTCTTCCTTGTAGCAAGAGCGAAATACATTCCTCAGCTAGTCCTGTTTCTCTATACAGACAGGGGCCCTGAGCCCCACCTCGTTCTTTTTCCAAATTCTAAGAAAACTGGACATTTACTATCAACTCTTTTTCAGCTCCTATTTATCACATTTCTGTAAATCACATATTCCTCTATTTCAGGTGTCAGTCTAGCAGTCTAAGAAGCTATTCAGCTTGAAACTGAGGCCGTCGGCCAGGCTGCTGACAGAGAACCACCTCTGCACACAGAAGCCCCGAGGCCTCATGTTTTCAGAGGCTCTGCCAGAACAAGGATCCTCTGCAGACGCCCTACAGAACAGCACGCAACACTCTCGTCTGATGGCTGAAACCTACTGCCCAATGTTCTCTGGTTTTATTTTTGCTCCAGAATGGTAGTAAATACAACGCTCTGCCTCTCTGCATGACTACCTTTTCGCTGCACCTTTTATTGCACACTGGGACAAGGTAAAATCTTCAGAGTTGATGAGGAAAGCAGAGCTGCATGGGTTATGGAATGTCTCAGAAACAGAGAGAGGCCACAATCTGAATCATAACCATTGCTGAAAACAGGCAGGTTATTAGTCATAGAATCACAGAATGGCTTGGGTCAGAAGGGACCTTAAAGATCACCTAGTTCCACCTCTCCTGCCTAGTCATGAGGCACAAATGGTTTTGGCAGAGCCACTGTGGCTTTGTACCAGCAACTTTCTTGTAAGGCTTCACACCAGAAAGAGGAACTTGGGGGCACTTCCCCACCTTCTGAGAAAATCATGCAATTCCCATCAGGCATTTGAAACTAGAAATAATCTGGTGGAAATACCTGCTTTAAACATAATTTCTGATTATCTTATTTTTTCTAAATATCGTCCAAGCTTAGTATATCAGACAGTTAGTACCTCCACACTTTGTTCTTCTGTATTGTGAACAAATGCTGTAGTAGCTGTTCAGGTGGATGCAGGGATGGGAAATGAAAGCATGAGGTATCACTCATACATGTGTACATCTAAACATACAAAATGAAGCTGATAATGAAAAAATATTACATGAGTAGGTCATGTTCCAATTTGATTGACTGTGTTCTCAATAATAATTTTAATAATTTTGCTTCAAACCTTGAAGGTAGAGCAATCCATACACTATGGTATGTTCAGCCATAGGAGGTAGTTTTACCTTTCAGAAGAGATTCTTTTTCACTCAAAATGTGCCAGCTCTCCAATCTTGAACGACCTCTGCAATTTATATTCTTCAACAGCATTGACATCTCTCAGGGGTAAGAACGCAGCAGAACTGAGACAGAATTCTTCTGAGGCCTTGATTGTGTTTGTAGGTCTGGCATTTTCAGAAAGATCAGGGAAATTAACATCATATTTTTAAGACAAATTTCAGTTCAGAGTTGCAGTTTGGGGATATAAATTCTCCACAGTTTCTGCTGCGCACAAATGTTCTTTTTTGTTAAATGATATTGTGAGTTGCTAGATTCCACTTCAATTTTTATTCCTTTTTCAAGTGTGTGAGAGAAATTCATGTTCTTTTGAGTTAGTTAAACTTATTTGGGAGTCAGTTTATTAAGCTATTACACTAACATTTCAAATATTTTCATTCAAGTTAATATCATTCAAATGTTATTAAAAGTTAAATGTTTTATTTTTATGTAAAAGTTTATACTTGTTAGAAAACTTATTTAATGGTTTATTAAAAGATATGTCTTTTTCTGTGTTGCTGTTTTTATTCTCATGCCATTAAAGAAGTATATTGGGGAATACTGGCAATTTGGTGTTCTCAGGGAGGAAACATTTCCAGAATTACTTTTTGGAGGCAAATGAATAAAATAGATATTGCTTCAATGACCAAGTATGGCACAACTGGAGGTTTCATATGTTCATGTGTGGAGCTGTCTGTATGTGCACAGCTCTGTGTGTGTATGTACATACCTCCTTCATTTATTGGCCTACACATCTCAAAGACTAGATAAAAAATTCCAGTTGGAAAACTTGCCTTTTTTGATTCTGTGCTGAAAGTTGTCAAATATATATGCTGCTTATCTGGTCAACTTTATGCACTGAGGGGGAAAAATCATCACCAGCCTTTCATGTTTTTCTACAGAAGAACAATAACCAGTTCCTCCACATAAAGTATCTGGAATTCCATGTTAGCACTCCAGAGTCCTTCTGTAGCACATTCACTTAGGGAAAAAACCAATAATTTCTGAGCACTTGGAAATTCAACTTTTTGCAACATTTCTTAGTACCTCTGAGGGAGCTTTTCACCCTGATACACTATTGGCTATCACTCTCAGTAGCTCTAACTAGTGAAAAAAGTGGCATGGTGAGTTAGGTTTATCCTTTAATAACTCCCTCCCATCCTTAATTTGTTGCTGATTGGTGAAGCTGTTTGTTTTCCTCCTTGCCATACCTCTACTTTGGGCTGTCAGCCTTCTTCTATTACCTGCTTAATTGCTCTACCTTCTCTATTCTTGCTCTTAAAATTAAACTCTTAAACTCTAATTCTCTCCTGCAGTTAAAGACACTTAAGGGGAAAAAAGCAGACAGGCTTCAGGGAAAAATCTTAGTTTGTCTCTGTCTGTTCAAATGCATTAATCTCTGCACTAGCAGGTGTAGTGAGCACAGTAGCAAGGCCCAGGGAAAGCATGGCTGATGTGCTGACATTTTTGTCCTCCATACAGTTACAATTGGTTTTCTAGGCTGCTTCCTCACACAACTCACTCTCTTCTTTGTAGCTCAGTCATTCAGTGACTCTATAAACATGGCAATCAAAAGAGGATACACACACTATGTATCACAGCATGTAACAGCTGCACTTTAAAACTGTTTAAAACTGTTCCTTTACTTTTAGATGGAACCTTATGAAACAGCAAAGGTGTGTTAAGCTAGTATCCAGTGCCCTAAAGTAAAATCCTGTCATCAGCCTTAGAGTTGTGATGGATTGCTTCAGGTTCACTGATTAACCAGCAATGAATCACCAAATAACAGAGACTGAAATGGACTTAGGGAGATTGTCCAGCTCAACCCTCCAGCTCAAGCAGGGTCACCTGCCCAGGTCCATGTCCATACAGCTTCTGAGTATCTCCAAGGAGGGAGACTCTACAACATATCTGAGCAACCTGGTGCAGAGCTCAGTCACCCTTCACAATAAAAAAGGTTTTCTGGTGTTCAGAGAGAAACCCCTGGGTTTCAGTCTGTGCTTACTGCCTTTGAGCCTGTTACTGGGCACCACGGAAAAGAGCCTGGCTCTGTCTCTTTCCCACCCTCCCTTCAGGCACTTATACACACTGAGAAGAACTCTCTGAGGCTTCTTTTCCCCAGGCTGATCAGCCCCAGTGTACTCAGCCTTTGCTCAGATGAGAGATGCTCCCGTCCTTTAATCATCTTTCCTTCACTGGACTCTCTCCAGTTTGTCCATGTCTCTCACGTACTGGGAAGCCCGGAACAAGGCACAGGACTGTAGGTGGTGCCTAATCAGTGCTGAGCAGAGGGGCAGGATCCCCTCCCTCCGCCTGCTGGCGATGCTCTCCCTGATGCAGCCCAGATACTGTTGCTGCCTTTGCCACGAGGGCGCACTGCTGCCTCATCTTCAACTTGTCCACCAAGCCATTCCTGTCCTTTTCAGCAGAGATGCTTTCCAGATGGTTTGCCCCAGCCTGTACCCTGCATTATTCCTCCCAAGGTGCAAGACTTTAAATTTCCCTTTTTTTTTTTTTTTTTCCTAATGTTCCTCCCTGCCCATTTCTCCAGCCTCTTGAGATCCCTCTGGATTGGCCACATGACTCTCTAGTGTGCCACTTCTCCAAGTTTTTATCATCTTCAAACTTGCTGAGTGTACACTTGCTCCCAGCATCCAGGTCATTAGTGAAGAGGAAAATCAGTTGGTTTTACTGTGAATTCCTTAATGTCACCACTCCTTCTGCCACAAGCAATATTTCCCTACGGTTAACAGGTGATGGAACAGTGGAGGGTTGCATTTCCAGAACATTCCACAGGCATTTCTGAGGGGATTGTCATTGACAAAGCATTGCATGACAAATATCCTTTAGTGGACTTTATACCCTTTCAGGTGAATTATTTGCTACTGGAGGTTGCATTTAACCACAGAAATATAGTAATTCTGCTAAACAAATCTAGTTCTTGTGTGTATTACCTCTGTGTTTCGGTTTCAAATTCTTTTCCTTCCTCCTTTCCAAAGTCAGAAGGGAACAAGAAAAAAATATATTAAATATTCCTCTACACTGGAATGCTGGGTGGTCATAATTCATAACTGACCTCCCTTCAGTTTTCCATCTTCTGCATTACGAGGGCCATAATGCTAGGACAGGGAAGGATTTAAGCAAGACATATTTTCTGACCTCAGGATTGACTACCAACAGGTTTTCAAGAGAAAAACTGCAACTAGACAAGAAAGCTGGTGAAAGTTGAGAAAGATGTGGAAATGGATAAGTGCTGAGAAAGTGTAAGGAGAAGAGGGATACACTGGGCTGGCTTGCAACAAGAAGTGCACATGCATTAAGTGCAAAGCTGCCTCACAGACTCCAGGAAAGCTGGAGAAGGCTACTCTCCAGACATGCCATGAGCAAGGAGAGATTCTGCACAGAAGTCCAGAAGTCCAGAATATTCTTACAGAGTATGTTAACTTGTCATACCTCCTCACATACTTGTGAAAATGGCAGATACAGAAGATCAAATTTTCCTGCACTTGATGTGTTCTTGATACTGAGATGTGCATGTATGTTGTCCATTGCTTTTGTTAATACAACTGTAAAACAAAAAACTAATGAAAACCATAAAAATTATGCCTAGCCACCCATTTCTAATAAGCAATGCTTATTATTTCAGAAGGACATAGACCTAGGAAAAAATAGAAAGATGAGTTGAGAATAGCTCAGAATGCAATTACATACCTATGTGCAGAGTTGATGCACTGTGTATGTTGCCTGTCCTCTTCTGAAACATGCTTTTTGTTTAACTTGTACAGGTGTGAAAATGGGACTACGACAACAGGAGCAAATGTGAGAGCTTACTTCTTTACCTTGCACTGTTAAATGCACTACTGTATCCAGGATCATGACATATCTCAAAAAGATATTGAAATATTAGAATTAGCAAGAAGTGATAAAAATTACTAAGGCTCTAGAAAGCATGTTTACAATATGAAGTTTATGCAGTTCAATCTATGCAGACGATGAAGAAAATAGAGAAAGGACCTGATGAATCTGCCTAGTATTCCAACATTTGAAATGACTGGTTAAATAAAGAAGATGTGAGAGATCCTTCATGCTGAGTCACTCATTTTGGGGAGCGCACAACTGGACACAGCACTAAAGGTGTGGCCTTGCCAGTGCTGAGCAGAGGGGAAGAATCACATCCCTTGACCTGATGGCAACACTCATCCTAATGTGGTCTGGGATATCATTAGCATTCTTTGTCACTTATGTTCAGCTTGGTGTCCACCAGGACCTCCAGGTTCGTTTCTGCAAAGCTGCTTTCTAGCTTGTCAGGTGCCAGCATGTGCTGCTGCATGGAAAGGAGACAGAGAAGTTGAGTTAAAAGAGTCAGAGTCATCAGGTTTCTTGAATGTATATGAGAGATCCAGCATATAATACATGTTGGTACTGTGGAATAGAAAGGGACTGATTTAACAAAATATTAGAGGGAAAACATAGTATGACACCTAGAAAGAGACTCTATGTGAAAAGCCAAGCAAATCCAATGCAAGAAAAGAAGATGCTCCGTTATCATACTCCTTTATCTCTAGATAGCTTCTTAAAAGAATTATCAGTGGCCACAGCTTCTATTACTCAAGTTACCAATGGCAACAGAGCATACTGTGAATGAGGTAGAAATCAAGCTTTTCATAACAGATCAGACACCCAGAAGCAGAGGACTTTAAAACTCTGAGATCTTCTTTATTCAGAGATTTTTCTTTCTATGTCTGGGACACTGTGCAACATCCCCTGTCCAACCACTGTTTGGGGAGTGTCTTAGCTGAGTTTTGATCAGATTGGATGAGGTGAAACTGGCAGAATTGTGCTGATGAATAACAACAGATCATATGGCCAGTCATCTTTGTCCAGCTGTATTAGAAAAGATAATTTAAAATAAAGAACCCCTCAATAACAACTAATTCCTTCTTCAGTTTTAGGTCAACTACAGTTAGAGCTTATACTTAAAAGGCAAAGCTATTGGATAGCATCTTTAATATCTTGGGGAACCAGGCTAGAAGTGTTCAGGACTGAAAGCTGTTTTGCAGACCTAAGCCTTTATAAAAATTTAATTAGACTGTTAGGAAGGTGGTTTTTTCTTAATTAGGTCAGTGGTTAAGTCCTTCAATATTACATATGCACTCAGAGCAGAAGGTGTGTAAGAACAACTCAGCACAGGAACAGAGTAGGTTTTATGAAGCCAAATACCAAAATGCTTGATCAGCATAACACACTGAAACATCAAACCCCAGCTCCCCCTAAAGTAATGCAAATCAGCCGTTTGATCCCAGAACAGAGTTAGGAACCACAGCACACACTTATCTCCTCATATCAGTTTTACCGCTCCTAAGCTTCCTCTCACGGGCAAAAAGCGAGCGGCAGTCTGGATTCAAGGGCATCGCATCCCAGGCACTCATCCGCGGGGGAATTTTGCGGTGATGGCTGTAGCTGGCCGCCCTAAAGCCCAATACAAACAGCTGCAGTGGCCACGGAAGGGAAATGTAGTTATGTGTTATAATGACTGTCCTCAGTCAGACCACGGGGCTTGGCTCTTTATGTCCTCTTTATGTCCTCTTTCTCCTCCTTTGCCCGCCTGGAAGGCTTGACCAGCGGCACCCACGGACCCCGCGCATCCCTGGCGATCTCCCCCCACGGCCGCAGACTGCCTGAGGCAGGGGAGCACCTCCGGGCAGCCACCGCCCTGGCATGGACACCCCGGCACCCTTTGGGTTCCGCATCACTTTTTGTTTGAGTTCCACATCAATTTTATCCCCTAAAAGCGGCGGCGGCGGCTCGGCCGGCAGAGCTGCGGGTCCCCCTGGCGGCTCCGGCCGCCGCTCCCTCCGCCCGGCTGCGCCCGCACAGCGCCCGTGCGGGACCGCGCTCGGGGCTTTGTCCTGCCTGGTCCCGTAAGCGCCATCACAGGATCAGTTAGGCTCGAAAAGACCTCTGAGACCATCCAGTCCAACCAAACACCACCGTGTCACAACTACACCATGGCAGCGAGTGCCACATCCAGCCTTTGCTGAATCACCTCCAGGGACAGTGACCGCACCATCTCCCTGGATTCCAATGTTTAATCACCGTTTCCTTTTCTGTGAAGAAATTCCTCCTGAAGTCCCATGTAAACCTTTCCTGGCGCAGCTCAAGACAGTGTCCTCTCGTTCTGTCACTTGTTGCCCGGGAGAAGAGACCAACTCCCACCAGGCTACACCCTCCTGTCAGGTAGTTGTAGAGGTCACCTCTACAACTAAGGTTGTATGTAAGGTCACCTCTGAGTCTCTTCCCCAGTCCAAACAATCCCAACTCCCTCATCCACCCCTCACAGGAATTACTTTCCTGACTCTTCCACAGCTTCATTGCCCTTCTCTGGACTTGAGGATGGAAACTGCACAGCTTTCCAGAGGTTGCCTGGTTGCTCTCCTACTTTACTGTCCTTCCAGAGAAAAAAATTTTACCTTCTGACCAACCTGAGCTGCTCTTCTTTCAGTCTCTGGCTGCCACCTCTGATGCTCCCACCATACACCACTGCAAACAGCCTGGCTCCATCATCTGAATAACCTCCTAGTGGGTGTTGGAAAGATGCAATTTGGTAACTCATCTCCAGGCCAAACAAAGGGAGTTCCCTCAGCTTCCCCTCAAAGTGCAAGAGCTCCAGTCCCCTCACACCTGGGTGGTCTCCCACCAACCTTGCTCTAATTGATCTATGTCTTCCTTGCTTTGGGGAACCAAAGACTAGACATGGTATTCTAGAGGTCGTCTAAGAAGTACTGAGTCAAAAGCAGTAGTGCTGTTCCCCTCAGTCCATCTGCTGGCAATGCTGCTGGCAATAGAGCCCCGGATACCATCAGCTGTGTTTGCTGCCAGGGTCGTCTTCTGTCATGAGCTGCATGGACAGAAGTCATCTCACCAGCATCTTCTTCTTTACATGTTTTTCCCAGCTAGCGTTTTTGGAGACGAGGTACTGAGACCCTACACATTCACTCTGCTGGTCTTTAAAGTCCTATTGTACTTTTCTTGTCATTTCTCCCCCTCTTCTCAGGCCTGGCTCATGATCAATCCCACAAGTCCAGCCCACTCTCAGCAAATTCTTTGCAATTTGTTCCGCTCACAATTTGGGAACTTTAAATGTAAAACTAGAAGGTACTCAGAAAACACAGAGAAAAGGAGAATTGCTATGTGAACAGAACTCCAAAGCAGTTGGGGCAAAAATAAAAAGACATGGGACAACAAGACAAGTTTAGAAAAGAGAGGAAATGAATTATAAGGTATGTTTGAAAGTGTAAAGTTATTCAGAGAACTGGATGCGAAAAGGAGAATTGAATTCATCCAGAAAATTGAGAATATGGATGATAACACATCAGAGACAGGGACAGAGTCTCTAAGGGAAGAAGTTCCTATTTTACAAACTATGCAGGTGAAAATTGCAGTTGATAGAAAGCAGTTTTCCTCTCAGAGAAATCGTTAAGAATTTAAAGTATATTCTTACTCTTAAAAGGGAAATTGTGAAAAAAAAAAAAAAAGTATTTGTAAAACCTGGAAAAAATCTAGTCAAAGTGTCAGTACTATAAAATCCAAACAAAATTAGGATCAGAATGAGAATATATAAAATATCAAAATAATCCTTTTTCAGTTTTAATTATTTGCCCACCCCCAACTACTTAGTATAGTACTAATCCTTTCAGTTTACACTAGCACTGCATACGTCTGAGACACGAAAATCCATTTTTTATGTGCTTCTAACCATTTCCAAGCATTTAAGTAAGTTGAATAGGCACCTGTAGGGGAAAGCTCCAGCATCACTATTATTAAACACCCATAATGACTCTCCCTGTACAATGTGGAATGGTACTGACAAAAGTCTTAAAGTGGGTAGGGATGTCACAGTGACATTTTGCAGAGCATTCTTTTGCCACATTCCCTGGTGAGTTCAACATCTTAAGGAAAGATGGTATTATCATGTCCTTACATAACACAATGTTACAGTGCACAGGCAAATGAGATGAAGGAAGAAGTCCTATGACTGTGGATTTTTTTAGCTTTTCCTGGGCATTTTAGGAGGTAAACTGAAGAGCTCATGGGACTTGAAGTCTCAGAGACATGACCATAATTATTTATTGGATTTATATAAAAATGCTATTAATCTGTTACTGATCTTTTCTGAGATACTTTGTGCACATTCCCACTATGGCTATACAAGCAATATTAACTGAAGTTCTTGCCTTGGCAAGGTTTGAAAAGTACTTTAAAACCCCACTCCTTTTTCTTCCCTTTCTCTCTCTCACATGTGCAGGAAAGGGAAAAAAAAAAAAAAAGTGGAATGTTCCACCCTTCTAGTCATGGCAGCAGCTCTGTGTGTTCCAAGAAAACACAATATTCTGGAAGAAAGCCATCATTACTACTTCGGCCATTGCAGATGATACCTTGACTGTAGTAGAAGCATCTTTTTTTCTACCTTTAACTGTAAATGTCTGAATAACTTGAAGTAAAATGACAATCTCTGTGCTGATTTTGCCAGCTCTTAGGCCTCTTTGCCTCAGAAACAAAAGTCATTGGACCCTCCATGGACTTACCTAAAACTTACCTGAAAGCCAAATTGTACAAGAAGCTGCAGATACATATGCAGAGAAGTACTTTTCCTGATTCAAGTGCACTCCTTAAGCAACTTCTAATGTTAGCAAATACAGTGTGTTGGATGGCAGGGAACTGCAATGGGTCGTCCTAGCTCTTCCAGGTGATGTAAGTATAACCAAAATGCTGTATATGCAAAAAGATGAAGAAGACAGCAGATCACCACAGGCTTCTGAGCATTAGTTAGGTAAATCTAGAACTTGGTACATTAGGACCTTCACAGTAACTTGATGAGAGAAAATCAGAGAAAACCCCAAACAAACATTCTTTAGTGTATTATGGCAGTACTGCTACTCAGCATTCAGTGGGAAGACACACTGCTTTTGTATTAAGCAAGTGGTCCAATATAGCTGGTAGAAATGCAGTTTCAGAGAGAAGGGAGCTAGATTTTACACATAGTAGAGAATGCAGATTATTTTGACATATTTGCCCAGCAATTAACAAAACTGCCGGTTACTGAAGGAGGAATCTGCCACCCTTGAGGCAGAGAAAAAGAATTACAGGATCCTCTACTATGTCCCTGAGGAGAGTAAAAACCAAGTCACTGGTGTTGTGGACCTCTGCTACAGTAACACATGCAAAGAATGAGCTGCAATAGAGTCTCAGACACCAGGAAATGCACCTGAGAGATTGTTGCCCTCAGTGAGGGAACCATGTGAAGGCCTGCCTAATTCTGTATGTGCCACATTCATTCTATGTAGGAACAAATCACTACTAAAATATCTGTGGACCACAGCAATTGTTTAACATTGCCTACAGAGACATGGTTCAAATGAAATTAGAAGGATATCTGACTAGTTGAAAATTCCAAGGATCTCATTTCCTGCATTTGAAAGTAGATAGGAAAAAAAATAAAATTATTGTTTCCATTAGTTAAAATATGATTTATAATCTGGCATAAATGAAACATTTCAGCAATAGGGAAAGCTTGGAAGTGAAACAATGGAGCTAAATGGTTCCAAAGAAGAGCTGAGAAAACACTAACTTTGAAACTGAGAGAAAAATAACTTTGAGAGAAGGCATCTGTGAAGGTCCCAGTATCTTTGTAGCACTGAAGTTTATGTCAGGGCAGATACAGAAGTTGGCATTGAAGTTATCTCGACATTTAGGTGATTTATTTGTCAGCATCACTATAATATCCAAGCATTTCCCAAGGGAAGCATACAAGTGCTGTCACGCTGCAACAGCCATGGGAGAACTAAAGCACAATGTTAAGCAATTTGGCTGAAGTCATCATACTGGGAGGCTTTGAAAGAGCAAGGTGGGGAATCTGATCTCCTGAGAGTCACTCTGGTCTGATCCACTAGGCCACTCTTCCTTCATGAGCCAACTGCTCAGCAACTGATCTCAGTCATTGCAGACCACTTTTCCAACAGGAAATCCACACTGTGGGCTTTGCGTGAACCAGGTTAAAAAAGGATGTAGGTGTTTCTGAACGGCAACTGGATAACAAGTATGTTTAGAATCTGGGCAGACTTTGATCTGCAAGGCAAAAAGAGCAAAGTGAAGGAAACAAGTCAAGTCAGACGCTTGAAAGTAGCGGTTTGACAAATGTGGACTAAAGGAGGTATTGGTTTATTGATTTAATTACCCTATATTCTTGGCAGAATATGCTTTTGCACTATCTAGAGTAAATATCCTCACTTGTCATTCATCCAAGGGAATACACTTAATCTTATATTAATAACGGCATTTCTTAAACTAGCCATTGGCATTTCCATGGCTCCTGGATCCTAAACTATTGTACACGTGCAGTCAGTACACAGCAGTGCTAATAGATTTTCCATAGTAATCATTTTGTAGTTGCTCATTTCCCAGACATCTAAGGAAATGCATCTCATCAGAGGTACAGTGCAGATCTAGCTAGTGGGAAATGCCAGGAAGCTCTCAGTAGGGACCAGCTTCCTAAGCTGATCAGCAATTTTTTACTTTTACCATGTTGGGTACAACATAACTGACACATTGATGCAAATAATTTCTTGTCTTGTTTGCAGCCATAGAGAACATGCTTTCTGGTGTGCATATCCATGTGACTAATTGATGCCTCCAGTAATTCCAGCCCCTGTAAAAAAAGAAAGAAAAAAAAAGAAAGAAAAGAAAAGCCTTCATGTTATCATCTCCTGATCTTACATGGTCAGATACTCACATCAGCACCTTTTTTTCCTGTGCTGGTCTTGCTGACCTGTGCCTTTTGACAGCTGTTGTTAAAAAGGTGGTTACCACCAGGTGATAATGCATTTGTTACTGACAAGCAGCATGTGCTCCCAGGCCCCCATGTGAGGAATTTTGCACAGCTTCTTAAAACTGGTTATGGATTTCCTGAAGCAACATTGTTAATTAGGAAAAGATAATTCTTTGAAACCAGCTCTGCTAGTGAGAAAGTGCAGCTTTTCATCAATTGACTCAGTAAAAGTCTGGGGGAAAAAATTACACAGTTATGATATCTGAATTCAATATTTTCAAAATTAAGTCTTCTTTTTCAACTGGAATATTGTTTGGTTTCCAACAATTATGTTTTTAAAGGTTTAAAATGTTCAGAAGATCAAATAGAAAAAGTGGTTTTCAAATTCAGTGTAACAATATTTCAAATCTCTCCTATTTCCTTTTCCCACAGAACATCAATTCACTATGTTTAATAAGCGTTAGGGTCTTTGTGACACTTCAGGAAGAAGAGATACTTCTAAATCAGACCTTTACAGAATCAAAAACTGATTCAGACTTCTCTGCAAACTTTCTCTATTTTTTTTTCACATCATTGATGCCTATCCAGATACTGCAAATCAAGCACTCCTCTAAAGTGGTTCCTTCTAGGGCCTTTGCCAATAACTTTGCCTATTTTCTGAACATCTGCTTGTGCTTAATGTGGTTCATTTAAAGCCACAGACATTTGGCAACATGATTACATTCCATCATGCCCTTTCCTGTAGATCACTTTGGTACTCTAGGTGTTATTCAGGCTCTCTAGATCAAAGCAACAACCACTTCATATTTCAGTTCTAGGGTCTGAAATACTGCAAGAACAATCTGATCTATCTGCTCAGTACTGTGCTATTTCTAGTTTCATTCCTGGTTGATGAGAGTAAGTGAAGAGATATGTAAGCACTTCAAAGCATAAATTGAATTTGAACTTGGAGCACTAATGTTTCATACAAACATGGACAAAAACATGAACAAAACATGCCTAGCATGCTGTTGTCAAACTCTGTATCCAGAAAATAACTTCTTTGATACTGACAACGTGCAGTGTCCCAGGTGGAGATTTGGCACTTAGGGCTCAGGGCCTGCAGAGCCTTCAGTAAGGCTGGGATTTCAGCAACAGTGTTGCTGCTTTGTCTAACTGTGTGTGTTTCAGCACCTGCACTCTTACAAAGTGGGCAGAGTAGAGGTGGACACACAAAAATTTTTGCAGTTGTCATTTTTTTGTTCACTGGAACACAGGACTGAGGGTTGAGTATCTGATCTTTAAAATAGGCATAATATTTCCTTGCCTGGGTAGGCATCAGTCTCCCCTTTGGTAAATCACAGTACACCTTTTGCTAGTCTTTTGGCTATAGGAAGGATTAGTCTGTTCATAATCACACTGCTAAAAATTTTGGCACTTTTAAAAATTAAATCCTTGCTGTTATAAAAACAAGGCCCACAAAGAAAGGCATAGTGTCTGCTTTTGCCAGCCCTTACCTTCTGATTGCGTGACTTGACTTTGCACCTCAACTCTGCACATTAGTAGTGTCTCTGATTGTTAGATAAGGTAATGGTCCCCGGAGTCACAAAAACGCTTTAGCATCCCTAGACAAAAGGAAAGGTACTGTGATAGCACAAAGAACTGTTTACATGAGTTAAAAAATAACTTTTAACCTTTGATCTTGAAGACCTATTTCATGTGTGCACCATATGCTCAAAGGCCTGACAGCTTCAGCTTCACCTTTTTTCTGTGCATGCACTCTTTGACTTCACAGCCCTTATGCTTTTAGCTTGATGGCATCCAAGATGTTTCTTAGCAGTCATATTCTGCCAGCAACACACATTCTTTGCTCCTCAGGATCTGGGAAATTCACTGCATTCCTCTCTTTTCCACGCTGCTCTTTGGGGAAGTTAACCTCTGAAGAAACCCAAGCAAACAAACAGAAATCTCACAAGCATAAGGGATTTGCAGCATGTTGAAAATGTATAGGGGTGGAAAAACAACTCTGTAGTTGTCAGCTGAACCTGATCCAAACAGTCTGATCACAGATGATAAGTCGACTTTGTTTTGTGCAAAAAGACCTTTGTTTATACAACGGGTGCACAACAAGGGGAAACCATTAGCAACATTGAAGTAGCTGGCCTGGAATAAGAAATATGATGGCTAGAGGAGAGGAACAGCAGCCTGCAGGAGAGATTCAATTTTTATAGGCCTTCTGGTGACAAAGAAAATGGTATGGAATGTGTAAGGTTTATTTCAGGGCAGGTGGTTTTTGGTTTTTAATTGATACCTTGCCTCTAATATTTGATTTAGGGCATGTTGTGCCTCTGTGAAAGGGGTAGGAATAGAAATGCATATGGCCACAAACACCTTACCTACATTGTGACAATTTTGAAAGACTTTTTTTAAAAAAGAGACAGTTTGCCCAAGCCAAAAAATCACAAAGAGAATGTAAACATGAGAAAGCTAGGAGACAAGACAGCAGCCTCACGCTGAAAACTGTGAACTAAGCCACCTGAAATTACAGGACTATGAGAGGAAAAGGCATATTCTTTCCCTGCTCTCCTCATATCTGCCTTTCCTGTCTAGCAGTCACATCACTCAGCGCTGTCTCACTCATGACATGATCTAGTAGCCTAACACATTCAGGTCTCTTCTCCAGCTCTCCCTCTGTGATGCCAGCCTGCTGAAGCAGGTAAGAGCAGCCATCCTCAGTTGGACCTGAAGGTCCACCTAAGAAGGCAGCATACTGCCTCTACAGACCAGCAGCAAATGCTGAGGCAAGGAGTAAATGGGCAATCCAAAGGTGGTTCAGTTTTCTCCCAGGTTCTAGAAGTCCACCAGTTCAAGTCCTTCCTGAAAAACAGAACAGTCCTGGGTGAGGCACCTTTTCAGACCTCTACCATAACATACCTCAACTGCTTCATTTCCCAGCTGAAGAGCATATTTAGTTTCTGCCTGTACATAAGCTATTCCAGTTCACTGATAATCCTTACTCTCTTGTGCCTCTTGAGTTCCAGTATATCCTGTTTTCAGTGGGAAAGACCAGAGCTGAGGATAGCATTCAAGATGTGGACATGTCAGGCATTTAATCTTCATATGGTGTCTCCTAGTCTACTGTATTCAACAAGAAGCTGAAGGTAAACAACCGGTAGCTGAGCTGCAAGCAGCTGTAAACAGAGTAAGTCCTCTTGTGCTACATAAGTACTTCTAAAAACAAAGAATAAAAAAGGTAAAATCAGCAGCCATGAAAACAAAAAGAAAAAATGAAGTGCAAATTACAAAATTTTTGCTATCACCCAAAACACAAACTAGCAGCAGAAAAATAAGCTTGAAAAATGTTGCTAACATCAAGCTACAGTGCTAAATGTTGCCTTCTGTCTTACACAATGATGGATGATGACTTTATTTCAAACTCCAAGCAAAATAAATTTGATTCAGAGAGAGTTAAAAAACTAATAACTACAATATTTCTGAGTGTGGAAAGTGCTACTAGAAAAGTAAACAATTCAAAGCAAATGTAAAGACCAAAAGAGAAGGAAAATGGTGAAAGCAATAAATGTGACAACTACTGATGGAAGACTATGCAATAATCAACATAAAGAAAAAGGTAGAATACTAGTATTAAGACTCCAGAATGCTCTGAGATATCATCTCTGAGTACTATCATCCAGTCATGCCAGATTGGGAAACTGCGAGGATATTTTTGCTGGGAAGCATAAATATTATACTGATAGATGGAGTTTTGTTATAACAAGTAAGTTATGTTTAAAGTGCTTCCTGTAGTTCTAGGGTTGAAAATGCATAATGAATTGAGTAACTAGATTATAATTGTACTTAGAGCAATCTTTTCCCAAGTTCCTAGAAATTTGAGGTGAGCTTTCAGAAGAAAAAATTTGAATTAATGTCTCATTGAAACGTGATTATATTCAGGGTACAGGCCTTTCAATTGAGGAGTGACTTTGGCTCACAAAAACATTTTGAGAACTGCTAAATAAGGCTTAGCCATTTGGATGAATCTTCCTTGGACTGATTAATGTTTCCTGAGTTATTTTTCAGAATAGTTTCAGGACCCTTCAAGGAATAGAGGCATTCTTCCAGGCCAATTTTATAGCTATTTCTCTTGATTCAGGCAGGTCTCCTTTCTGTTCCCATCTGGCCTCCTTAGGTGTGATGATACCAGTGTTGGTGCATCTGTACAGGGGACAGGACCAGGATAAACACAAATGTACTTTTAATTTTGATTCTTTAATCAGATCGATTCTCCATTTTCCTGCCCACCTCCACAGTCAACCAAACACAACAAATAGGGGCAAATGAGTGTTGAGGCTGAGGGAGGCAAAGAGGAATCTCCTAACTTGGTTGCTCTGCTTGGAGGATTTTCTTGGAGCCGTAGCTTCAGATACAGACAGGTATTCATCTAAGCATCTTGTTAGGCTTTATTTCTAATAAAAGTCCAGAACTATCAGTGTCAAGTCCTTTTGTTTTATTTCAGTAGTGACTTAGTTACTGAATTAGCCACAAGCCAAAGGAGTGGATTTGGCTGTGGAATCAGCCAGTTAAACTGGCCGATCGCTGACAGAAAGGAGGTAAACAAGATTGTACCAAGATTTGTTACAGACAATTAAGACCAAGCCACAGCTGGTAGAGTGGAAAGGTTTACAAATACCCAGCACTAAAAGCCTGTGGAATAAATCAATGCCCAGCAGGACAGAGAGACTGTTTGTTTGCAGCGTTACTCATTCTTGTAACTATCTGAAACTTATCTCTGCAATATTGAATACATGTATTAATTCAAGTGAGTTGATTCCTTATGGAAAGGAGAGACAATACTTAACCAAGTGTGCTTTTGGAACAAAATGTTTTCCAAGAAGCAAAATTGAGACATTGAGTGGAAACTGTTAAGACTGATGTAGAAAAACAATGTAATAGGACATACAGCTAAACATGATTACCTCTTCTTCCTGTGCTCTTCAAACATGATGTCAATATTGACCAACAAGTGAATATTTAAAAGCCACCCAGAAAATTCTCATTGTGTATAAAACCCTAAAGACTACTTTACCTAAGAAGCATGTTCTAAGGCCTCATAGTGTGGGAAAGTGTATGACAAAATGCAGGTGCAATAAAATAGCAACATTTAAAATTACTTTTTTATGCTTTTAAAAGGAAACAAAATGTACTTTCTGATCTACATTTTAGATATCATATCATCCCATTAGCAGTTGTGACACAGAAGGCAAGGGGAGATTAATTATTTCCTTTCTTTAATGACTGAATAGTACATGTGACCATTTCACAGGAAAGCAGAGGTGGTTAATGAGACCTTCATTAAGACTGATGATCAAACAATACTATAATGAAGGTGTAAATTCAGAGGCTGGGATATTATAAAGACAGGAGAAAGCATTGTGAACATGTAGTTCGACCTCTTCTGTAAGAGACTGTTGAATTTGGTATTAATGTCCTGACTATTAAAACAAAACCATTTTGAATTGAAAATATTTTGCATGAGTAATTGTAGGTAATTGTTCTGACACCTATTTGCCAGCAATAAAGCCCAATTTACTTGATTTCAACTCTGAATTTGCTTAAATTCAGATTTCCGTAAGTGTTTCTTGTCAGGCTAGGTGTCTGGGTGTAAATGCAAGCAAATTGGTGTCTCTCCATATTTGAGTTGAGAGCTTCCCCATCTCTTTCTGCCTAGCTTGGAACACTAAACAGATAAGGTTAGCTACTTTTTTCCTTTGACTCCTAGAAAATTGTCCTTGGCTTTGAAACTGAACTCTATTACCACTTTCCCCACCACCATGTTGGTACTGAATGGCTGAGAAAAACTCACACCTTCATCTTCCTTTTCATAAACTAAACGAATCTGTCTCTTTCAAATTTTCACTGAGGCTTTTTTCCCCCAAATCTTTAGTCATTCTTATGTCCTTTTTCTTGCTCATCTCCAGTTTCAAGGCCATCTGTCTTCAAGCGAGAACACTTGCACTTGATACAACATTCCATCTGTTGCCACAGCAGTGCAAATCAGAGACAGAAGATCCCCAGCTTATAAATTAACACTTTTCTGTGCAGCGTTCTTTGGGTGAACCTGATGTTCATCTACATGTCCATTGAGATGTCCAACTGCTTTCACAGCAGCTGAGGTCTAAGCCATAGTGAACACACGCACAAATGTCAATGTGTGTGAATTTCTCATCATTTCATTTCTCACTCAATATCATCTGAAGAGATTAGATTGTTGTGAATGAGTAGAAGTGCAGAGGAAAGACTGATGGAATTTTGTGTGAATCTAAAAACATATGGAGAATTACATTCACCCTAGTTTTAAGACTTTTTTTCATTCAGGTTTTAAGGTCCTGACTGAAGTATCTTGTTTATGGGCAAAAATGGTCACATCCTGATTTTTTACACCATAGACAGGCACCTTCAGGGGGCTATTCAGATGTTTTGGTGGGGCCTTATACTTTCAGTCACCTTCTGTTATGTGTTTTACAGTAAGTATCCTAAAGGATCTGCCTTACATCACTGCTCGCTCCACCAGTTCTTCATCTATCTCTTGCTATTTGATAACAACAGGACACGGCAACTAATTTGTAGAAAGGCAGATCCCCGTGATTCATATGGAGCAGTGCATTAGCATTCAGTCTGTACTAGAGTAAAAACTTTCACTTACAAATATTGTAGGGAAAAATAGCTATTAACCTTCATCATCATCATGAATAATTAACCACAACAGCAGCTGAACTTAAGTTCATCTCAGTTAATGTTTGTGGAGGCAGATAATACCTGAACTGACCAAAACCAAACACAAAACCCAGTCAAAAACTGTCAAGCTGTCAAAATTTGCTCGCACCTGCAACTGCATGAAACAGAACTGACTCTTTAAATAAATCACATTTTAAAATTATATTTGGTGTGTGAGCAAATTAAGATTCTTCTACTTTTAGAAGCCTGTTTATTATTCAAAGTGTAAATTCTCTAGGAATACCACAGTTTTGGGACAGATTGTGCAACTCAAAAGTGGAATAGAAATTACAAGAGAAAGGAGCTGGGAGAAGAACCCAAGAAAGCGAGCTTGTGTACATATGGCTGGAAATCTGGCTGAAATGCAGCACTTCTGTGCCATGCTCATAATAGGAGTGCAGCAGAACAGGAAGGGCGGGATCTAAGGAGCTGTAGGAAACATGAGGGAAGGTCAAGAGGCTTCTCAGGACCAAATGAACACTTACAGTTCAATTTCCACCTTCCACTTTTTAATACATACATACAGGCACTCCAAAAGCACTTTTAAATATAGGAGGGGAATAATTCCTGTAATGTCAAACTTTTCCGATTTCTGTGTTTGTTTTTAATCCTATGGTATAACTTTTTCTTCGGTTGTCTGTGTTGAAGGGATATTTGGAAACCTTCTTTGAGGTCAGATTTGGTGGATTTCCATTCCAACACTCCACTTGCACTCACTGCAGAATAACACAAAGGGAATAACATTCACAGACCTGCAGACCACTATTGCCTCAGATAGTTGTGCTGCTTTTGTGCTTCAGCCTGAGGAAAAAAAGACAGGGCAATGTATGCAGGCTTCTTCTATAGTGCACTGAACCAGACTTTGGAAATACAGAGAAGAAATAAAAATGTGAAAGCAAGGGAGGATGGTGAGAGAACTAATACCAGAAGGAAAAAAGCCCAGAACAACCAAAACAAAACTGACTGAGGAAAGATCAGAGAATACAGGAGGAGCCTGACTGAAAAAAGCAGACAGCCAGACACTAGTAAATTTTGCCATCAGTTCAGTTATTGTACTAATGCTGGAAAGCTTCCTCCTTAGTGGCCTGTTTTTTCATACTAGTTGTTGCTTTTCATTTGTGAGCCAACAGAGATAATGTTCACCACACTGATTTTTAAATAGTTGTTAACAGACTCTGGAGCTGAAATGAGGAAAGCAAGTCCTACCTCTTAGATCTCTTTTTGTTGTTGTTGTTTTTTTTTTTTAAACTGGCAGCTTTCTAGTTCAGATACCACTACAACCATTTTGACTGGCTCGCATCTGGAAAGTTTTCTTTGCAATCATAAAATGTGGACGTGAAACTGTTATTTTCTCCGTGGCTAGCTCCTGAAGCACAAGATGACTGTCGTGAGGGAAAACAGCCAGCTCACTAGGCTGCCCATAAGTAGGCCAAACGTGACCTATAGATCAAACCAATGCAGGGACTGAATAATAAACAAAGGAACTACAATAGTTATAAATAAATCTTCAAAATTCCTTGCTGAAAAATTATAACAGAATAGGGTTTTAAGGAGAGTGTGCTTGGCTGTGTTTAACAGAGGGACAATGTTCTCTGTGTGCTTCTGCTTTGATATTCAGCAAATGCCTTGGAGATTTTGTTTTGGTTTTTCATGCTCCCCAGGACAGGATATTCCAGGGTTGCTCAACAAATAACTGCTCGAGTGATATTGCTTAGGCTGCCTGTATCTGCCAGAGTAACCCTGCCCAACTGCGCAGATCCTTTTAAAAAACCTAAGGAGGGAGAAGAACCATTTAAGGATAACCAAATAAGAAATGCCTGTGCCTGAAAAAGGAATACAAGAACAAAGAAGATGAAGACGAAAAGGAGTAAGGAAAATATGAGTATGAAGAAGATAAAGAGGGACAATAGTAAGGAAAATGTGAGAATGGACATCACCAGCTACTTCCAGATCCATACATGAGGAGCACAGACCCTCACCAAGAAAGTAGAACATTTCAAAATGAGTTTGGAGGTGGTCCTGGAAAATGTACATGCAGAACAATTCTGCAATGGCAGCAGGGGGGATGGACTGGATGTGAACTTATTGGTTCTCTTCCATCTCCAGTTTCTATGAAAACAGTCACCATTCTTTAGCAATATGATAAATATTTAAAAAAATCATAGATACAAACTAAATAAAACATATTAAATAACAAGTTCAGCCAATTTAATCATGACTTTTCAACTTTTTAAACCAAGACAGCAGGGAGGAAGAAGGAACAGGCTTGAGATTTTTAGTCCTCTTTGTTTAAGGCTAATTCACATAGGACACACCTTCATGAGACTTGTTCAATAACATTTGTGGAGCTGGGCTGGAGTTGTTGTTGGATTGTCCTCAGTCCACAGGGCTGCTGGTTTTATCCAATGCACACTGGGTGCTGTCTCTCTAGAGAAGCTTTTAATTCAGATTTTGCCTTGTTTATATTTCACTCCTAGCTCAACTAGTAGATTTCATTTTGGGTAGTGTAATACCAGTCTAACCCTTAAGCATTTAGTAACCAAAAGCTGATTCCATTCTTCATTCCTGCACTGACCAAAACAACATGAACTGCCCTCCAAGAGCAAATCTGCTCCTCTGTAAGAGATCCATGTGTTGCAGATACACAAACTTCATGGTCCTCAGCAGGAGGAGAAGAATTTTTGGCTCGATAAACACAGAACTTATTATTTGAGCACGTGGTGTATCCATAAAGTCTAGCTGCAGCGAGGGGACTTGTGTTCCATGGGACAGCCACTAGACAGTGATAGAGCCACATCTACACAGCAAAAGAACGTCAGCTCCACACCCCTCTAATAGCCCCAGTCTCTGAGCCTAACAGTTCAGATTTTCTCTGAATCCCTGTAAAAGCTCAGCTTGCATACATTCCCTCTGAGCGCTCATCATTCAATCTCAGCAGAGAGGAAGCCTTTTCTCCAGCACAAGCTGAAGATGAGGAACATTCTAGGGTAGAGGGTGCCAGGGATATACCTTGCCTGTGATGCTCAGTCTGTACAATGGAAAGAAGAGCTTCTGAGTTGTCAGTCTTCAAAGTATCAGTCTAGTTTCTTTTGTTAGCAATAAAAGGAGTTTAAGAAGTTGAGACAGACATAGTCATTCTCCCTGTCACATACTTTTCTGAACTTATATACCAGAACAAACCAATGGAGAGCCTGGTTTAGGCCTTATTGCTATAATTCTCTTCAGCATGCCAAGCCTTGGGAAAAAGATTCAGTCATCAGTAACCTGGCTCAAATTTGGGCTTCAGCTTCCCAGGCAACTGACTCAAGACACTTATATCCACACTCACTGTATTAAGCATACCTCTGGCAAACACCAGCTGCATCCTCGGAAAGCTGTGTCAGAATGAACATCAGACTTTCCAGTTATCCCATCTGACTTTGCCCCTTGTCATCTAATCTTTATAGCGTCTTTCTGACCCTTTCTTGTTCCCTAAGCACATACATGCCTTGGATAAGGGACACACACACACAAAATAGAAGAGGCTAATTTACAAGAACATCAAGCATGTCCTAGCACCCCTCCACCCTCCTGAGCAGGACCAAGTGACTCAAGCAGCTTTCCCAGAGCTGCCTGGCTTGAGAGACTTGACTTGAGAGCTGCAAAAGTTCTGTTTGGGAGGTGACCTACATTTTTGTTCAGATGATGGAAAGAGTTGCCCACCTGTGGAGTTTTTGCAGGAAAATGCCTCCATGGCATTAATTTGTCCTTCAGACTCAGAGGGGACTGCAGTTTGTGAACAGAATGCCTGTATGCAATGAGCAGCCTTCAGTACTCTGTCTCACAAGCTGTCACCTGCCTTGCTCACATCAACACATGACCTCACCATATCTCTGTGAGATTCTGTCACTTCGTGGCACCTGCACATTCCCTACCCTGGCTATTCACTAGGAAATGGACTTGGAAGAGAGAAAGTCATCCACAGAGCCAATGTAAGACCAGGAATCATCAGAGACATCATCAAAAGAATCATCAGCCAACATAATTTGCCCAACTGTGCCCTAAAAGACAGCCCATGAGACCCTGTTTGCCTTAATTCTGCACAATAAGATGTGTTACATACATAAATAAATCCTCAGCAAGTCCAAGTGATTACAGATGCCACTCCAATCAATGGTCTCCTCCAGCAGTCCTTCCCAGCAGTTGTTTAACTCTCTCCCAACCTGCTTTTGACTGAGTTGCTAACATGCTTGGGCATTTGATGATATGCAGCTGAAAACCATATAAGCCCTGCAATCAAACAAAGCCCTTGCAAAAGAAAAGTAGCTGTTTCTGAGCATTCTTCTGTCTTTCTGAACTCTCTCCTTGTTCTGTGAGACTTGAAGACCTTGTTGCTCCTTGAAGTCTCCCCACCTGATGCCACAGGTGTCTTTCCATCACAAAGGACCTGCTGCAAATTAACAGACTGGCTTGACAGTACAGCCTTTGCCCCTTTGAGATCAAACCCGGAAGGCCACAGTGCAGTAGAGGTGACCACACTATCATGGGAACAAGAGAAGTCTCTTGCCACCTCAGGCTTTCTCTCTTTTATCCTTAGGTCTGGTATTTCATCTCAGCCCTTCCCAGCTTCTCCTTCTTTAACTGTTCCACTGGTTTAGGCCTTATGGGTTCAGACTCTCCTGGTATTTCCAGGAAATATTCAAAAGTGGGTTTGACTTGTCGTTTTAAAGAAACTAAGGGTTGCATGTTCTCTGTAGTTGTGTGTATTCATTTTCTTTTGGCTTTCATATGTGCCTTTGAAGTAGAAGTGATCCTCAGTATTTGTTTCCTTCTTCCTCAGGCATTGTACCACTGAGCTACTAATGCTGTTTAGTATCGCAATAAAAAGGGAATTAAATAATAAAAATAAGATATTTGGATTTTACTTGTTATTTTTATGCTGTGTTTTAAATGTTTGTTGTATATGACAAAGGCAGAGAGAAGCTGGGATATAAGGACTAGCTTCCAAATCAAGTCCCTGCTGAAAGTGGCTTGGATCGAGAGCCTCTGCTAAAACTGTCAGCTTCATCTATAAAGAGTAATAGAGACAAAACTGCCATCAGCTGTCTTTAGCACAGGACTCACAATGTTAGTATTTCCATGGGGTAAGTAGCTTACTCTTTCTTTTTCCTCCCACCTAATTCAAAATAGAATGAGGCCATTTGAAACAAAGTGAAGGATAAAGTGGGTTTCAAAAGGCCAGCAGAGGTAATTCTTCATCTGAAATGCTCCATGACCAGCTGTTTAGACTATTCCTTGCTACGTGAGAGATGTGGGTTCAAATCTGCTTAGACACAAGAGGAACTGAGCCTTCTACATCCTTGCTGGAATCCCCATAACACTGGGATCTGAGCGGATCCTGACAAAGTGCATTCTTGTATGGTCTGCTTGAACTCTGTAGCTGAGAAAGAGGAAGAATGTCTGTCATGTTTCTCAGGCTTAAATAGAAGGGCCCTGAATGGACGTGATTTTACTACCTTGGCTTTGTCACTAAGCTCTAGAAAGCAAAGAGTTGTCCAGCAAGATCACAGACTTTCCCTATGGGTTGTCCTACTGCCTCTCCACTGTCCTATTTTTATTGGTGGAAACAGTTTTTGCTCTGTTGCTACTATCATTGTGAAAGAAGCCATCACAATGGGATGAAATCACACATAATGGGGAGATACAGTTAATATTGAGAAAAATTAAAAAATAAAACCTTCTGTTACAGTGTTTCTTATTTGATACAACTATGCCTCAAGTACTGGGCCACAAAAACCCTATGGCATGAATTGCATGGTTGGCTGTGTGGGGGTAGTGCACCAATGAACACAGCAGTATCTGACATACACATTTTGTGGAAGAAGTTTTGGATGGCACCACAATCTGATATTTGACCTGGATCATTTGCCATTTTAAAGGTTTTGTTTTCTTTCATCTCTTCCATCTCTGCCCTATAACTATACAATTACTTAAAATAACCAACTTCCTGTTCTCCTCAAATTTCTGCACAACCAGAGAACAGTCTTAAAAAAAAAAAAAAAAAAAAAAAAAAGCTTAGTTTCGTTGCCATGCTACAGCATAGTCCTGAAGAACCTGACTCCAAGTACTTGGTGTACAAAGGAATCTCTACTGTTTCTTCAAACAAAATTTTATTTTGGTTTGGGATTTGAAACATTAACAATTTTGTCTGCTGCAGGGAACTGTTAGGTTTTCTTGGGTCCATAAATCAAACTTTAATTTAACCTTAGTAGGGAATTCTCTGAATTTCTAGACCTTGTATCTGGAACCATCTTCAATTAAGCATGATTAAGAATTAAGGAAGCTATTCTTTCACCTTTGCAATCAGTAATTCTTTTTTTTTTTTTTTTAATCTGAAAAGTAATTGCGGTCATTTCATTATGATGGTGCAATTATACTGTAATAACTATCATAAGGATGATGGTGAATTTCTTAAGAAGTTACTATACTACAGTAGAAGCAGGAAAGTAAAAACAAGTATTTACCAAAATTAGCTGCACCCTAATACAGGAAATGTTATTTGAGGATGTAGGTGGCTTCAAGTCTGTGGGTAATTCCGTAATAATGCATGGACTAGACATTTACGAGGTTAGGTCTCATGGATCTCCTTCAGAAGCACAGGTCTCTTTCAACTCTCCAAGGTGAAAATGCAGTACACTATCAGTATATTCTACATGTCATTTTCACCAGTACATCACAACTCTCAAATTTTTGTTGTTATTATTTGGCAGATGAAAACTATATGCTCAGGACAGATCCAGATCTCTCTGACTGGGCTGTAGAATGGCACTAGAGTTTCTGTACATGGGTATGTGCTATTTTTCCTTAAAAAGGCATTTTATGAGATTGAGAGTTTTCAGATATAAATGTTATAATGATCTCAAAAGAGAGTGTTGCTCTCAACCAACACTGACAGATATTTGGACTTGGATAGCGGTGAAGTAATGTAAGTTCTAGTAAATAATAATGAAAACATTTCGTTCTCTTCATGTCAGTTCTTCAGACCCAAATAAACTGGTGGGTACAGCAGATCTGGAGCTGTGCATACCCACACAGCCACACAACAGTTTAACCGGACAGAGCAAGATGAGGATTTTCATCTTCAAGAGGTATAGGTCTCCGGTGTCTTTACGGCATGGACTTCAGGTACCAGGGAACGGCATTTAACAGGTAGCCAGGCTTGAAAAGAAGACCCCAGCCTTGAAAAGAAAACTGAGCGATCAATGCTTCCCTTTTGTTTTCTTTTATTTGGTTTTTTTCCCCCCAGTAGCGTCCTGCTGCAGGGTCATATACCCGGGCGACAAGAGGACGGGGCGCAGGGAACTCGCACGCGTGTCCGCGGCCGAAGGCCGGCTGGGGAAGGCTCCCAGAGAGGTATCCCGCTGCCCCGCGCGATGCCCTGCCCGGGGGCGCCGCCACCCGCGGGCGCGGAGCGGAGCGGAGCCAGCAGCGCCCGGGCGGGTCCCCG